>JAJJWX010004703.1:0-525159 GCA_023529315.1 Papaver bracteatum | reverse complement strand
ATGGAAGTGTAGTTGCAGGAATTCCTACACTACACCCCTCACAAGAATTCATAATAATCAACACATATTTGAATATTAAGAACAACACTTTTATTGATTAATTCTCAGAAATATTACAAGAAATTAAAGAAATCAAGAACACAACCGCTCTCTTAAACTTTCTCTCTCCTCAAAACTTTCTCAACACTCTCAAATTTATCTCTCCCCTTCTGAGTTTATTAGTTCTCTTTATATAGGGAAGTTACATAGTGGATGACAGCTATGCTGTCCTTTTATTTCGGATCTGACTCGCGGTAGTCTCGCAGCAGTTATAATGTTAATTCTCGCAGATGCTATAATCTTCGTAGGATCATCATGCTCTTCTCGTGTTTCAGTTACCATCATCTGCTACGTCATTCTTTGAGTCACTCTGAGACACTCACAGCGTGTTGTTGAAGAGCTCACAAAAATATTGTTTATAAATTTCGTAAGAGTATTATTGTAGCGATATTCTGATCCTACATCTTGCCTCTTCTCATGTCTTTTCTGCGAAGGGGAAAGGATCATGAGAATTGAAACTTTTTTAAATGCTACAGCTGTTCATCTTTTCAGATTCTTCTGTTCTGACACGTTTCTGCATTCTTCACCAGATTTATTACACGTATCTTTGATCGGTTGTCAGCCGACACAAATATAATTTTACTTTCTTACTTCACTAAATTAAGTGTAGAATGTGGTCGGTTGTCAGCCGACACAAATATAATTTCACTTTCTTACTTCCTAAAATAAAAATAGTATGCGATAAGAAAGAGTTCGTATCCACAGAGAGGCTTTTGTTGTTATAAAAAAATTCAGTTTCTTAGTAACCAAAGGGGGGGATGTTGTTTTATCAAAGCAATAAAAATAAATTGAAAGCAATAAAGTATGAAAATAATCAATATGGAGAAAGTATTGGTCACGGGATAGTTTCATTCACAAATACATATTTTCATCAATGACTAGAATTGATATTTAATCTCTCATTTACTAAAAGTCCTAGGATACCTTGATCGCAAGAATATCCCGCTAATTCCCTGATTTCATCACAACCACATTAAAAGATGCATATGTGAATTCTTCCTAGAAAGCAACCTAAAGTGTAAAAGCAAATTAGATTTAACTCCCTAGAAGCAATAAGCTATATGGAATAAGACTAATCAAGGCAATCGAAATGTGTAAAAGCACTAAATCAATTTAACCCAAGTTATGATTCATATGTGACTAGTAGGATATATCTCTACAAGCGCTACCCACATTTATGCTACTTAGAATCAGGGATGAACAACGTTTTCGTATTGAAAACCCTAATATAGCTCTAGATATGAATGCAAATCGGATTGATTCCGGACTCAACCAAATAAACAATCAAATCATAAATCAATATCAACAATGAAACATAAACAATAAACTTGAGACAAAACTAATGCATTGAATCATATTTTATTTGTGAAATCCACTTATTATCCCATAACCAATATTAAGAGTTTAGCTACTCATGGTTTTTGGGTTCAACATTATTATCAAAAATAAAATGAAGAACATAAAAATAAATGAAAGCAAACCCTAGTAGAATCGCTGCTCTCCTCCAAAAACCCAGTAGAAAGATGTGTTAAAAATCAGTTCCAAAAGAATAGAAACTCTCTCTTTTATAGCTTTCCAACTTTCCAAATTAGGTCTTCAAAGTCCATCACCAAAAAGTCCACCAAGCCCATGAACCATGTGTGAGAAAAACCCATGTGAAAATATGACCCCAAAAAAATGTTCGCCTGAAAACTGTGTTTTTTGGCCGGAATCCGGTGTCGGAAAAGTATCTCTGGTGACCGGCAAAGTCCACCCGGTCACCGGTCAAATGATCCAACTCGGGTCAACCGATTCAACTCGGTCAGGTCAACGAGTCAGATTCAGATTTAGCTAACTGACTTGTCTTACTGGGATAAATGGTCTTGCCCTAGCCCATTTGCACAGGCCAAAACAGTTCACGGCCAAGATGGCTGTGTCTTCTCTGTTTCAGTCACGGCCAAGAGGGATTTATTCTGTTGCACCTTCTGTCACTTCCCCTGCACTTAATTCCCATCCATGAGGGTTGTGTCTTGCAACTCCATTTGTTGCCACTGCCACCAACCAATTCAAAACCGCATTCATTCACTAGCTCAAGGCAGCATAGATTCAAACCTTCTATATTTTCTTGTACACCACCTGAAACAATAATAGTATCAACTCCTTGCCTTCAATCAGTGTCATTGAACCACATAAATCAAACTCAAAACTGTTCCCTGAGCTTCCACATCATCCCACACACCAACAGTTGCACCGAGCAGCAACTTTATTCAATATCTCAGCTGTAGAGTTACCAAGTACTCAGCTGTAGCTTCATCTACCAGAACCAAACAGCATCACCAGCCAAAGCCTCCAACTTCACCAATCTGTGACCAATTCAACAAACTCATTAACTCAACATCTATCACCTGTACAACAGCAGCACATCAACTGCAGCTGCTACTCTTGCCTGCAATTCCTCGAGCTCCATCTCTGCCTGTACCACCTGAAATCACTTTCACCTGCAATAACATTCATCTGAAGCTCAGCAAAATCACACATTCACTGACAATACCACCTTGTAGAAGCTCAGCTGATTTTCTGTAGCTCCAACTACTTCCCAGCTTCAAAGCCTCTGACCTGCAGCTCAAGTGTCTCTCTTACATCTGACCAGCCTCAACAAACTACAACAACAATACTTCTCTACAATCTGAGTTACAACCTCAAGCCATTCATCTCATTATGCCAAAAACTAGCCATTCTTTGAGTTCACTATATCTCAATCATAACCTACAACTCTTCATGCCAACAGCACCAACAGCTTACCCTTACCATGGGCACCATAACATCACAGTTTCAATCACTTATCATTCCTCTATGCACTAACAACAGCATCTCAGTCTTTGATGCTCTAAATTTTAACTCCAGTAGCAGCTCCTCATTTCTCCATTAATGCAAACCTGATTCCATAGCCAAAAACCCATTGCTGCAGTAGCTTCCAACAACACAGCACCACAACTACACACATTAACCTCAGAGCCTTCTCTGCCTCATTCACATCCAACATTCATTCAAGATTCTACTCCCTGTAACATCCACCTGACTCCTCATTTCAGTATACCATTCAATTCATGCTGCACTTGAGTTTTACTCCACCTGAATTTTATCCCTGAAGCCAACAACCACTCCATTAGATGATGCAATATGTAGCTTCATCTAAGCTTAACTGAACTGAACATCAAATCCAACTCTGCAATTCCAGCACCTTCTTATCATGCCAATCCACCACCATCTCAGAACTAACTGAATCTTCAACTCTTCTTGCCAGTAATACCAACCCAAAACTGACCATCACCTGTGACCTAAGCATACATCTATCATTCATTAACTCAAGCCCAAAAACAGATCTACTTTACACCCCTTCTCTATTTCATACACCAGCAAAGATCTCGCAATTGAACACATCATCAAAACCCATTTTATCACAGATTCAAACCATCTTCAAAACCCTAATTTCTTCATTAACCTCAAATTCACATCATACCCATCTCTCAAATCAACTTTCTCTATCAGTAGCATAACTACGAACCCAAAACTCCACTGATTCGCCTTCATTCTGTCCTCCAAAATCGATGGAAGAAACCACCATGAACTCGAGTTATCAGATTCAATGCCTCCCTGAGTCTTGATCTTGACAGAAACAAATCTCATCGATCTCCTCTCAAATTATGGTTTTATGTGCAGCCTTTAATCCTAATTTTCCTTCTCTGAATTTGGTGAAAGAAAGGGGAGCTAATGATTAGGACAACAGTCCGCTCAGTTTTAGGGTTTTGGTAGTAACTAAGATTGCTATTGGTACTCTGCACCACTGGATAAGGGGTAACCATTCCAACTATGGCTTGTCGGTTACAAAGAACCGATAGCCTAGTTCCTTGCTCAACTCAACCGTCAGTTTTGAGCAACTGACAGTTCATTCTTCCATTCCTTCTTGTTCAACCTAGCCCGATCCAAATATAGCTCGCATGTGAATTGACCTTTTCGCCTTTTACGCTCTAAACGGGCAATTTTCCTTCTTTTGCCCCCAAGTGCTCCATTGCACCTAATAATCTCAAATTCACACATAAGATACATATTTCACAAAATGAATAGCAAAGAAAGCATAAATACTAGATATAAAATTAGGTGTTTACAACACCTATCATATTCCCCCACACTTAGACTTTGCTAGTCCTCGAGCAAATCAAACAAAACTTATTCTAAAGGATACATACAATTCCCGTGAGCGTTTTCTAGAGAAATACCCACACAACCTACATTTCCAACTTACAAGTTCTCCGAAATGATAGTATCCAACGCGCTAAGAAGACATAGATATTCTGCACACTAGTCATAAGAAATTAGACACATAAATGGACATAATCTCATTCTTAAAAGTTGAGAGAGAAATAACCATCCCTTATCGAAAGAAATTCGGGTTCGGAGTGATCAAAAGTCTTGACTCTTCCTCACAAGAAAGGGTTTTATGAAATTGCACTCAATAATAAACAGCTCTTTATGGGTCACACATGTGTCCAGGTAGGAATGAAGAGAGAATCCTGCGACACGTTGAATAGTAGGAAGGCAAACCCTCCGAAGTGTTTTGAAAACCCACATCTTTTATTCATTTTGAAAACCTTTTTTCTGACGATCTCTTAAAAAGGAAATCAAACACTTAACGAAGGTGGGAATATGCTTACTTACCTCGTTATCCGTTCGGCGTGCATCTAGCACCACTCTCACAGCATCCATAGAAACGTCTTCGGTCTTCAACTCTTGATGATAACGCTTGAACTTCGTAGAATCTTGACAATGTGATTATTTCCTCTTATTCCTTGTTGCTTGAAACTTCAATGTAGATATTTCTTCTTCCGTTGGCTTATTGAATGAATACAAAACCAAAATATGATGCAATGAATTTTTTTTTTTTTTGAATCAAAGTAAATACAAAATGAAAACAAACAAAAATAAAAACTAATGATGATCCTAAATAACTTTTCTCTTGTCTTTTTTTTTTAAGGGAACTAGCATAATGATAACTAAGGGAACTCAAATCAGCCTAGTCACCCATGCAAAAGTGTGCTAAAAATAGCTCACCGGAAAACTGGTGCACGCCGGCCGGAAGTTGGACGGAATCCGGCACCGACAAGTATCTCTGGTGACTGGTCAAAGGTAGTCAGGTGAATCTGTCTTAACTGGGTGACTAGGCTGAGTTGAGTTCTTAGCCAAAACCTGAGCCATTGCCATGCCATAACATCATTGCACTTCACTTAGCAAATCCAGCCATGATGGATGTGCAATGCCACCATTTCTTCTCAGCATTCCCTGGAACCAACTCCAACTGCCACAGCAACTGAACTGCATAACCAGCTTGAATTCATCACTACTGCCACCTAAATTGCAGTTGCATCATAACCTAAGATATATGTTCTGCCATTCCCTCTAAACTCATTTCATAACTTCACAACATCATAACAACAGCATCAACTTCCATTGCAAAACAACATCAGAATCACAATCTTCTATGTCCTTTAACTTAAAACATCAGCATCATCACTAGTGCTTCAAACCCATTTCTTTATCTCCCAAAAACAAACCAAAGCTCCTTGAACCCCTTAAATTCAGCCTTGGACTTATAGCAACCAAGCAAAAGGATGGTGCAGTTAAGAAGCTGTACTGTTACATTGTTTACTGCCAAAAAATCGACCCATTCTCGCTTCAGTTCAAACCAACAGTGCCCTGTCCATATCTCCTCCAAATTGAAACCAATTGAACCCCAATTCAATTATTGTACATATAAATCAGTTCAAGACCACCTGAGACTGCCATTTCATCTACACAAACTCACAATCCCAATTGTAACTATCCAACCAGTTCAGTTCTCCAGCCACAGAATCACCATAAGAAGCACCACCTGCTGTTCAATCAAAAACCCGTTTTTTGTGGCTCAACCACTTAACTGCTTTATAACCATCTTCATTAGTATCAACTCCAAGCTCTCCCTGGAACTCATACCAACTGCAACTCCTAGCTGCTTTAATCCCTGAGAATTTCAGTAGGTTCAAGCCACCAGTTCCATAACCTGTAACCAGCACCAATCTGCCAGCCATTCAACCCACAAGACCTCAACCATTAATCCATGATTCTGCAATTTTAGTTAACTACTAACAGCACCACTAGACTACAACCAATACATAGTTCAAGCCATTTGTAACTCAGTTTGCACCATTGTGATAATTCACTCCACTGCAAGCCTAAATCACCTGCAACTCCAATTGCTTCCCTGAATCACATTCTGCAGCATAACAGTTCATATCTCCCAGCACCTGTAGCTTCAGTTAACAACATTAATTGAAACACCAGCTCAAGCAATTTAATTCCAGCTATTAATCCACCACCAAGCTCATAGCACAACCTGCAGTTCTTCATGTGAGAAACACAATCACAACACATGAACATCATGAATACAAAACCCATTTAGCAGAAACCCTGACTGAGCTTCAATGTTTCTTAGAAATTGAACCCACTGAACCCATCAGCTCATCACCATCTTCTCTGTGACTTAAATTCACCAAACCCTAATTTCTCCATTTTACCGTTGCTGCAAACGAGACTGTAGTATGAACACCAATCAGTTACGATACCAAAAATCAAAACTCACTATAAGAACCCACTCCTATCATTGTTGCTGTGCTTGATTCTCAATTGAGAGATTCAATTTCAGATCACAAATTCCCCAAATCTCGATCTCAATATCTACTCGGCTTCCCAAATTCAACTCCTCTTCTAATCTGAACTCCAACACCGCTCTTCGTCGTCTGTTGTGATTCATTCCTTGCTTTTCTTGAGAACATATTCCCCCTTCAGTTCCGACCTGGGTTGGTAATAAAAATAAAGGAAATGGATCTGTATTTGCTTGAAATGAAATTGGTGAAGTGAATAAATCGATTTGCTCGATGCTCAAACATTCCACTAATGAACTGAAATCCATCGATTTCTTCCCCCAATAGCAGCCCCTTTCTAACACAGATGCAGAATAAATGAAAAGAAATAAAACCCAATGATTTCATCTCTGAAATTTAAGTTTGTTGTAGGAAGTAGAATTGATATTGACATCCCATGGGTTAGGATAAGGGGTGCCCAGTACTATTTGGCATGTCAGTTTCGCACAACCGACAATTCATCCTTCACTCCTTCTCGCGCAACCTGGCCTGCTCCAAGTATAGCTCGCATGTGAATTGACCTATTTGCCTTTACGCTCCAAAAGGAAAATTTCTCCTTCTTTTGCTCCAAAGGACTCCAAAGTACCTAATAACTCAAATTCAAACATAAGATACATATTTCACAAAATAAATAGCAAAGAAAGCATAAATACTAAATATAAAATTAGGTGTTTTACAAAACCTATCAATCTTTTCTTCCATTTAACTTATGACACGTCCTTTTCAACCGCTGCACTTCAACCGTTCACGTCTTCTCTTCGCATTAATTGCACTTATCTTCTCGAGAATTCTTACCTTCTATATATATCTTCTTCATTCTTCTCTTTTCTTCTTTTTACTTTCTCTTTTCTTCTCTCTGCAATTTCACTTTTCTTCCGCAACTTCTGCATCTGTTACTGTTGTAATTGTTCTCTTATTCTTTTAATCTTCTATTCTTTTCTTCATTACCATACTAAGAATGCCTCCAGCGGGTCGTAAAAATCTAATTTCCTTTTAGAAAATACAGAAGAAGCTTCAAGATAAAGGTTTTACTCTATTTACCATTCCCGATCAAAACCCTAAGTCTGAGCTCTCTGTTAAATTATTTTCTGATTATCCATGTAATCATGAGAAGATCATAGTCTCACTAGGTCAACTTGAAGCTGGCCTTCCCATTCCTCTTAATGACCATGAACTTCCTTTATTCTATGAAATACTTTCTTATACAAATTTCTCGCGGGAAATATATCAATTGAGTGGAGATTGCATTCGTTTAATGCTTGAATTTGCTACTCACGGTGCTGGTAAGGAATCTCTTTACCCTCTAAAGCGAAGAACCCTAAATTCGCTGAATTTCCAATTATTCCTGCGAAGTATATAGTAGAAAATTTCTTCGCGAATTATGAAATAATCTCCCCATGAGGAAGGATAACACTTGTTGGGATTTCCGCTTACAGAAGAAGGATGATATTGCTGAAGACAAAGTTCTTATGTTGGACATTGACTGGCATCCAGGAAACAATTCATCTCCTCGCTACTCCAATGATGATAAATGGTGTATTTTTCTATTATTTTTATAGGGTCCATACATCTCTGGCTCTCATGCTTTACCTGTGAATCTCGCAGAGTACCAACCATGGGTGTTCAGCTGGCCTGAAAGGAATACAAAGGTATGTTCCCAAATTTTTTGCTTGAATTACCATTATTATTTTCCTCATGCTTTTATATATACCCTCGCTGACTACTCCAATTTTATCAGATTAAAAGGCTGAAAGCTAGCTACAATAAGTTCGGGAAACCCAGTACTTTATTATCTCTCAGATCACTCACAAATGGAGTAAGAAATATTCCTTTATGATTCTTAATAATATATTGTTGCCTCTATTTCTTATCTTTATCTGTGTTTGAAGGTTATTGAAGAAATTGAACCCGTTAAGGTTGCGAAGACTAACGGGAAAGGCAAAAGTGCTCCTCGCAGGGAGAAATCTGATGCTCCTCTTTCAAACAAAAGAAAAGTCCAATTCTCACCTCCTTCAACTCCTCAATCCAATGAAAAAAGTTCAAGTGATGATATTGATAATGACAATAATGATGATGATGATGGTGATATCACTTCCGCGAAGGAATTCTCCCAATATGAATCTTTCATGGCTCATCTATCCAGTATTTTTGCTAATACCATGCAAGTAATTGGTGATACCCCTCTGACTAATGCTTGCAATTCCATAGATGCCATCTGTGATGCCCCTCTCCTAGAGAATAATGAATCTCTTCATGGGGTATCAAGATCTATATCTCCAAATTTCCTTACATTCACTTAATAGCTTGGTAAATTTTCATACTTATATCTTTCTTCTCTCTATTTTTATCTTGAATTCATAATTAATTCCTAAAGTTCGCTGCATTGTTTCGCAGGCTGGGAAAGCTTCCTTTGTTGTTGTCTCAGACTTGGAAAAGAGGCGTATGGCCCTCGCAAAGAAGAATCTTAAACTTCTCAACAAAAATAAAGAATTGGAGACTGAAGTTACTGGTCTTCGCGAGAAGAATAAACAAAATGACAAATTGGAGATCGAAGCTGCTAATCATTGCGAGAAAATTAAACAATTGGAATCAGACAATTTTCTTCAGAAGGAAAAAGTATATAGTCTTCAAGATGCCAATAAGAAACTCTATGGTATGGGACTCTCTTTCCTTCCCCTATATTTTATTATCTTTAAAAAAAAAATTCTTCTTATAGAGTTTTCCATTTCGTAGACTCTATGGTCTTACTGATGAAGCTATTTTTCTTCATACATTTCCCAAGATTATGGCTGATGATACCCTTCTTAATCATCTAAATACTTCTCTAAATAGTTTTTCAAATGATAAGATTAAATCTCTTCATATAAATGATGTAATGACCCTCAAGCTTGTCAACGTTATTAGACCAGTAAAGTGACAAATTAGCCGATAATGACTCGATTAGTTTAACACGAACGTTAATTAATAGAAATTAATCTAACAACGATCTAGATACGAAACTAGTACCGTTGAATAGCTCTAGAAAAGTTATACGAAATAGACTGCTCGCACGCGTTATTCGGACACTGGGTGAAGAAGATTTATCAAATTTTTTTCAGTGGGTAAAATAGTAATTTTGGATATTATCCTTGTGGCTGCACGTGTCGAGCGAGTGGGTATCTCAACAAATCTGGTCGGCCTTATCCCCAGACCGCTCGAGAAGAATTCATTTCTTCTTCTTTCTTCTTATCTTTCTATGTTCTTTCTCTTCCCCTCCAGTTCTTCTTCTTTTGCATATGTTTGAGGAATTAAAAGGAAGCTTTATGATCGGTAGGAGGAGGAAATGGTCATGGATTAGATGATAGTGATGGTGTCATGGTTTTTGTGGATTCATACTCTAAGGAGGAATTGAATTAGAAGTTAGGGTTTTTACAAAAAGCTCAGTGAAGAATTTGGAGTTTAAATTAAAGTTCGAAAAGGGAGATTCGAGATGGGTTTTATGTTAATTGAATCGTAAAGAAGAATCAATTGTCAAATTACAATTTTAGTGAAGGACTGGTGAATTAGGGTTTGTCTTGTTCTTCGTCAAATCGAGTATTAGGGTTTCAGGCTCAAACTGATGGAACAGATAGTGATTGTAAAAATAAGAGAGGGGTATCCAGAGCTGATTGGAATTGAACTGAATTAGCAGAGTAGATCGTCTAGCCATATGAGATTTGGATTTCACCTGAGGTAATCTTTTCTTCTTAAATTGAATTGAGTTACAATTAAAAACAAGTGCAGTCAAATTTTGAATGATGGTTTGAACATAGTTCTGAGATTGTTGTTAGTCAAGTTGAATTATAAGTGGTGATGGATTGGAATGGCAGTGTGTTTGATATTCAGGGGATATGAATTATTTAGGCTTGTTTTTGATGAAATGACGTTATTGAATCATAGAGGATTAAAAGAATTAATGGGTGTAGATTTGAATTATTGGGGGTGGTCACATAATGTTATTGCAGGGAGTGTATGGAGTTAAAGAGTGGAATTAGAGGATTTTTGGTAAGATGTGCTAAGTGAAGAAGCATTGAATTTTAATGAATATGAGTTGATTTGAGAACAGGGTTCTGGTTGGATTTGATGAAGAGTTTGGCTAAGAAGAATTTAAGTGTTGCTGGTGTCGTTGCTTTTAGATTAAACTGCTAGTGTTTGTATTTACAGCTGCAGGGTTGTTGAAGTTGCAGTTATTGAAGTTTGATTATGAATGTGGAATAAAAATAAAGTTGGGATTATGGTGGTAGAGTTGTAGATTTTGTAGGTGAAGGTTTGTTCTGATGCACAGGGGGGTTGTATATTGTATTTGGGTGATGAGTAGTAGAAGGTTAAATGAATGAAATGTAATTGAAGTAGAAAGAATTATATTACTGTAACTAGTGGTGTTGTATTAGAGTCGTTGGTGTTATGAAAATGGTTACAATGGCTGTGACTGAAAGAATATTAGATGAATGTTGATTGTAGCTCTGAAGATTGTGGTTATGCATTTATGGTAACTGAAATCTATATAAATGATTGTTGAAGTGGGATACATGAAGGAGGTGTTAGTGGTTTGAGTTAGTGAGTTTGTATAACAGATGATTTTGTCATGTTGGTGGTGATGATATGAACTGAGTTTGAGTAAGGCTGTGAGAGTTTGTAATTGAGTTGTTCAACTGAAGATTGGTGATTACAGAGTTGTAGAGTGTGCTTGCTGTAAATCTTGGAACTGCTAAATTGCAGGTAGGCTGTAGTTGTATTTGTAATTCAATTATGAAGTTAATTTGAGACTTTTATTGTTGTGATTGTGTAAAATTAAGTCTAGAATAGGATTTTGGATTGTAAAGTTTAAAGTTTGACATGTGCAAAGGCATTGGCCTTGAGTCTTTCTTTCCAGTCAGTTTAGCTGACTCGATTTGTTTAACTGACTCAGTTCTTCTGACTGAGTCGAGTTAACCCTGTAACCTGAGTTGAATCGGTTTAACTCAGACTAGACCAGTTGACCTTACTTTGACCGAGTTAACCTTTGACCGTGGACTGGACCTTGACCTTTGATTGGATATTGACTGTTAGTTGACCTTTGACTGTTAGAGACCGTTAGTTTGACCCAGATGGATCAGACCTTAAGTTAACGGGCTTGTTTAGTGGACTTGGGCTTGGGATTAGTTTTCTTATTTTGGTATTTTTGACCCTTATGGTCTGAATTAAACTTTAGTTCTTTCTACAAAGTTGTAGATATTCACAAGACTTATCTAATAGAATTAGAACCAACCTAATTCAATTAGTAAACCTTAGCTATGCTAATTATAGATAAATAAAAGATGTAGAACCTTAAATGGGCCTAGAATCAATAGAAAGACTTGTATGATTCTTGTGTGAGCCTTTTTGGTTAGATTCTTAGACTTCTTGTGTGATTAACAGTTAGTCGACATTAATAACGATCGACTGAAGGACGAACCAGTGGATTGTACATATCGAGGTAGGCGAGGCTTGTCATCAAAAGAGGTGGGAATCGATAACTAACTCTCTTGTATTCATTATTATTTTACAAATCAATCTTTGTGTTGTGAAATTCATGCATATCTTTGTGTGCTTGGTGTGGTATGAGATGGGTGCCGATACAATATCAGTATTCTATGGCTAGGGAGATACACCGCAATATTACACGGCTAGGGCGATACACTGCAATATTACATGGCTGGGGCGATACACCGCAATATTATTATTCCTTTATATATATTCAGTATTCTATGGCTAGGGCGATACACCGCAATATTATTATGGCTAGGGCGATCCACCGAAATATTATTCTTCCCTTATTTGAGGCAACACACATCTCATACATGGATGTTTACTGTTATTTATGAATGAATTTGAAGAAGTTTCTACGTTACGTTTTATTGTCTTTCCTTGTATTACTGAATTTCGATAAAACTCGCGTTGTCTTTGAATCATATTAATGATTACTTAAAAGCTAGTTGTTATTTCTACTGGGCACCCTTTTTAGGGATGATGTGCTCACCCATTCCCACTTTCAGTTTCAGTGACAGATCAGAGTAGCGCAGCAAAAGCTTCAAGTGTTGAGTTCGCTAGATGATTAACTTCTGCTATGTTATTCTTTGTAAACCAAATCACTATTGTATATGTATCATTTGAGAGGAGATTTTATATATATATGTATATTTCAGAGCGGGGATATTTTTGATTTAAGTTGTAGTAGATTTTTCTTAATTGAATGCTTAAGTGTTTGGTTTAGATTCATTAGTGCCTCTTTATTTAGTTAAATTCTTGGTTTAGTCAGCTGCTAGCTTAGAGGGCGCTACAAATGAGCTTAGATCCAAGCTTCGTCTTTTAGAAATTGAACATAGATCTGTCTTGAATATGGACAATAAATTTAGACAATTATTTCATAACTCTAAAGAAGAAACACGTAAGTTAAATGCCAAATATAGTGATCTGATAGATGAAAAGGACCGCATTTCTCTCCAAGGTGCTCAGACATTAGCAAAATTTCAAGAAACTCTCCTTGAGATTCAAATTGAAAGAGATATACTTATCTGCGAGAATAGTACTCTTGTTGAAAGATAAAACCAAGTTTGCTCCCGCCTTCTCATTAGTAATGATGATGAGTTTGCTTGGGATGCGAAGATTCTTGATAACGCCAGAAATAATTTAGGTGTAGATGCTAGTCTTCAAGCTGAGCATTCTACCTTGATTAAAGATATGATCTTTGAAAGAGAAGGTGGTTATTCTTGTTTTTCCACTAATCCATTTTTTAACTGAATCTCCACTATTTTATTAATATATTGTCATTTGTTCGCAGCATCTGAAGGAAATTTTTGCCAAAGAGTTGAAGAGTTGGAAGCAGAAAAAGGATAACTCGCAAAACTTCTGTCTTTTTGCAATGATAAATGTTCCAAGTTCAAGAAGCATCTACATATTACCCTATCGAATTTTAGTAATATTCTTGTTGGTGTTCGCAATGATTCCATTAAGATGTTCTGTAATGACCATAAAATTCCTCATTCTGCATATCCTTATCTCGCGGATGAAATACCAGAGAACGTTCCTAATCTTGTCATCTATGATAGTGAAGCTGAAGAGTCTGAAGAAGATGAAGAATATAATGAAGATGAAGATGAAGGGGGGAAATATGATGAATATAATGAAGGATCTAAATAGTTTTATCTCCATTTTTAATATCTTTGTAATATTTGTACATTTATCTCTTTCTACTTGTAGCATATTGCTGCGAATTTCTCCAGCTTCTAAAGTTCCTTGGTGTATAGATTTCTTTTGTTTCTATCTGCATACATTAGAAAACAATTCCTTTTTGCGATATAGTTAATCAATATGATTATTAATTTTTAAATATCTGCATAAATTTTTCATATAATTATGAATAACAATTTTATCATATGTTCATTCCCATACTTGCCTCTGTTATTCATCTGCAATATGAAAAATCAAGTAGATTACTTTCCGAATAAGATATGTGTTTAAATTTTGGCCATAATCTCACAGCCATTTCTTGCTCTCTTGTGTGGTCTTATTTTTCCTTCCTAGTTAAAGGTCTTATTTTGCCACGTTTTTTTTAGGCGACAAAATCGCAGGACGTCCTTATATTCGCATATAAAAACCCATTGATCTTGCCTTATCCTCATTTTCTCAATTTGTTGCGACAATATGACAGGCCTAAGTTTTCTTGCGAAAACAAAGCCCCATGACATTGTCGTCTTGCGATGAAATCGCAGGACGTCTTTACACTTTCATGTAAAAACCCATTGATCTCATCTTATCTTTTTCTCATGGATTTTTTCCTCGTATAATTGTTTCACAAATATGACAAGCCTAAATATTCTTTCGAACATAAAGCCTCATGACATTTGTGTCTTAAGAAACTTATCAGCTCCCTAATGGAGGGTGCCGCCCTTATCTTCCCCCTGGTTACCCCTTCAAGGAGGCGTATATCGGCCATACGAAAGTATCTGCCCCCATCCGGTTTTACCAACAACCAGTTGTTTTCGCAGCCTCTTATCCTTTTTGCCTATATGGCTTATAGTTACGAGACTGCACCCTAAGTGGGGTTTTCTTCGGGCCGAGTGCATCATAGCCAAGACTTGCCATGAATGTACATGGTAGTTTCATATGCCCCAGGCACCTTTTGCTCAATCGTGTACCTCGGCGCCTTGATCGTACTTTGCACTCCATAAGAGAGACCATCGGTCGTCCAACTGTTAATATATATATAGTTGGAAATCCAAGGTACCTCTCCTGGATGGGCTTTCATTGACCCCAAATATCCATGACTCAGGTTCCAGCAACGGTATAACCTTATTCCTGAGCCATGCAAAGAGATACCCCCTTATATGACGTACTTTAGGTCTTACATTTTCCTCTTGCAAAATTTTATCCGCAAACTAGGGTGGACGCCATAAAGGTTCGTCCCATTATAATATGTCATTATTCTTTGATTTTTTCTTTTTGCATTTCAGCTCTTGTATGATTTTTCAATTTCATCTTTTTCATTGAGTCAAAACATACTTTTGTAAAATTTTCTTCAACAAATTATTCATACATCTCTTATATTTTACGATCTAGAAATTTTACCTTTTCTACTTACTATTTTATGCTTCTTCTCTTTTGATGCGCTTTGCTACATTTTCTCCATCTGCGAGACGCTCGCCATCTATTGGTTTCAGCACATGTTGACTTCGTAGCATTCCTTCTTCTCGCCGTTCTACTGTATCCACCATCAGCCTTTCACTTCTTTTCTTTTGTTTGATGTTATGTTTCCAGTTTCTGTTTCTCGCAGCCCTTTCCTCGCAAGATTCCATATCAATTTCATAACACTGTTTTCCATCAATCCAACCTCCTTTTATAACTCCAACACCGCTGGGATGAGGAAACTTAATGCACTGGTGGAAAGTTGACGCTACACCTAAAATCCCATGCAGCCAAGGCCAGCCAATTAAGGCATTATATGGCGATTCTACGTCAACAACACAAAATTGAATCTTAGAAGATATTCCCTTCAATGGAATTCACATTGTAATTTCCCCTTTGGGCTTGTTGGCAGTACCATTGAAACCATAGATATTATAAGTCGATGGTATTAGATCCTCGTCTCTTCCTCCCATGGTTTTGTAAGTATGATAAAATAAGATATCCACTGAGCTTCCACTGTCAATTAAAACTCTATCAATAGCCCAAGAATCTTCAGCTTCGCTATCCTTATTTTCTTCTTCATCTTCTTTTTGTTTTGGATTTATTTCTAATCTTACCACTAGTGGATTTTCATGCATCTCGCCAGGCTCATGTACTTCTTGTGCAGTGAAAGAAATTGTTTGTTTTTTCCATTCTTCTAATGGCGAAGCTTTTGCAATATCCATTATTTCTCTCCCTTCAGCATCTCTCGCGAAAACTCTGCTTAGAACATTGTCGTGGAAATATTCTATAGTTTTGTATGGATGTATGATGGAGTTACAGAATAGATTCTTCGCTTTTGCTCCAACTTCTATCACAAAAGTTTCTCCTCCCTTTGTTGTATTCACTTTGCGAATTTCTGGTGGTGGCAGTAGTTGCTGAGACTGTGGATGTCCTATTAGAAAATGGTTTAATTCTCCCTGATCTATCATCCTCAAGATGATTCTTTTTACATTCCTGCATTCATTTGTTGAGTGACCATGAAAATGATGATAAGAGCAAAATTCTAGACTTCGATTATTTGGGTGTAGCTCTTTTCCCATATTCCAGGGTACGAGTATGTGCTCCATCAAAATTATAGCCTCCCAAATTTTCTCTATGATATCATTTAGAGGTGGCATCTTAATTTCTTCCCATATTATCTTTTGACTTCCTTTCCCTCTATAATAATTTTATCTCTGACCACCATAAGTCTCTTGCGGATGATCAAGCTTCTGAATCTTATTATTTCCACCTCTATTGAAAACAATTCTTTCCCTTTCGAACTCTTCTTGATCTCTGCTTACCATAGATACTAATTTCTGTTGTCCATCATCCATACTCTTTTCTTGCTTCACCTGCGAAGTGCTCGCGACTGTATTTATTAACCTGGGAAGTAGACTTGCATTTGCTGCAATTGAGCTGGTATTCGCAATAGGGTATGATTCTATCTCATTTTGTGTTTCCTCCAAAGCAATATATTCTTCTTGCAATTCTCGCAGCTCTGTCATTGTGATGGTATTCTTGATTCTGAAGATTTGGACGTATAACAGATTGGTTGCAAAAATTGCATTAATGAATGATAATATGAGATATCTCTCATCGACGCGGCCTTCCATTTCGCTGCACATTGTTTTCCACCTTATTGTTAGATGTGTTAAGCTTTCACCAACCCTTTGCTTTAATCCAAATACATCTTCAATGCCAGGTCGCGAAGAATTGTTACTTATATATGCTCCCAAAAATTTAGTCTACAAATGATTGAAAGAAGTTATAGTGTTCTTAGGTAAACCTTCGAACCATTTTAGCGCCTCGCCTGTTAAGCTAGATGCGAAATATTTTTTACAATACAGCATCATGGTTTTCGCACTATAGCATACACCTAACATAAGCTTTGACATGTTGAATAGCAGAAGTAGTTCCATCAAAGATACTAGTTAATGTTGGCAAATTTCATTTTGGGGGTATTCCTCTTAATTGTACTTCTTGGGTGAATGGAGTTTTCGCAGCTTCTTCAATGGCCTCATCAAGTTTCCTTCTGCCTCCCTCTCTTCAGTTATTTAACATTCCCATCATTTCTACTAACTCTCTCAAGATCTGTTCATTCCCAGCTGAATTTTGCTCCATTGGTCTTTTCAGTGCAACTTCCCTTCTTCTGCGTTCATGTCTTTGTTTCCTTGCGAGATTTTTTTCATCTTCTTCAGCATCTTCATTATGCCTTCTCCCACGATTTTATTTTTCACCTATTACTTGAATTCGCAAATGATTATGCCTTCTGTTTTCTCTTCTGCGATTTTATTCATTTCTCACAGTTTTTCTTCGCTGTGTTTCTATTCTCCTTTGTATTCTATCATATTCCTCATTGATATTATCATTGTTGCGATTTCTCGCGTGTCTCCTTTCTCGATTGTCATGATTATTCTGACGTATTGCTTCTTGAAACTCTTGTTCTTCCACTTATGCTCTCAATCTTTCTCTTTCGCAAGCTAGACGTGCTTGTTCAGCATAATGTCTCTCAATTTCATCCTTAATTATTCTTCGGTTTCTTTGAATTTCTTGCTCATGTAATATTCTCCTACCTTCTTCTCAATTTTCTTTACCATCTTGGTTATTTCCACCCTCTTGATTTCTATTATCATGCATATCATCCAAAGTTTCACTACGTGGAATGTAGCGATCATTAATCATCTCTTCTTCTCCATAATACTGCTCTTCATTTGGATTTTGCATTTCCTCTTGAATATTTTCACCAGCATTTCTCACAGGGGAATTTGGCCTTGCTTCTTCTCTAAATGATCTTGAACTTGATCTTGCAGTACTTCTTGATCTCCTAATTTGTAATCTCAAATTTCCATTCTTAACTCGTGATTTTGTCTTGTTAAATTCGCGCGTTCTTCCGCCTCTAACCTCCTTTCATATTGTATTCTGTCTTAAAGCCTATACTGCTTCATTTTTGTCATCTCCATGAATTAATCCTCCAACCGCTTCTTGATCTCTTCTCTCTTGCCTTCCATTTCTTAACTGTCGATTTTCTGCTTCCTCTATTGAACCTGATCGCCAAGTGTGCACACTTACCCTATCATAATCCACAGTTCTATCTTGTATCGGTGTTTGCTGATTCGGTTGTTGAATTTGATTTTTTCCATTATTCCTTGTTCTGTTTCTCCTTGTTCTTAATCTTGAAGATTCTCCTATTTTATGTGTCTCTTTTCCAGCAAGCCTTTTACTCCTCCTTACGGTTGTTGGTTGTTCTGATATATTTCTTCTTCTAACCATTCCTTCAATTTTGATGTATCACTGTAAATCACGTAAAAATCTTTTCCAATTTCTTCAAATTCTTACAATTTATTTATTTTTTTTATTTTTTTTATAAACGAACCAATTTATTGATAAGAAAAATGAAAGAGAGGGGGACTAGACCTTACCTCCAAACACAAGAGAGAAATGGAAAACAAAAGAAGGAAGCTAAAAAAAACAAACAAAAACCGGAAGCCCGTAGGCCAAAGTTACATATTACGGAACCGATAAAGCGGAAAAATAGAATTGTCGATGTCCATTTGATGTCTTATGAAATTCGGAGAAATTATCCACCAGCGTGATTCCACCGTCGCACCATGCTTGGCCAGTGAGTCTGCCACTGAATTCCCTTCCCAAAAAATGTGAGTACAAATCAATTGAATTGACTTCGCGTACTCTAAACAATTGTGCCAGTTGATTGCTAGCCGCCAAGGGACTATCTCCGGGTTTTTAATCGCCTGCAGCATAAAATTTGAATCACATTCCAACCAAAGCCTTCTGATTCCCATGGTATTTTCCAATATGAGCGCATAAATCACACCCCAAATCTCAGCGCACACCGAGTTAGATATTCCCAAGTTCTGCGCTAGACATCCCTGCACCCGCCCGGAAGAGTCACGGAAAACCACACCATATCCCGACGGACCCGGATTACTAATGGAGCAACCATCAGTATTAGCCTTCTGCCAACCATTAGGCGGGGATTGCCATTTGACTCTCACCGCCATAGGAATTTTCGGAGGGTGTCTTCTGATATCTAAGGCTTCAAATATATGTTTGTCCGCAGAAGTGTAATAGGAGTAACCCCCACTGTTTGAACCTGACTCCATGATTAGCTCCATCAACTGCTTAATTGCCTGAATATGGGAGATCACCTTGTGTTCAAATCTTATATTGTTGCGACAGAACCAAATAATCCAAATACTACTAGCCACCGCAATCCAAAGAAGGTTTTTAGTCTGCGAACAACCATTAAATCGTCTTATCGAAGCGAAGACCGAATGCATACTCGAGCAGTCCAGCGTGTGGCGAAACAGGCATCTAATCCAATTCCAGATCGAAGTAGCGAAGGTGCAGTCGAAGAATAAGTGCTGATGAGTTTCACTACAGTAAGGAGTACTACACAGATTACAGCAGTTCACAGTGTCACCACCATAGAATTTGACGTTGTCATCCGTAGGAATTCGATTGTGCAGCACTTTCCAGACCGTATAGACGCGCCTCGGAGGTATTTTTATGGACCATAAATCCCTGAAATCCACCTGATCAATATTTTTTTCCCTGTGAAAGTCAAAAGAAATCTTCATAGTAATGTCGCCTGAAACAGACCCTGTCCACACCTGCTTGTCCTCTAAGTGACTCGCGAAAGGAGTTTCATAGATCCGATGCTGAATAATTCCATCCAACTCCGGCATGTAATGCGGAAGGACCCAATTACCCTCCACCAAGAAGTCACTCACCCGGTTATGCAAGTTAGAGTTATCTAATTCCAGGAACTCCGCAATCGAATCGTCCACCCAGCACCAAGGGTCATTCCAGAAGTCTATTTTGTTTCCATTACCCACCAGCCAGATCGTGTTATCTCTGATTATTTTCCACTGTTCTTTGAAGCCATGCCAAATGGAAGATTTTTTTATAAGCCGCACCAACGAAGCGAACCCTTACAAAGTTTCCAAAGGTCGACTGAGCCTGAAGAAGCTTCCAAGTCATTTTCAATATCGCAGCGTCATTCAAGCTCTTCATGGACTTAATTCCCAGCCCCCCCTTCATTCACAGGAAGACAAACCTTTTCCCAAGCTACCGAATTCTGGTGAGTATTGTTGATATCTCCCGACCACACAAAGTTTCTGATCCATCTTTCCAGAGAATGAATACAAGAGCTTGGCCATTTATAAACATGGAAACTGTAAAGGGCAGAGCTAGCTATAACTGACTTAACCAGCTCTACTATGCCCATCATAGATAAAGAGTGGCCTTTCTAGGTAGCAAATTTAAGATTTATTCTGTCTAATATCGACTGCATATGCACTGCTTTAGGCTTACCTCGAAATATCGGGACTCCCAGATAGCGGAAAGGAAGATTCCCCCATCGGAATGTTATAAGAGGCAGCAACTGCTGAGATTCTGTTGTGAGCATGGCTACTGGAATAGATAGTACACTTTTCCGCACTGATAATTTGACCCGAGTTCTGACCATAAACCTCAAAGATTTGCATGACTGCCTTGACATCTCTTTCCGTACCTCTGCAGAAAACCTTGATGTCATTCGCATACATAACATGGGAAGGAAATACGGTGCCTCTAGGAGAAGAGATGTGGTGAATGGACCCCTGCTTCAAAGCATTATTAATGGCATTACTAATAACATCTTGAGCTAGGCAGAAGAGGATCGGAGACATCGGATCTCCCTGACGCACCCCTCTCTTACAACTGAAGTAACCCATAGCTTTGCCGTTAATGACAATGGATAGTCTCGCCGAATGCAAGATAGAACTGATCCACCCTACCATCGTGTCACAGAAACCATATTATTGCAGAGATCGAATGAGAAAGTTCCAATTTAGGGTGTCAAAAGCTTTTTTGATATCGAATTTAAGCACAATGTTACCACCAAAACATTTGTAGTCTAACATGTTAATCGCCTCCGACGTGATGCCAATGCAGTCATAGATGCTTCTGTCCTTCAGGAACGCTCTCTGATTCGGAGATATGATCTTTGAAACAATTGGGCTCATCCGATTTGCTAAGATTTTCCCAATTATTTTGAAGTGAAAATTACTGAGGGCAATCGGGCGAAATTTCTCAATCGCGTCAGCCCCCGGCTCTTTAGGTATGATGATTACATGAGTAGGGTTTGCATTCGGCATTAACCAACCATTATAAAAAAGAATTGCACAGAATTAGTTACGTCCATACCTACTATCTCCCAGAAAGCTTTGAAAAAGATGCCACCAAACCCATCAGGCCCCGGAGCCCCATTAGCGTTCATATCATCCACTGCCGCTTTGATTTCCAGCGTGTCCGGCACTTTGTTGAGAATCGCATTATCCTCCCTGGAAACCTTCGTACTAATATTACTTCGAATGAAGTCTGTGGAATGATTCACATTATCAGAAGCATATAAATTCTGGAAATAAGAGAGAGCGTGATTTGAAATTTCCTCATGGGTGGACAACAGATCGTTATCTTCCTTAAGATGAGTAATTTTATTTGTCGCAGCTCTGATCTTCACATATTTGTGGAAGAACTTTGTGCATGCATCCCCATCTTTGACCCAGTTAAGTCTCGATTTGTCTCTCCAGAAATCTTTCTGAATTCTGAGCGCAACCACCAGATTATTTGAAGCCTCAACCTCGGTGAAGTGAAGCTCGTCCGAGTAACCCTCCACCGAAAGACGCTGTTGAATATTCTCGAGCTCCTAAGTTTCTTTACTGACATTAAGCTGGATATCCCCGAAAATTTCTTTATTACAGCACTTAAGCACCGTCTTCAGATGCTTAAGCTTTTGAGTAATGACATACATCGGACAACCACAGACTTGTAGTTGACAAGTTTGATCCACCAGCTCTCTCAGCCCTGGATGATTCAACCACACGCTTTGGAATTTAAACGAAGATGCAAAAGTTTTACCTCCCTTGTTTGCCTCAAGAAGAAGAGGATAATGATCCGACTTTACCCTCGCCAGAGTACTGCAGACAGTAGAATCCCACGCTCCCAGCCAGTTATCATTGCATATGGCTCTATCCAGGCGAAGATCCGTGTTGTGTCTCCCCCTGCGGCCATTAGTCCATGTGAATTGATCACCCCTAGTGTCCAGATAATGCAGATCATTCGCCTCCGAGAAAGCTAAGAAGTCATCATAGGAAGTACGATTCAGCGGATGGCCCTTAGACTTCTCATGAGCTCCTAAAATAGCGTTGGAGTCACCAATTATACACCACGGCTGCAACGGATTGTTTATCAGACCTGTCCACCTAAGCCACAGATCCCTACGAGTCTTAAAATAGGTCGAAGCATAAACCCTTGTAATGAAATACTCCATGTTACCCAACTTCTCACTACAAGATATCATCTGTATCGAGTTGGATATAATATCAACTACCATATGGTTAGCACAGAGGCACCATAAGTTCGATTTTTGTAATGCCCCTCTATCATTCAGGGCAACTAACTTCAAATCAAGCTTGGTCCAGTAGTTCGAAGGAATTTAAGAAAAAGAAATCCATGGTTCTGCAATAAAGACCAAATCAGGCTTAAACTTAACACAATAATTATGAAACACCATCTGAGTATCCGCATTGCCAAAGCCACGCAAATTCCAGTAGAGAGTTATCATTGGGGGGGGGGGGGGGGGGGTTTATAACATTCCTTGGACGCATGATCCAAGGTTTAGATTGAGATTCAGAAATCTCCATCTTTTTCTTTGTCTTTTTTTTTTGATCCTTAGAGATAGCCACTTCAAATTCCTCATCATTATCTTCCACATCCTCTAGTGTTTCAACACTAGAAGCATCGTCTTGATTTACCACAGTATTCTCTTTATATTCCTCTATATTAGCCTTATGAATGGCATCCTCAGTTGTTGCAGCATTCACCACCGTAATATCCTTCATAGCAGTCACCATGCCCGGTTCAGTAAGCACCACACCGTCCGCAGTTGGTAACAAATCCCCTTTTACAGCTTATATCATTTCCATCGTATCATCTGTATGATGTTCCATATTTGCCTCCGGATTCTGCTTTCTTGATTCAGTCATATGCCTTAGCATCAGCAACAATGTTTTTCCCTTGTCATGAGAAATCGTTTATTTGTTTGTGTCTGCTACAATCCCCTCAGGAATTTTATTTTCCAGAGCATCGGCCATTTTCCCGTTTTCCTTTTTTTTTTTTATTATCATTTTTCTTACTGACTTGTTTCTGCTTTGACTGAACATCAATCCCCTTGCTCAACTCATTCAAAGCCATCTGATGTTGTTTTTTCTTGCATATACTTTCTACATGACCTATTGTTTTACAGTGAGAGCAAAAGGAGGGCTTCTTTTCATAAGTAACTTTTGAAGTAACAAAGGAACCACTTCGCTCCACTCTTATCTCATTAGTTTGGGTTTTTGATATATCAAGTTCGACTAATACTCTAGCATATAATCCAAAGCTTCTATTGACAGTTGAACTATCAACATACAGGGGGTCTCCTATTGCACTTGAGATCTCAAAAAGAGTTTTTGATCTCCAATATTCATAAATTAACCCATAAATTCTTATCCAAACCTGAGCAATGGATTGATGTTGAGTATAAGGGTTAAAATCAGGCATCCATTTCCTAAAGTGAACAATACCTGGCTTGATATTACACGGACCTGCAGAACGCACATAAGCCATATCTTCTTCACAAGAGAATTTAAAACATAAACAACCTTTGCCTAGAGTGGAGATCACCCAGGGTTTGATGTTTCATATCTTGTTCAACTTGTCGTGGATGTACGACAGCTTCAGAGTCGAGCCCTTCGGCTGCACCAGTCTTCCAATCAGACAATTTCTGCAATCTAGCACGCCCTTTTGGTATTCATCTTCCGATATCCGGATCAAGACCTCAGATCCATTAAAGCAAGGTTTTGCTAGCTGTGAAGAATCAAAATCCAAAGATTTGAAGGATGAAACAACGCTAGCATAAGATTTTACCTTTTCGTTGTTTTGTTCCATCTCCAGTGTTTGGTCCAAATTCGCCTGAGTAGTCTTCGGGATCGAGCTGTTTGGTTGATAGATCTCGATATCAGAAGATGTTTTGGCAGTCGACATCTCCTGATTAGAATTGATTTTATCCGTCGAATTAGTCATTAATCATTGTGCTTAATTACGCTGATGAATTAGCTAATTTCGCTTCAAGTCTCAAGATTTTTTGAGAGAGATTTGCTCCGATTCAAGGGCTGAGTCATCGCCGATTTGCAGAGCTGATGAGATGATTCCTAGAAATTTGAATCTTTGCTCAGAATCTTTGCTTAAATTCTTACAAATCACAATTTCAATCTTTGCTCAGAAACAACCATGTTTCTAGCGCCATTATGTAGTTGCAGGAATTCCTACACTACACCCCTCACAAGAATTCATAATAATCAACACATATTTGAAGATTAAGAACAACACTTTTATTGATTAATTCTCATAAATATTACAAGAAATGGAAGAAATCAAGAATACAACCGCTCTCTTAAACTTTCTCAACACTCTCAAATTGATCTCTCCCCTTCTGAGTCTATTAGTTCTCTTTATATAGGGAAGTTACATAGTGGATTACAACTATGTTGTCCTTTTATTTCGGATCTGACTCGCGGTAGTCTCGCAGCAGTTATAATGTTAATTCTCGCAGATGTTATCATCTTCGCAGGATCGTCATGTTCTTAACATGTTTCAGTTACCATCATCTGCTACGTCATTCTTTGAGTCACTCTGCGACACTCGCAGTGTGTTGTTGAAGAGCTCGCAGAAATGTTGTTTATAAATTTCGTAAGACTATTATTGTGGCGATATTCTGATCCTACAGGGAGAATTAGGATTTTGAACTGCAAATTCGGTACTGGAAGTGTTTTTGCTGAAACAAAAACTGCATGGGAATTACACAAAGAACAAACAAGAGGATCTCAGCAAAACAAAATCATTTTCAGCAAAATCAATGGAATAAAAAGAAGAAGAACTAACCTAGGTGACTCCATGGAAATAGAAGAGAACAGTAGCAGAAGATGAATCTGGTAAATAAGGAAATTTGCAGATGATGAAGATTTGCAGAAGATGAAAACGAAACAAAAGAAGAAAATTCTCTTTCTTCCGGATCCCCCTTTAAATAGGCTAAAGAAGATGATCGGTTAATGATAAATCGTTCCAGTAATTAAAGGAATATTCAACACGTGTTGACGTTTATACTTAATTCACGGAGCCTTGCCGATAGAAAAAGAAGTTGAAAGAAAAAATGAACAGTTGCGGCATTGTGAAGAACAGTTTCTCATGACATTCTCTCTTTCGTAGAGAAGACATGAGAATAGGAAAGATGTAGGATCAGAATATCGCAAGAAGGACACATTTGTGAAGTTTAGCTAAAAACACTTTGCGAGCGTCGCAGAATGATTTGAAGAATGACATAACAGATGAAGATTGCAGAAACATGAGAAAAGTGTGATGACTCTGCGACGTTTGTAGTGCTCGCGAAGATTGACAATAGAACTCTTGGGAGAATATTGCAAGCCAGATCCTAAAATAAAGGACAGATTAGATGTCATCCACTATGTAATTCCCTATATAAAGAGTTGAATAAGTGTAAGGAAAAGAGGGATCTTTTTCGAGTGTTGAGCAAGTCATTAGGATAAAGAAAGTTTAAAGAGAAATTGTATTCTTGTTTTCTTTCATTTCTTGTAATATTTATGTGAATCAATTAAATAAAAGTGTTGTTCTTAATCTTTTATAGATGTGTTGATTATTATGAATTCTTGTGAGGGATATAGTGTGGGATTTCCTTCTACTAAAACATAAGGTACCATTTTATTCGAGATCTTTATGAGATTTCCTGCTACTACAACATAAGGTATCATAAATATGGAATTTGCGCCTTCCGAACAACAGTTGGCTGACATCCTCACCAAACCTTTAGACACTGCCACTTTTCAGCAATTAAGGAAGTCTATTGGTGTTGGTTCGGTTCATTAACTATTCCATAACTCTTTCCCCTATGTTTATCTCGATCTGTTGGGCAATTGAGTTAGAACTCCAGTCAGTTTACGACTTGATTTTAGTTATTTTATCTAGATGTTGTTTTAATATATAGAAATCCTTCTTTTCTCTTGAAATTAAGGTCGCTCTTGTTGTTCCTTTGGGAATGACATCTTATGGGGGATAGTTCTTTTGAACTTGCGCTTAATTTCCAAATATTTATGGGGAGTGCGGCTATGGAATTTTTAGGGGTTATCTTGTATCTTTATAAACTCCTTGATGAATGCATTTAGCCTCGGCTTTATGATTGCATCTAAACAAGATGATAGAACATTTACCTTTGGTCATGAAATGTCTCTTACGGAAATTTCATTAGGATCCCGTTCTTGTACCTTTGCCAATTTTATTGACAAAAAGGGGGAGAATTAATTGTAGTTCACACTACAAATACATATGGTTTTCGGATCATTATGTAAGGGGGAGTGGTTTCCATGTGAGATGGAGTATTGGCTAAGGGGGAGTGAAGTATCACCATAGTATTGTTGTTAAAGTTGTGATGTAATTGAACTTTGACATTGTGTAATAATACTATGACATTGTATAACAATGATTTTCTCATTGTTATAGCTACGGATTTTCAACGACGATGATACTAAACTTACAACCTTTGGGATCATTGGACTACTTGGAAGTGACGAAGATTTCGAGTATTGTTGAAGATTAGACATGTGGAATAGGAGGTACAAAGTTTATTTATATAATTTTTGTATTCCATATGTATTAATAGTTTTGCCACTAAAATTGACAAGGGTGGGATTGTTAGAGCACTGCTCGGTCAAACTCGCATGCGTTGCTATCTCAAGCATGTTTGTCAATCTTAATGATCAAAACTATATAGTCTTGATTTCTAGTCTACTATAGCTAAGGTCTCGGACTAGGATAGAAAGTGTAGTTGAGATCAAGAACTCCAGGGCGATCATCATGCAAGACGAAGGAATACTCAAGGAACCAGTGGATCTTCATCGACTAAAAGGTATGTGGAGACTTGAACTTATCTATCACTCAAAATTCTATCTACTCTATCTCTTATCTTGAGACAAAAGTCGGTTTACTATATAGACTAAGAATATGCACATGTGACATTTCGAGCTGAGTATATCTCGCTTATCTATTTCTCAAAATGGGTGTTGGTAAAGCTTTTGCTTTAGCCAAGTTCATCATTGCCTAGTGACGAAAGTCATGTTATGTTTCAATCACTTTGGAAATTGCTCTGACGAAAACTAGTTCATGAATAACAACTATATGACGTCCTCTGAGAATGTTTTAATGATTGAAATAAGAGTTTAGACTATATAACCATTGTGGGATATAAACATTATTGTGGAAACACATATATGTATAAGTCCTTAACACTTGAACCGAAGTTTGCGAACGTTGTTGATCAAATGGAACCAGAACGTGAGCAGCAACTCAGTCCGCGAACTGGCGTAAGTTCTCGACCCGAGAATATCTGCTGAAGTTGAAGCTCAGGTGCAGTCCACGAACCCAGTCCGCGAACTGACGGAAGTTCTCATCCCGAGAAATTCTGCTGGAGTTTATTAACTTCAACCAATTAGCTTGAGTCCGCGAACTCAAGAGGTTATGTCTGAAAACGTTGTTCGTGAACATATCTTAAATTACTAAGGAATGCTTTTTCAAATCGTGGCTTTATAGTTCATGAAATGATTCGAGTGAATCACATCGTTTTTGATTCAATTATGTCTCTTATAGTACTTCAGATCTCATAGCAATTTAACAACTCTCTAACTAGTTCATTTGATTCATTTGGACTAGTTATGGTGAAGAAGAATATGGTTGATATGAAAGTTATCATTTGGCTAACCATTCGGTTGACTAATATTGAACCAACCATTATACACGTTTGGGTATGGTTACACGAACTCAAAACGTCAAGTACATGTGTGTATGACAAGCTAAGTTTTCGATCTAACGATTGAGAGATATTAGCTTGTATCTAATCAGGTTTTCATCTAACGGTGAATATTGAATGCTTTGTTACTAAGATAACATTGATTGCAAACCCTGATTTGAAAGACTATATAAGGGTGAACTCTAGCAACTTGGAAACCTAATCCCCACACATTCTGTGTGATACTAGTTTGCTAAAGCTAGAGTCAATTCTACTTTAACTTTTGGTTTTCTTCTTCTAAAACCATGTTAACGACTTAAAGACTTCATTGGGATTGTGAAGCCAGACCGATACTATTTTTCTTGTAGTTGTGTGATCTGATCTTTATATTTTTATCGTACGAGTACAATTGTAATAATTGGCTTGAGATTTCTATCTCCGATAAGCAAGATAAAAGTAGTCACAAACATCTTCGTCTCATTGTTTGTGATTCCTCAATAATCTTCTTCGCTGCGTCGATTAAGTTTATTGTGAGGTGATTGATGAAACTGAGTTGTTCTTTGGGAATATAAGTCTGGTTTTATCGATTGGTTCCTGTTCACCTTGATTTATCAAAAAACGGAACAAAACTCATAGGTTTATTCGTGGGAGATGAATTTATCTATTACCTGTAGACTTTTCTTTGTGAGACAGATTTATTTGCTAAAGTCTTCGACTTTGGGTCGTAGCAACTCTTGGTTATGGGTGAGATCAGCTAAGGGAATCAAGTGCGCAGTATCCTGCTGGGATCAGAGGCGTAGGAGCATAACTGTACCTTGGATCAGTATGAGATTGGTTGGGGTTCAACTACAGTCCAGAACGAAGTTAATTTTGAGTAGGATAGTGTCTGTAGCGGCTTAATACAATGTATGTTTAATCTGGACTAGGTACCGGGGTTTTCTGCATTTGCGATTTCCTCGTTAACAAAATTTATGGTGTCTGTGTTATTTCTTTTCCGCATTATATTTTTATATAATTGAAATAATACAGGTTGTGCGTTGTTCAATCTATTATAATATCCGACCTTATTGGTTGTTTATTTAAATCGATTGACACTTGGATATTGGTCTTTGGTACCATCCAAGTTATCTCTCTTTGATTAGACTCGCGAATCTTATTTGCTTGAGTAAATCAAATCGAGAGATTGAGATAATAACTTCTTGAGATATTTTCTATTGGTTGAGTCTTTTTGATTCTCTAGAAAACAACTCGGAGTTGTCCATACAGATTTCTAATCGAAATATTGGGTGAGGTTGTTAGACTCCCACTTTTTCAGTTCTGATTTAAGAAGAAAAACAATTAAAGACTGTGATAGTTTCATGATAAAGCTGAGAAGATCGAAGTAGGGTTTAATATGAGTTTGAGGAGTGAATCGAGATGGTGATGGATGAAGAAAAGAAGGGTTGTCATCAAATCGATGAAGTGAAACTGCTTTGATGCTTAATTGAAAGAAAAACATAAATTAGGGTTTCGTTGAACTAAATTAGTCTTGTGCGCAATTGTTTGTTAATTGGTTGTTTAATTGAATGGGTTTTGTGTTAATTTTGTTGGAGGAGGCAGAATTTTATAAGAATTATGGTTTTAGGTGATGAGTTGATGAATTATTGAATTAGGGTTTATGTTCTGTTCTTTCCCAATTTGGTTAGGGTTCATGAAGTGATTGAATACCTACAGAAACTGGAAGAGATGAATTTGGAAACGATTAAACTTGAACAGATGAAGGAATTGGTTGAGATGGAGGTTTAGGTCAAGAAGAAGACTGAACTGAGGCAGATGAATGACTTGTGGGGGTTGGAAAATGTAAGAGTTGGTGAGGTTGGATTGAACTGGAGGTTGCAGATTAGGTTTGACTATGTATTGCAGTTGAGTTAGTGATAGAGATGTTAGAGATTGGGTTTGCAGATGCTAATACAAGGCCATTGAGTTAATGACAATAAAATTGCAGGAGGGTAGACTAGAACACCGCTGCCACGGTGGGGAGGGCCGACCGGAAAAAAAAATGATACAACCGTTGCAGTGGGAATCTATTTTTGAAAATCTTTATGATCTTTTTTTTTTTTCTAAAAAAAAATCCTCCCCCTACACCCCCACCCCCCATTCAAAACAAGGTTTAAGAACCCATTTTGACAAACAAACTGCTTAGGAGTTATAAACTGAAAGATGAACCAATAATTTGGTATGTATTATTGCTTAAGGAATTATAGAAAGGCCGTGTCTAGTTGATTAGAGCAACTGCAGTGGTGCGATCATAACCAAATACCAAAGAGCAAAAAAAATTGAAAATTTGGGTTTAGTCTGTGTTGCAACGCAGTGGAGGGAGACTGAAATTTGGTCAGGCGCAGGCGAACCAAATCAATTCTGCCCCATTTTTTTCTTCTTTTTTTTAATTGGGGCGTAACTTTGAGTTACGCCCCAATCAGGAGTAAATGGTATTTTGCGTCCCTTTTTTTTAGTCTTTGGCCGTAACTTTAATCTACGCCCCATCAGGCGCAACTTTAATCAACGCCCGATCAAAGAGCAAACCAAAGACCAAATATATTTTGGTTTTTAGTCTGGTATTTGCTCTTTACTCTCTCCGTAGTGTCTGGGTTTTAGTCGAAAAATTTGGGTTTAATCGATGACTGTGGTTGCTCATAGTACATTAAATTGGGGAATCACAAACCATTCAAACCCTTTTTTTAATCAAAAAGTAAAATAATGTAATGAAGGCCTAAAGATCTGCTAACCACATTCTAATACTGGAAGTCTCATTTTACTTTTTTTCGACACATTTTAATTTATTTGGATTGAAAAAATAGAGAAGTCACCTTCAAAAAAAAAGTATGTATATTAGAGTATATATTTTAAATTAAAAATAAATTCAATCTTTTATTATCCGCCATTTTGATTAACCCTGGTACATGCCAGAAGAACACGATTTAACTCCATTTCCTTCCTTATCAAAGAAAAAAAAAACCTCCATTTCCTTGCTTTCCAGTTAAATGTAGTAATGCTTAAAAAGAAAAAAGAAAGTTAAATGTAGTGACATGTGGGAACAAGAAAGCCACGTCCCAAATCTTCCCCCACTCAAAAAGTCTTAACCAACGGCAGAGATTATGTCTCCACCATTTCCAGACTTATATTCTTTGTTTCTCACATTACTTTCTCCGCCTTCACTAACCCCGTCTCCACCGCCTGCTTCCCATTTCTTAATAAAAAATTCGAACATTAGAAACTTGAATCTTAAAGCCATCATCCTTGAAATCCCAACACGCATAAAGGTGCGAAGATCAGTTTTTGATTGATATAATTTTAGTTTAATTCATTAAATTATTTTAATCCAGCAAAGGATATTTTGATTCTATTAGTAATTTTTAATTCGTTTCTTATAATTTATCCAACACATTTAAGTATATAACCCAAATCCATCAAAGATCGTAAGTGTTTAATTTTTGATTTTTAATTCTCGATTTAGGGTTAGGTTGATTTGATTAAAATATCAAATATGAAATATCTGCTGGTGGTTTTGCTTGTGGTGGGCGGTGGTCACTGGTTGTGATAGTGCTGGTAGAAAAGGTGGTGATGGCTACGCTAACAGTAATTATGGTCTTCTTCTTATGTTGGTGGCGTTCTGCTCCCGGTGATTGTTCTGAATCTGGTGGTGGTAGAGGTAGGGTGGAGGTGTTGGTGGTGTTGGTTACGGTGGTAGTGATGGTGGGAAGTAATAGTTAATGTTTGAATTGATTGGAATAATGTGACGGCGGCTCTGTCCGGGTGGTGTTGACGGCGGCGACAGAGGCGCTAGTGGTGGTACTGTTTACGGTGATGGTGTTCGAGGGGATGGTGAAGAAGAAACTGAGAAACTATCGAGATGAAGGAGGAGAGGTATTTTCGTGAAGTGACGAAAAAAAACCGGACGGAAATCAAAATCATTTTTATGAAATTGGAATTTTTTTGCTAGGTTTTATTTGACAAAAAAGTGGCCCATAGAAGGGTTTCCCTCCCTACGGGCCCTCCAGTCGGTCGGCCCAATTAATGTTATGAATATGTTGTTATGGTAGACATGAAGAAGGTGGTAGATAAGTTTTGGGATGAACTGCAATTGGTGGAGTTGAACTGAGCTGAGTTGCAGGAAGAGTATTGATGTTGTTGTTGTAGCTGACATGAAGATTGTAGTTTTGAAGTTATTATGTATGTATTCTTATATGTGGGAATGTTATTTATGCCCCTAGTATCCATGGGTCATGCACAAATACCCTTATCCATTGTATAAATACCCTTCCCCTTTTAAAAGGAAATTCTTTAAACTTAAAGTACCAAATCTGCCCTCACCTACATAAAAGAGTAGAACTAATCTTTCTCACCCGATCTTTTTCATTTCTATTATCCGTCTCCTCCTCTCACGAAGACAGCCACCACCACCATCTTCATCGTCACCACCGCCGTAAGACAGCCATCACCACCATCTTCATCGTCGCCACCGCCGTAGCAACGCCACATCCACTACATCACCATCTCTACTTCCACCAAAATTCTAGAACCATCTCTACTCGAACTTCTCCATAATCAGATCTCATAAAAATAAGGTTTCCAGATTCAGAGATTTAAAGTTTGAGATTTTGGTTCAGGTAATTTTTGAATTCGATTTGCGTGTTTGAACCATTGAAACTTAGTTATGATTTGGTTATTCTTCCTTTTCTGATTTCAAACCAGATTCAGAGATCTATTTGATTTTTAGTTTTCGATTTGATAATTTCTAGTCGAGATTAAGATTTTGTGTTGATTTTGATTTGAAGATTCATATTCAGTCAATTTTAGTATTGAATTCATAGGGTCAATGACAGTGGTGGGTTAATGTTTGGTCGTGTATTGGTGGTGGATGGCGGTGTTGGTGTTGTTACAGTGGTGGTGGTGGAAGTTTCAATAATAATGTTTTGGTGAATGTTATTCTTTGTGGTTTCTGTGTTTTGATAAGAGACGGAATCGAGAGAGGAATCGGTCTGAAGAATCAAGGGAGAAGAAATTCGTTACTATGAATTGAAGTTGGGTGTCATTTGAATTAGGTTTGGGGTTGTCTACAAAACATAGAATATGAAATTGAAGAACTGAATCTATTGTTTTTGGGTTGAAGTTTGTTTGAATGAACATCTCAGGTGAAGAAGAAGGATTGGTCGATTGGGGTTTGAATGTTCTGGAAGCAATAGATTAAACTAGGGTTCTGAGATTTATGGAGAGATGGTTATGTTGGCGTATGAGTTTGAACTCGTGGTTGACGAAATGGTAGTTGAAATGGTTTATCTCAATGTTGTATGTGAGATTGCAGGTAGTATGAGGGGATGTTTGTGACTTTGTGTGATGTAGTTGGTTGTTGGTGGTGCTGTAATTGGGGTCTGGTGGTTGTGTCACGGAGGAGAATGGGTGTTGCAAGAATAAAAGATAGTTGTAGATTGTTGGAGCTGGAACGGATTGTACGAAGTGCAGTGACAATGGCTCAATCCTAAGTTGGTGTTGTAGTTACATTGGTCGAGTGTTGAATGGATTGGTGGTAGGTGAAACAAAGGGTTTGAACTGCAGGACATGAAGCTTTATGAATGTTTGATAAAGGTCTTGACGTCAAAACATTTTTCAGCTTGAGGGATATGGTGTGGATGGTGCGCCTGATCTCTTGATGCTTGTGCAATGGAAATGTTCTCGTATACGGTATATTGGTTGCTTATTGTGCCGAATTTTGAAACAACAATTGAAACTATACTCGTTTATGTCTCAGATTTTACTTGATGAGGAAATGGTTCAATTACTCTTACCAACTTGGGAGGTATGTTTCTCAAATATAGTATTTATGATGTAAAGATGAGCTGGAGTTAGTTGCAAGTAATATAGCTGCAATGCTTGTGTTGTGGAGTTGTTGCTGCAGGAGACGAGAGTTGGTGATTGATGTTGTTGACTCATGGTGTTTAAAAGTAATGAAATAGCAGGTGGTGAGCTGAAATTGGTGGTTTCTTCTGCAAAGTGTGAGAAGAAGCAGTTGCAGCTGTAGCTAGTGGTAATGAGTTGTTATAAGGTTAGATGGCAGTAGTGTAAGTTGATATTGCTGCTATGGTTTATGAAAAGGGGTTGGTTAGAGAGAATTGGTTGTGCTGCGGGTGGTTGAATGGTAATGGCTCAGCTGAACTGGATCAATGCAGTGAGGGGGCTAGTAAGCAGTCGATGGTCGGCTGTGACTCAAGAATTCGCAGGGTGAATGCAGTGGGATTGAATGGAGGAAGCGAATGGGCCTGGTGGTACAAGTTGATGTTGTGTTTGGATATCATAAGGGTCTGGTGGATTACAGCATTTGAGATGACTGAGTTTGCTGTAGGTGGTGGTTTTAGCTCAAGTTGCAGGCATGAAGTGTAGGTGTTGTTGATGTCCATAATCTAAGAGGGGAAGCTAAGTTGCATTAGGATGTGTCAAAACTGAGTTTTCCAGCCTATTCATTCGAGACAGAGCAACTTGAGAAAGTTTGGACTCTAGACTTGGGGGAAACTTGAGAAAGTTGCTTTCATATTTGGAGGAAACTTGAGAAAGTTGCTTTCAAATTTGGAGACAACTTGAGCTAGTTGATTTCATATTTGGAGGCAACTTGAGAAAGTTGCTTTCACTTTTGGAGGCAACTTAAGCTAGTTGATTCTAGTTCGGAGACAACTTGTCTGAGTTGCTTCCATATGTGGAGACAACTTGAACTAGTTTCTGCCATATGTGAAAGCAACTTGTTCAAGTTGCTTTCAAATATGGAGACAACTCTATCTAGTTGGCTTGAGATTCGGAAACAACTTTGAGCTATTTGCTTTCAGATTTGGAAACAACTTCATCAAGTTTACTCCACATGGTGGTGGTGGAATTGGTGGTTGTTGGTGGTGATTGGTGGCGACGGTGGTGGTGGATGAAAGTGGTGGTGGTTGGTGGCGGTGGTGGATGGACAATGGCGCTGGTTGTCCGTGGTTGTGGTTGACGATGGCGGTGTTGATTGGTGGCGGTGGTGGATGGCGGCGGCGGTTGGCGGTGGTTGTGGTGGGCGGTCATCGTCGGCGGTGGTCGGCAATGGTTGTTATCGGCGGTGGTGGTAGTTGGTGGACAGTAGTGGTGGATGTTGGCGGCACTGGACAGTGGTTTTGGTGGCCAGTAAAGGGTTTTTTTTTTTTTTTTTTTTAAATAGTGGTTAGTGGCAGTGGTTTGTATTACACTATACAAAAGAGGGTATTTTAGTAATGTGTTAATCTTAGGGGTATTTGTAAAGTTCATAAGGGTATTTTTCAAGGGGTCTCATACTAAGGGTATATAAATAATATTCCCTTCTTATATTGTCGTTGGTATTGTGCCTTGCAGATGAGAATGTTTGTGTAGTTGAGTTGGTAGATGCTATAGTGGTAGATTAGGCTTGTATTTGAATTACAGGGTATGGGTGTTTGCATTTGTATTGCATATTGTTTTTGCATTAGAAGTTTGGCATGTGCAATGGCCTGCACCTTGTCATCCCATTCAGATGTCTGACTAATTTTGTGCTTAGCTGACTCAGTTTATCTGACTGAGTTGAATCGGTTCGACTCAGAACTGACTCAGTGGACCTTTGACCCAGTCGACCCTTGACCAGGACTTGACCAGTGAACCGTTGACTTTGACCTGACCTTAGATCTTGACTGTTAGTTTGACCTTTGACCATCAGTTTGACTGTTATTGACCGTCAATTGACTCAGATGGACCGGACCTTAAGTTAATATGCTTTTTTAATGGACCTGGGCTTAGAGTTAGCTTTCATATTTTGATGAATTGGACCTCTTATGGTCTGAATTAAATTTTGGCTCCTTCTACAAAGTTGTAGATATACATAAGACATAGCTCGTGGACTATAGTATCAATCTAATTAAACTAGTAAACCTTTAGATGTGCTAAAGCTAGATAATGAGAAAGTGTAGAACCATAAATGGGCTTAGAACCATTAGATAGTTTACTTAGCTTATAACTAGAGAATTGTATGAGATTATGTTATGAGCCTTGTTTGAGCCTTTTGGCTAATATCTTAGAGTGCTTGTGTGATTAATAGTTAATCTTTATTAACAACGATCGACCCAAAAGATGAACCAGTATATTACGGATCTCGAGGTAGGCGTGGCTTTACAAATCTATTTTACAAAAGATGAACTCTCTTGTATTCATTATTATTTTACAAATCTATTACTTGTGAAATTCATGCATATCTTTGTTATTATATGATACGTGTATGCATGTATTATGTGTGTAATACAAACTAGTTTTATTTTACATTTCTGGGATGGGATTTGAACTTTAGAAAACAACTAATATCTGTGTTTTGAGAGTATTTACTTATTTTCAAAAAGTGATTCTTTCCATTGACTGGAAAGTGGTTAAATCTTTATTTATTGTTAACTTGTGTAGTTGCAGGAATTCCCACAACACACCCCTTGTGATATCTTGATAATAATCTCTTAATCTAAACTAATTTGATATTTAAAATTCTAAAAATTGTAAATAGACACACGGATTTTTACATGGTTCGATCAATTTGATCTACATCCATGATTCTCTACTATGATTGTTAAAGTTTACATTTGATTTTACATTTGATAATCTCCGTTAATGGAGTTCTAAATTTAGTTTTGGGGAAGAAATGATAAAGAAAAACACATTTTCTCTTTCTAAAAAAAATATCTCTCTCCTGAAAATTTCTCTCTCCTCAAGACTCTCTCAACTCTAAAAAATACATCCCCCTCTCTCAATCTATTGGATCTCTATTTATAGTAAATTAAATAATAGGTGACAAATAAGCTGTCCTCTAATTACAGATTTATTCTCATGATCTCATCGCCATATCATTGGTCTTCATTTTCGCCATCTTTATAACCATTGCCAACTAATCATGTTCTTTTTGTGTTTCTTCCATCGTAAACTATTCCGTCATTATTTTGTGACACTCGCAAAGTGTTGTTGGAGAATTCGTTGCGACGCTCGCAGAAATGTTGTTAATCTCGTCAGAATGTTGTTGTGACGATATTCTGGTACTACATCTTGCCTATTTTTTCTTGAATATTGCTTGGAAAGTAATCTTTAAGAAAAAATCTGTTGTTGTTGTAGTAGTCTTTGATTTTTGTTGATGAAGGAACGAGCGAAAGAATACTGATCTTGAAAAGTATATACTTGCCTCTATTCTTTTGCGAAGTTCTGAAGTTTTGCGAAGTAAATAAGAAGCATCATCCCTTGAAGTACGTGAAGTATGAAGTATCCTTGAAGAAGTATAAGAAGTACTCAATCCTCTAAATATAAGAAGTATCCATTTTTGAATGAAAGTTATAAGTATTGCCTCTGTTCTCGTGAAATTATTACTGGATTTTTGATGAAAATCCTAGTCCATTTTGGAAATGATTCTTGCGAGAAGATAAAGAACATAAAATGTTTTCTTGGTAATCCACAGTTGCCTCTGTTCTTTATCTATGAAGGAAGAATCCCTGAGAAAATCTAAATGAACGAATTGCCTCTGCCTTATTTGATAAAATGATCATATTCTGCGAAATAATCATTTCCCCTGCGAAATTCTGGAATAGTCTGCAATATGCTGAATTAATATGAAAATCTATGAATGTTTCTGCGAATTTCTGCGAGTTGCTGATTATTTCTGCGAAATTATCAATGTTTCTGCGAATTTCTAAATGTTTCTGTGAGGCTCTAAATGTTTCTGCGAGATTCTGAAATAATGATGTGAATAGTGGCGATGAATAGTGGCGAGATTGTGAATAATGCTACGAGATTGTAGACATTCCTCTTGATAGATTCTGAATAATACTTCTGAGAAACTCTGAATAGTATTTCTGAGAGATTCTAAATAGTACTTGCTTTCTCTCTTGCGATGAGAAAATCTTTCCTGCATTCTTACAAGAAAATAATTAATGTTTGAGATTATTCTATTGGTCTTATTTTGCCTTCCTAGTTAAAGGTCTTATTTTGCCAATTTTTCTTTCTGCGACAAAATCGCAGGACGTCTTTACATTTGCATGTATTGACCCATTGATCTTGCCTTATCTTTTCTCTTGAGGCTTTTTGGCCTGTTATGCGACAATATGACAAGTCTAAGCTCTCTCGCGAGATCAAAGTCTCATGACATTGCCGTCTTGCGATGAAATCGCAGGACGTCTTTACACTTTCATATAAAAACCCATTGATCTCATCTTAACTTTTTCTCTTTTGGCTTTTTGCCTCTGTATAATTTACGCGACAATATGACAGGCCTAAATGATCTTGCGATCTTAGAGCCCCATGATATTGCCGTCTTAAGACACTTATCAGCTCCCTAATGGAGGGTGCCGCCCTTATCTTCCCCCTGGTTGCCCCTTCAAGGAGGGCACATCGGCCATACAAGACTAGCTCCTCCCATCCAGATTTACCAACAACCAGTTGTTTTCGCAGCCTCTTGTCCTTTATGCCTATATAGCTTATAGTTACAAGACTGCACCCTAAGTGGGGTTTTCTTCAGGCCAAGTGCATCATAGACAAGACTTACCAAAGATGGCCAGGGTAGGTTCGTCCGTCCCGGGCACCCTTGGCTAAACCGTGTACCTCGGCGCCTTGGTCATACTCTGCACTTCTTGGAAGAGATCCTCGGTCGTCCAACCATGGTATAACCTTATAAAGCTGGAAATCCAAGATCTCTCTCCCGGATAGGTTTTCTTTAACCCCAGCATCTGCATGACTCAGGTTCCAGTAGCGGTATAACCTTATCGCTGAATCATGTAAAGAGATACCCCCTTATAACGTGCTTGTAGGTCTTACATTTGCCTCTTACGAAATTGTATTCGCGAACTAGGGTGCTCGCCATAAAGGTTTGTCCCATTCTTTAAATCTCTGCGAAATTATATTCGCGTTTCTCGCGATATTTTCGCGTTTCTTCATTCTTTCATTTCTGTCAATTCTTTATATAATCTTGAATAATCTCGCGATTACGCTCGCAACTCGATAAAAATTTGTTTTGCTCATTTCTGTGAGTTGAAATATTCTTTAAATTTTTTTGAAATCTTAGAAATATTCTTTGAAATCTTACGATTTTATCGCATTTGTTAAACCAAAAATCTCTTTCTGTAAAAGAAATATTCTAGAGAAATCTTTAATCTTCTTTAAAATCTTGCGATTGTATCGCGTATTTTGGAAATTTGAAATCTTAGAAATTTTTTGCAATAATTTCATTTTCTGTAATCTTTGAATTTTATTTTTTTTGCGATCTTTAAATTTTGTGATGATCTCATTTTTATAATTTTTTGAAAATTTTGAAATCTTGCGAATGTATCGCTGTTTGTAAATTTTCTGAAATCTTGCGATTACATCACTTTTGGTAAATTAAATCAAATCTTTTGAAATCTTTAAAAAAATCTTAGAAATACTCTTTGAAATGTTGCGATAGTATCCCTTTTTGTAAAATAAATCAAAAAATTTCATTTTCTATAAGTAAAATATTCAAGGAAATGGTACTTAGCTTTTTTGTGATTTTCTGTTGCTGCCGTCTCTCGCGAAGTATTTGAGTTTCTCGTGAAATGAAAAGAAATGAGAAATAAACTCTTGATCTGCCTCTGCACCATACCAATTGTTCTAATCCTTCTCTTGCGAAATTAACTTTCGAAATAATCAAATATCTGACGAAGTAATGAAATACCAAATTTCTGCCTCTGACCAACTTGGCGAAGTAATGAAATAATCCTCTCGTGGAAATTAGATTTACCATACCAAAACTAGACTTCATTTTCTCGCTAGCCAATTCCTTGCGTTAAATAGGTTGGTGTTCTTTAGCCTGCATGAAATGGGTTGGTTGACAATTCTTGTCATTTGTTGTATTGTTATCAGCAGTACATCTTCGCGAAGTATACAAAACAAATTCTTCGCCAAAATGTAGTTGCAAATAATTAAAAGAAATTTTAGAAATGTAGTTGCAGGATTTCCCACAACACACCCCTTGTAATATCTTGATAATAATCTTTTAATCTAAACCAATTTGATATTTAAAATTCTAAAAATTGTAAATAAACACACGAATTTTTACATGGTTCGATCAATTTGATCTACATCCATGATTCTCTACTATGATGGTTAAAGTTTACATTTGATAATCTCCATTAATGGAGTCCTAAATCTAGTTTGGGGAAGAAGATGATAAAGAAAAATACATTTTCTCTCTCTAAAAGTCTCTCTAAAAAATATCTCTCTCTCCTAAAACTTTCTCTCTCCTCGAGACTCTCTCAACTCTAAAAAATACATCATCCTTTCTGGACTTACTTGAACCCTTTATATAGGAAATTACATAGTGGGTGACAGCTAAGTTTCCCCCTTCTTTCGGATCTATTTTGCGATCTCATCGCGGTAATTACAATGTTAATATTCGCCAACTTTTGTAATCCTCATGAAACAACACTCTTCTAATATGCCTCTTCAATCGTCAACTTCGTCATTCTTTGAATTATTTTGTGACGCTCGCAAAGTGTTGTTGGAGAATTCGCTGTGACGCTCGCAGAAATGTTGTTAATCTCGTCAGAATTACATTTTGGGAAGATTAAAATGAAGAATAAAATGAAAAGTGAAGGGGTTTGTCATTTTGTTTTGCATAAAATGTACTCACAAAATTAAAAGAAGAATCGTAAATTTTACTTCGCAAATCTAATTTGAAAGAGATAATGATCAAAATTTCGATTGAAATCAAGATTTACGGGTGTGAATTTATGATCAAAACTCGTTTTAATTCAAAGTATCAACTAAACAACAATTTTTGCAAAAAATCAAGATTAATAGCTTAAAATTCAAAATCTTCCAGATCTATATTATGAACATATAATTAAAGGGATGAGAAAGAATTTGTTCTATTTGAACAGTTAGTTGACGCCGAGTGATTGCATTTCATTCCTATAAAAATTTCTAGCGCCAAAATGTAGTTGCAGGAATTCCCACAACACACCCCTTGTGATATCTTGATAATAATCTCTTAATCTAAACTAATTTGATATTTAAAATTCTAAAAATTATAAATAGACACACGGATTTTTACATGGTTCGATCAATTTGATCTACATCCATGATTCTCTACTATGATTGTTAAAGTTTACATTTGATTTTATATTTGATAATCTCCGTTAATGAAGTTCTAAATTTAGTTTTGGGGAAGAAGATGATAAAGAAAAACACATTTTCTCTTTCTAAAAAAAAATATCTCTCTCCTGAAAATTTCTCTCTCCTCAAGACTCTCTCAACTCTAAAAAATACATCCCCCTCTCTCAATCTATTGGATCTCTATTTATAGTAAATTAAATAATAGGTGACAAATAAGCTGTCCTCTAATTACGGATTTATTCTGCGATCTCATCGCCATATCATTGGTCTTCATTTTCGCCATCTTTATAACCATTGCCAACTAATCATGTTCTTTTTGTGTTTCTTCCATCGTAAACTATTCCGTCATTATTTTGTGACACTCGCAAAGTGTTGTTGGAGAATTCGTTGTGACGCTCGCAGAAATGTTGTTAATCTCGTCAGAATGTTGTTGTGACGATATTCTGGTACTACAACTTGAAAGGGAGAAGGTTTCCTTTTGATTGGTGTGATATGTGTGCCCCAAAGGTTATATCTATTTTATGCAAATCTATAGGAGTTAAAAGTGTTGCCATTAATACCTATTAGGTGTGTACTCGTGTCACCGATATATTTTCCCTATTTCTGTACGGGCAACGCTTGTCTCATACATGAATGTTTATTATTCTTTTAAATTACTTTCAAAAGCTATTATATTATTTTTCGGTGTTTAGAGAGAATGATTTTGGGAATATTATATATGATTATTGGATTTACGCGTGGAGGGTTCGGGCGCTCCACTGTGTAAGCACTTCGATCAGATATAATGTCGTTACCATTAGTTTCTTTGGATATTTTCTTTTAGAGAATTGCTCGGATGAACCCACCAAGCGTTGGTATGTCAAGTTTGGTTGTCATATTTTAGTAAAGCAAAACTCATTTAGGAGTCGCTTGATTTAAATGTACTAGAGTCAACTTCGTATAGGTTAGCTTCAAAATATTAGGGTGAGACATTACAAGTATTGTGAAGACTTGAAGAAGTGAAGAAGTGCGGAGCTATAACAACAACATAATCCTTCCACTTGAGGTTAGTGATATTTGACTTGAATTATTTCATTCCCTAATGTATCTTTCAAGTCGTGCATATTGAAAACATAAAACTGCAAAGCATGAACACTATAGATAGACATAGTATTAAGGAATACAATATGAAGTTTCTTGCTTAACCATTAAAATTTGTATATAAGACATCGACATAATCATATGAATGTTATTGTGGTTATGTATGGGTATAAGGTGAGGCTTTAATCATAGGGAACAATGTTTACATGTGTTCTAAGAAGTAAGTTCATGATATGTGTTGTGAAACAAAAAGGAAATCGCCAGGCGTTATTAGGGTTGTTCTTCATTGTATATCTTATGAACGACCAATATGTGTGATTAGTATAACCACTCATGACTTGTTTGTGTTCTTGGTAAAACTATTCACATGAGGCTTGAATTATGTATTGGTATGACTTTTATTAGTGAAACCGATCTTAAGTAATCACCTGGGGTATGATCTAGTTGTGTATGTCTGAACTTATTACTGGGAAGAGGGGAACCGATCCTTATAAGAGGTGCAATGCATCACAAGGGGAACCGATCCTTGTATGAGGTGTAACAAGGTTTATGGAAGAAAGGGGAACCGATCCTATGAACATGTGCAACAAGTTTTTGGGAAGCGGGAACCGATCATATGGACATGTGCAGTGCATACAAGTTAGATACCAAATATATGTGGGGAACCGATCCTAGTACCTAGTCAGACGTATCTTTGGTAAGTTAGTATAACTATGCACAGTACTCACATGGAGGTAGAACCGAAACTTGTTTTGGTAGAACCTTAAACCCATGAGTTGTGATTGAGTGGAACTTGATCAATCACATAGTTCTTGAAAGTCAGATGAACCAATTCTAAACTTGTTTGGAAGTGTGGTAAATCGGTTTCAAGTGAGCAAGCATATAAAAGACTTGCAAGAGTAAGATGTCGAAACTCTTTGAATACAGTGCATTAATGCTTATTCTATTTTGTTCAAAGGTATTCCTCAAAGGCTAAGAAGGAAGTAAATCCCAAGATCGAATTAAATAAGTTAAGAATCTTTTTAATTAAGGGTTTTTAATTATATATGGAAAATAATAATTAGTAATGTGCATTTGCTAATTAAAGATTTTCCAAGGAGATTTCGATCATTATTTTTGGACAGTGCATTCACAGGAATTATGAAAACCGAATTTTGTGGTGTAATGAAAAATTTCTTGAGAATATTTTCGGTTTTGGAAATTCCTTAGTGTCCAAACTTCCTTGTCTATAAATACTTTGAGTTTGCATTTCTAGCAAACTAATCCTGCATAACATAGACTTCCTCTTTTTTCTTTGTTACTGGTGAAGCCGCCTATCGGAGATAGAGTAATCTAATTAGGAGAAATCTCTTACGGCCGCACAATTTAAAGTATTCTTTGGGATTGAGAAGCTCTAGCGCGACCCGTTGGTGAGAAACTAGATATTGCGGTTTATCTTTAGTTTTTGTATTGATTTGATTGACTAACGGTGGTTGAACTTTGATTGCACCTAGTTTGTTTATGCTTGAGAATCTTATCTTCTGATATAAGATTCACTCAAACTAGTTCAAGGTTTCGACAGGGATATTTAGACTGTTGTTAGATCTAAAGACGATCTTGTGATAATCCATTGTTAACATGCTTCGTTATGTGTGTAATTGATCACAAGAGATTCAAGTGATTGTGTGCATGTGTTTATTGAGGATCTAAGAAGATTTTAAGACAAATAAGATATTGAAGATTTCTTACTTGGTGTTTTTATAATCTTTGGTGTGCACAATACTTGTTTGGGAAAAAGAGGATCCAATTAATAATGGGTTTATCCTTGTGGTAGATTAGATGGATTAATTGAGGAAGATCGGCATAAACACATATCACTTGGTTGAAGAGTGTTGTTGGCTTAGTCTTAACAATTTCTTTTGGGAATTTGAACATAAGATATATCTCGGAACCTGGCAAAGGATTTTATGTTAAGATAAACAAGGGAACCTTTGCGAAACTCATATCACTTGGTTGAAGAGAGTTGATACCAAACATATTTATTGTTCCTTTACTGTTTGGAATACGATCCAAAGGAATTGGTCCAAGTACATGACTTGTTTACAGGTTGGAGGCGTGGGAATACAGACGGAACTAGGTGAACTATAGGTTTAGTTTCTTGGTCTTAACTATACGAAGTTGTCTTATTTTGTATAACGGCTTAATCCTGAGAGTATTCAATTCTGAACTAGGTCCCGGGGTTTTTCTGCATTTGCGGTTTCCTCGTTTAAAAAATATTATTGTGTCATTTACTTTATATTTCCGCATTATAATTGTTTTATTATAATTAAAGTAAATTGCACAAATATTAATTCCTATTTACTTGATATGTGAATCCTATTTAGTTTGGTTAAGTCTGAACCTTTGTATCAGGTAAACATACTTTGTTGTTGTATTGTCTCAATCTCATATCCATAGACGATCACACAAAGTGTTAACCGATTTGTTGTATTGTCTCGACTCAGTCCATAGACAATCACTTTCGGGGAAAGGACTTATAGGAAGGAAATGTTATAGCTTGAGGTATATTTGGGGTACCCTCGCCTTTTCAATTGGTATCAGAGCAGGAAAACACAAAAAGATCTAACAATCTATGTTTGGTGCGATCCATCCTATAAGAATGAAATCGAGTTCCCACGAATCGACTTCAATTAACGTACCTCCAAGATTTGACGGAACAAACTATCTATGGTGGAAATCTGCTATGCGATCTTTTCTTCAATCACGAGACTTTAATACTTGTCTATTAGTCGTCGATGGTTATATTATTCCAAAGATAGAAAATTCGGATACTGAGCTTAAACGCCTAGTAGATTTTTCGAACGAAAAAAAGGCACTAGATAAGCAGAATTCAGATGGTTTGAATACTATAATACATGCTATAAGCCGTGATCTACAACATCATGTATCAACATGTCAAACTTCGAAAGAAGCTTGGGATAATCTCAAAATCGTGTTTGAAGGAAACACATCAGAAAAGGAAGCTAGACTTCAAACTATTACGTCTGATTAGGAAAACCTTCGAATGGATGACAACGACACTTTTGAAGAGTTTCATCTTAAACTCTCTGAGATAATTAATGCATATCTCTCTAGGAAAGACTATTTCTGAAAAGGATATAGTGTGCAAAATTCTCAAACCGTTTCCACCAAGATACGATTCTAAGAAGCATGCAATCATAGAGGCAAATGATCTCTCAACTCTTTCATGAAGTACACTCGTTGGAAAGTTAAAGATATTTGATCATGAATCACAATCTATTCAAAATAAAGGAATTGCTTTTAAAGCTGAAAAAATTCCTAAAGTTCCAATGGAAAGTAATAGATGGTTGGATGATTCAGATGAACAGATTGCAAAAAAAACTCTGATGATGAAATTTAAGAATCATTATCTTTGATTACTAGACAGTTTCGAGATCTCTTAAGGTCAAGAAATAACAGATTCATAAAGGATACTCGCCAATCTTCTCGACCACATGATTGAGTTCATGTCAAAAAGGAACGTGAAGAAGATGATGAATATCATCCATAATGCTTCAAGTTTAAAGGGTTTGGTCATATTGCTAAAGACTGTCCCAATCTTAAGATGTACACTGGAAGTAAGGCATTGGCTGTGACTCATGATGAGACCTCTGATTCATATGATTCTGAAGAAGAGGAAACAACTAATTTTGCATCAGTTGTCAATCTTATTTCTCCCTCCTCCATTAGTGATTTACCCATTTTAAGAATGGACATGTCTTCTGATGTTATTAAATCATATAATGGTAAAGGGAAAGATAATATAAGATGCATAAACTGTCTCAAGAACAAAACTGCTAAGAGTTGCGCTGACAACCAAAGTCAAGACACTTCGCTAGTTCGAGGTAACAAAAGGAGAATTTCTCATATGGTTCTACATCAAGAACACCCGAGTTGTTTAAAGTTCCATAATGAGAGAAAATATCATACTAATACCACTTAATCGGTATTAGAATTCTTTCCTCACCGTGTGTGCCATATTCGAGTGACGAAGAAGAAATCAAGGCACTTTTTGTGTAGATTATGGAAATAAAATCTTGTAAATGAAAGTATTTGATACATTCGTATATGTAAATATATTATATTTTCAGAAATATGAGAAATATAAAGTGATCCTTTTCGTTTTGAGATCTTTCCTTGTCCGAACCATGAGTCTGGATGAAACATCTTTGCATGAAAAGATGATAGATCAGAATGATCATCTTAAAAATAAGTCAGGGGGTTGTCTTGAGATTAGGGGTAAAATCAAAAAGGGAGATTGGCTTAGCAAGAAGGAAATAGAGAATACGTTGAATAAAGATCAGTGTATTGAGGAATTGACATTCTTTTGTGTTCAATCAAAGACATAACTACATGCTCTTGCAGAGTCCTTCTCGAAAATTTCTCACCTGCAAGAGATTATGGTTAAGCAACAAGGTTTTCTACTTGAAGAAATTCACAAGCTGAAGAAAAAAAAACAGAAACCTACCTTCATGTGGCATTGATATGAAGGATTGAGTTGTATTAGAAAAATAGACATCAATTTTTGATCGCTTTCATTGATTGTATAAGTCTATTGAATAAAACTATTATGAATAAAGTTATTTTATTTATAATTTTTCTTGTGATAGTTTTTGATTTACATAGCCGGTACTTTAATGCTTTATTTATTTGCTATGAATGTTTATGAGATGTTTGATTTCGGTTTTATTACCTTGATATTCGATCTCATAATATGTTGTGAACCCTTATGGTTTGGGTGACTTTTTGATTTAGCAGGATTAAGTTCTATCCAAGTTGGTAGGCTTTATCAAAGGATCATGAGGGATTCCTGTAGAAACAATATGTGAAAAAGTCACAATATGTTGAATCATTTTCGGTTTAGCATAAAAGCATATGTGTTTCGACGGTTTTCAACTTTTGCTTGCAATTGTTAAAACTGATTTTCAACCTTTCTCTGGTAAAGGTTGGTTGTTGTTATTATTTTGTTTTTGGCATGAGAATGACAACATGATGGTATTTCGATATCAATTCTCCCGGAAGAAGAAAGCGATGGAATCATATTTGGAGAAGTTGGATGCGAAATTGAGGTAACAATGTTGTTAGTTAATTGTTTTCCTGTTTTAAGAAAAGCCTATTTTTATTTGATATATATATTGCTTTTGCTTAAAAGAAATTGTTGGTATAATTGATGTGTTTATTCCATTATGAATATATGGATGTGTGTGTGATTCAATTGTTTCTGGTTAAGTAAAACTTTAGTTATCTTACTTTGTTATGTGATATCAATAGTTTAGGCTTACAAAATTTGGTGCAGTTGCGGTGCTTTAATGTTTATGTTAATTCAATTGCTTCCAGTTAAGTAAAACAATTGTTATTTTGCTTTATTGTGTGGTATTAATTGTTTAAGCTTACAAAATTTTGGTGCAATAGTGAAATCTTGGTTTATATATGTTGTTTCTATTGTATCCGGTTGAGGTGCATAATTATGCAAGTTGATTTATTGGTTTGTATGAATTATTCATGGCTTAATAAATGAATATGTTGACGGGACGAGTTGTTTAGTCCAATTCGATTCCGGATAAGCTAATCTAAGTTAATTATGATCTTAGTTAGACTTATCAAAGTGGAGGTTTCGGATAATCAAGTCTGGCCAAAAGCCTAAACAAGGAAATGCTAGTTAACTAACCTAGTATTTGGCTTATTTGAAATCTAAAGGTCTAAGTTATATGGATAATCAGAACCTGATGAGAAAAATTGAGTTTATCTTTGTTTTGGTCTTATCAAATGAAGCGGTTGTATTTTTACAATCGTTTTAGCAAAGGGACTAAGTTGATTAGTTGATTTTTTGTTTGATAAACTAGTTGGGAAAATTGCTTCGGGCAATTATTTCCATGATAACATATCAAAACGAAATTACTTTGTAGGATCAGAATATCGCAACAACAACGTTCCTGTGAAGCCTTCATCTACAACGTTGTGAAACCGTCGCAGATAAATAACAAAGATGACATAACAAGTGACATCAGCTCAAACATGATAAAAGTGTGATGATCTTGCGAAATTTAGGGAGTTTGAGAAGACTAACATCAAAAGCTTGTGAGAACATCGCAAGTCAAATCCGAAGTCAAAGGACAGAGTAGCTGTCATCCACTATGTAATTCCCTATATAAAGAGTTGAACATGCGTAAAGGAGGGAGATCTTTTTTGAGTATTGAGTAAGTCATTAGGAGAGAGAATGTCCAGAGCAATTGTTAATTTCTTAGTTTTATTTCTTTCATTTCTTGTAAAATTTGTGAGATTAATCAATAAAAATTGTGAGTGTTCATCTAAAAATGATTTGATTGTATAAATTCTTGTGAGGGGTGTAGTGTAGGATTTCCTGCAACTACATATTGGCGCTAGAAACAGGGATTGAACCTTGTTTTTAGTGTGAAAATTAGTATTGTGATTGAAAGAATTTTGAATAGTTGGTGAGAAGTTTCATATAATTTTCAACAATTCATTGAGATTGAAGAGATGGCTAGAAGAAGAAATGCTTCAAGACAACCAACAACAGTTATAAGGAGTAAGAGACTTGCTGGAGAAAGAAGAAACGAAACTGTAGAACCATCAAGAATGAATACAAGAAATAATGGAGAAAATCAAATTCAACAACCAATTAAGCATATACTAGCGCAAAATAGAACTATGGATTATGATAGAGTGAGTGTACACACCAGGCGATCAGATTCAACATAAGAAATGGAAGAGGAGCAACAATTAAGAAATGGAAGACAAAAAAAGATAGATCAGGAAGTAATTGGAGGAATAATTCATGGAAATGAAGATATTGAAGCGTTAGAGACATTGCGACAAAGAATACACGAACAGAGGAGGTTAGAAGCAGAAGAATGCGCAAATTTGACAAAGCAAAACCATGAGTTGAGAATGGAAAACATGATATTACAGAATAGGATGTCAAGAAGTACTACAAGATCAAGTTCAAGACCAATTAGAAGTCAAGTAAGATGAAATTCATCTACGGAAAATATTGGAGAAAGAGATCGAGAATAAATGCAAAATCCAAATGAAGAGCGTTGCGAAAGGAGATAAATAATTGAAGATCGTTACATCCCACCAGGAAAAATTCTCCAAAATGGACAAAATAACAGGAATCAGTAGAATGGGCGACGTCAGGAGAGAAATAATCAAGACGACAAAGAAAATCAGGAAGAATGAAGGAGAATATTACATGGGAGAGAGATTCAAAGAAATCAATAGGTAATTGAAGGTGAAATCGAGAGACATTATGCTGAACAAGCACGTTTAGCTTGCGAAAGGGAAAGATTGAGAGCAGAGGTGGAAGAACAAGAGTTCCAAGAGGCAATTCGCCAGACCAATCATGACAATCGAGAAACAAGGCGAGAACAAAACCGCAATAATGGTAATATCAATGAAGAATATGATATGGTACAAAGAAGAGCTGAAAGGCAACAAAGAGAATTGATAATGAATGAACAAAATCGAAAAAGAGAAAATGAGAGATATAATGGTGTGCGAATTCATGAAAGAAATGAAAGAGAAGATCTCAGAGAAAGACAAGAAGAAAATGATGAAGAAGAAAATCAAAATTTCGCAACACAAAATAGGCAAGAACGCAGGAGAAGAGAAGCATAATTAAAAAGACCAATGGGATAAGCACCCGGGGTAAATGAACAAATCTTAAGAGAACTGGAAGAAATGAGAGGAATGCTAAATAACATGAGAGAAGGAGGTAGGATACAATTGGATGAAGCCATAGAAAAATCTGCGAAAACTCCATTCTCACAAGAAGTACAACTAGGAGGAACACCACCAAAGTGCAGTTTTCCTGCGTTAACCAGCATCTTTGACGGAACAACTTACGCAATTCAACACATTAAAGCTTATGTGAGATGTATGTTACAGTGGGAAAACCATGATGCCGTGTTGTGCAAGTATTTCACATCAAGTCTAACAGGAGAGGCGCTAAAGTGGTTCGAAGGTTTACCCAGGAATACTATAACATCTTTCAACCATTTGCAGACTACATTCTTAGGGGCGTATATAACTAACAACTCCTCGCGACCAGGCATCGAAGATGTATTTGGGTTAAAGCAGAGAATTGGTGAAAGTTTGAAGCATCTAACCATAAGATGGAATACAATGTGTAGTGAAATGGATGGACATGTGGATGAGAGATATCTCATTTTATCATTCATTAACGCAATGTTCACAACCAATCTATTGTACATTCAAATTTTCAGAATCAAGAATACAATCATAATGAGTGAGCTGCGAGAATTGTAGGAGGAGTATATTGCTCTTGAAGAAAAACATAATGAGATGGAGTTATACCCAATTGAAAATACAAGTTTAATAGCAGCGAATGCAAGCTTACTACCAAAATTGATAAACACTGTGGCGAGCACTTCGCAGACACACCAAGAGAAGATAATGGAGAATAGTCAGCAGAAAATAGTAGATATGGGAAGTCGTGACCAAGAAGAATTTGAGAGAGAAAGAAATTTCTATAGCCGAGGTGGAAACAAAAAAATTCAAATACTTGATCAGCCACAAGAAACCTATGAAGGACAAAGATAAAATTATCATAGAGGATCAGGAAGTCAAAAAATGATATGGGAAGAGATCAAGATGCCACCTTTGAATACTAGTGTTGAAAAAATTTGGGAAGCTATTATTTTGATGGAGAACATACCAGCGCCCTGGAACATGGGAAAAGAACCACTTCCAAATCACAAAAGTCAAGAATTTTTCTCTTACGATCGTTTTCATGGACATTCCACAAATGACTGCAGGAACATAAAGAGAATCATTCTCAGAATGATAGACCAGGGAAAACTAAATCATTTCCTAACAGGGCACCCTCAATCTCAACTCTTACTACCACCACCAGAAGTTCGCAGAGTAAATGCAACAAAAGGAGGAGAAACATTTGTCATAGAAGTTGGAGCGAAAGCAAAGAATCTGTTTTGTAACTCTATGGTACATTCGAACAAAACAATCGAAGATTTCCATGACAATATCCTAAGCATAGTTTTTGCAAGAGATGTTGATGGGAAAGAAATAATGAATATTATGAAAGCTTCGCCATTAGAAGAGTGGAAAAAATATATTATTTCTTTCACTGCAGAAGAAGTACCTGAGCCTGGCGAAATGCATGACAATCCATTAGTAGTGAGACTAGAGATAAACCCAAAACAAAGAGAAAATGAAGAAGAAGATGAGGATGATGAGGCCGAAGATTCATGGTCAATCAATAGAGTTTTAATTGATACTGGAGCTCTGAGGATTTCCTGTTTTATCATACTTACAAGACAATGGGAGGCAGAGATGAGGATCTAGCACCTTCAGCCTATAAAATCTATGGTTTTAACGGTACTACCAATAAACCTAAAGGAGAGATCACTAAGCGAATACCATTGAAAGGATTATCTTCTGAGATTCTATTCTGCGTTGTTGATGTGGAGTCACCTTACAATGCTTTGATTGGCCGACCTTGTTTGCATGGGATTCTAGGTGTAGCGTCGACATTTCATCAATGCATCAAGTTCCCTCATCTCAGTGGAGTTGGAGTCATAAAGGGAGATTGGGCAGAAGGAAAGAAATGATATGAAATCGATGTAGAGTCCGCGAAGAACAGGATGCGAAAAAGGAGAATTGTAAAGGTAACATCAGAGAGCAACAAAGAAGTGAAGGACTCATGGTGGATGTAATAGAGAAGAGATAAGAAGAAATCTTGCTGAAAAGAAGAGGCATCGAAGTTCTCGCAGAAGATAAGAAAATAACAAACACTGTCGAAGATACTGAGACAAAGAATAACAAAGGTAAGAAACTTAAAATGTGAATATATTCGCTGATGTTATGACTGTAAAAGTATAACCGTGAAGAAAAAAAAAGATGTATGGCTGATTTGTCGCAAAAATTGCAAAAAATATGTTTTTACTTAATGACAAAAATGAGATCGAGAAATTACAACAGAGCTGAAACACAAAAAAAAAAAAAAGAATAATTCTTAGAATGGGACGAACCTTTATGGCGTACACCTTAGTTCGCGAATAAAATTTTGCAAGAGGCAAATGTATGACCTAAAGTACATCACAGAAGGGGGAATCTGTTGCATGGCTCAGGGATAAGGTCATACCGCTGCTGGAACCTGAGTCATGGAAATTTGGGGTCAATGAAATCCCATCTAGGATAGGTACCTTGGATTCTCAACTTGAGCATATGACTTAGGTTGGGCGACTAAGGTAATTAGGACTCTCCTAAGGAGTGCAGAGTATGATCAAGGCGCCGAGGTACACGGTTGAGCCAAGAGTGCCCGGGGCGTATAAAACTACCCTGGCCATTCTTGGAAAGTCTTGACTATGATGCACTCGGCCCGAAGAAAACCCCACTTAGGGTGCAGTCTTGTAACCATAAGCCATATAGGCAAAAGGGATAAGAGGCTGCAAAAATAACTGGTTGTTGTCAAGACCGGATGGGAGGATCTAGTTTGGTATGGCAGAAGTACGTCTCCTTGAAGGGGCGACCAAGGGGAAAATAAGGCGGCAACCTCCAATAGGGAGATGATAAGTGTCTTAAGACGCAAATGTCATGAGGCTTTTTACTCATGGGAGTATCAAGGCTTGTCATATTTGTGCAACAATCCTGAAGAGGCAATAATACAAAAGAAAATATATGACGAGATCAATGGGTTTCTGCATGAAAAATGCAGAGACGTCCTGTGATTTCGTCGCAAGATGACAATATCATGGGGCTTTAGTTTCGCAAGAAAATTTAAGCATGTCATATTGTCGCAGCAAAAATAACAAAAGAACAAAAAGTTAAGGCAAGATCAATTGATTTCTGCATGAAAGTGCAGATATGTCCTGCGATTTTGTCGCAATGACAAAAGGTGGAAAAATAAGACCTTTACTTAGGAAGGCAAAAGAAGACCACATCAGAATACAAGGAAGAATGCAATTTTAAAGTATGTGATTGTGAAATTACGCAGAAATAATTGCGAGATTGTCGCAAAAATCTTACTGAACAACAGTAACTTGCTTAATCTCTCATTTGAACATAAATAACAGAGGCAAGTATTGGAATGCATAAAATGAGAATATGTTATTTGTCTCCATATGATAGATTTACGCACAAAATGAAAAGTAAATTATATACTGATTAATCATATTGTGAGAAAGGATTTTTTTTCTAACACATGCAGGAAGGAACAAAATAAATAGAACTTGTATTGAATATTGGAGAAATTCGCAGTGATAGATTACAAATGTACAAGAATAGAAAATCAAAGAACAAATGTACAAGTTTTACAAAAAGTTGAACAAGAAAGCACAAGGAAGCAAAAGCTACTTCTTGCTTGATTCTTCATTATCATCATCAGATTCTTCACCAGATTTTTCTCTTTTATCCTTATCAGATCCTTCTTTAGACTCCTCTTCTTCATCTTCTTCAGACTCTGTTTCTTCATCAGCATCACTATCAGAGATAACCAAATTAGAAACATTTTCTGGAACTTCGTATGAGAGACAAGGATATGTAGAGTGAGGAATGCCATTTTCATCACAAATTGTTCTAATAGTTTCGTTGCAGAAAAGAATAGTATCATTCTTGAAGTTCACAACAATGATTTTTAGTTGGTTCTTCAGCCTAGAGCATTTCTCATTGCGAGAAGAAAGATCCTTTGCGAGCTTTTCTTTCTCATTCTCAAGCTCTTCGATTCTCTTGCGATATCTATCTTCAGTTTCTGCGAAAATATAACAATAAATCAACAACTTGATGCTAGTTTATGAAAAACAAACAATTAAATAAGGAAGAATAGTTAACAACCATCTCTGTTAGAAATCATATCTCTAATCAAGGTTGTATGCTCAACTTGGAGACTGACATTTACACCTAAATTATTCCTGGCGTTATCTAGAACTCTCGCATCCCAAGAAAATTCATCATCATCATTTATGATAAGGCGGGAACGAGTTTGGTTCTCTCTTTCGCAGAGCATAGTATTTCTACGTTTGAGATCATCTCTTTCAATTTAGATTTCAAGAAGAGTTTCTTGGAATTTCGCTAAAGTTTGAGCACCTTGGAGAGAAATACGATCTTTTTCATCTATGAGATCACTATACTTGGCCCTTAAACTATTGATTTATTCTCTGGAATTATGAAAAAAACGTTTAAATTTATTAGCCATACTCAAGACAGATCTATGGTCAATTTCTAAGGGGCGAAATTTGGATCTAAGTTCATTTATGGGAAGAGATTCAATCTTATCATTTGAGAAACTATTTAGAGAAGTATTTAGGTGTTCAAGAAGAGTATCATCATCCATAAGATTGAAAAATGTATGAAGAAGAATAGCTTCATCAGAAAGACCATAAACGTCCGCAAAATGGTAAACTGTATAAGAAAAAATTATGAGAAAATAAAACAAAGAGAAAGAAGAAGAGTCCCATACCATAGAGTTGCTTATTGGCATCTTGAAGACTAGATATTTTGTTCTTCTGAATGGAATTTTCAGATTCCAACTGCTTGCTTTTTTTGCAAAGACTAGCAGCTTCAGTCTCCAACTCTTCATTTTTCCTGCGAAGATCAAGATTTTTCTTTTCAAGAATTGCACGTCTTATTTCTAAATCTAAAGTAATAGCAAAAGAAGTTTTTCCAGCCTGCGAAATAATACAGTGAGTTTTAAGAATAAATTATGAATTCAAAGCAAAAATCAAAAGAAGAAAAATATAAGTATGAAAATTTACCAAGATATTAAGCGAATGTAAGAAACTTGGAGATATAGATCTTGAAACCCCGCGAAGAGACTCATTATTATCCAATAGAGGGGCATCACAGATAGTATCTACAGATTGGCAGGAATTAATAAGACGAGTATCACCCATTCCCTACAGAGTGTTGGAGAAGATGCTAGACAATTGTGCCATAGAAGATTCAGGTTGAGAAGTGTAGGATCTGAATATCGCAAGAAGGACACATTTGGGAAGTTTGGTCAACAACACATTGCGAGCTTCGCAGGATGATTTGAAGAATGACGTAACAGATGACGATGGCAGAAACATGAGAAAATTGTGATGACTCTGCGATATTTAGAATATTTGCGAAGATTAATAATATGACTCTTGCGAGAATATCGCAAGTCAGATCCGAAATTAAAGGACAGATTAGCTATCATCCACTATATAAATCTATATATATATAGTTGAACATGCGTAAGGAAGGAGAGATCTTTTTAGAGTGTTGAGCAAGTCATTAGGAGAGAGAAAGTCTAGAGCGGTTGTTAATTCCTTAGCTTTATTTCCTTTCTATCTTGTAAAATTTGTGAGATTAATCAATACAAATTGTGTTTGTTGATCTAAAAAATGATTTGATTGTATGAATTCTTGTGAGGGGTGTAGTGTGGGATTTCCTGCTACTACATATTGGCGCTAGAAACAGGGAATACTCCTTGTTCTAGTGTGAAGATTAATATTGTGATTTGAAAGAATTTGGAATAGTTGGTGAAAAGTTTCAGATAATTTTCAACAATTCATCGAAGATATGGCTAGAAGAATAAATGCTTCAAGACAACCAACGACTGTGAGAAGGAGTAAGAGACTTGATGGAGAGAGAAGAAACAAAACCAGAGAATCGTCAAGAATGAATACAAGAAATGATGGAGAAAATAAAATTCAACAACCAATTGAGCATACACCAGCACAAAATAGAACCATGGATTATGATAGAGTGAGTGTACACACATGGCAGTCAGATTCAACAGATGAAGCGGAGGAAGAACGACAATTAAGAAATGATAGACGAGTAGAGGAAAATCAAGAAGAAGTTGGAGGTATAATTCATGGAAATGAAGATATTGAAGCATTAGAAGCATTGAGACAAATAATGCACGAAGAAATGAGAGTAGAAGCAGAAGAATGAGCTAATTTGACAAGGAAGAATCATGAGTTGAGAATGGAGAATATGAGGTTACAAAATAGAAGGTCAAGAAGCACTACAAGATCAAGTTCAAGATCAATCAGAATGGAAGAAAGGCGATACTTACCTGTAGAAAATATTGATGGAAATATTCATAAGGAGGTGCAAAATCCAGATGAAGAACGTCATGAAAACAGAGAAATGATTGAAGATCGATACATTCCACATGGAGAAATTCCTCAAAACAGGCAGCGTCAAGAACGAAACAACCAAGATGATGAAGAAAATCAAGAATAATGAAGAAGAATATTACATGGGAGGGAAAATCGCAGAAATGAGCAAGTAATTGAAGAAGTGATTGAGAGACATTACGCTGAACAAACACGTTTAGCTTGCGAGAGAGAAAGATTGAGAGCAAAAATGGAGGAAAGATAGCTCCAAGAAGCAATACGTCAGAACAATCATGATAATCGAGAAATAAGACGTGAACAAAACCGCAACAATCGTAACATCAGTGAAGAATATGATAGGGTACAAATAAGAACTGAAAGGAAATAAAGAGAATTGATAAGGAATGAACAAAATAGCAGAAGAGAAAATGAGAGATATAATGGTGTGCAAATTCATGAAAGAAATGAAAGAGAAGATCGTAGAGAAAGACAAGAAGGAAATGATAGAGAAGAAAATCAAAATCTCGCAACATAAAACATACAAGAACGCAGGAGAAGAGAAGCAAAATTAAAGAAACCAATGGGATCAATGTCTGGGGTAAATGAGCAAATCTTAAGAGAATTAGCAGAGATGAGAGGTATGCTAAATAACAGAAGGGAAGGATGCAAAAGGTAATTGGATGAAGCCATAGAAAAAGCTGCGAAAACTCTGTTCTCACAAGAAGTACAATTAGGAGGAATTCCACCAAAGTGCAATTTGCCTACGTTAACCAGTATCTTTGATGGAACAACTTGTGCAATTCAACACATTAAAGCTTATGTGGGATATATGTTACAATGGGAAAATCATGATGTTGTGTTGTGCAAGTATTTCGCATCAAGTCTAATAGGAGATGCGCTAAAGTGGTTCGAAGGTCTTCCCAAGAATACTATAACATCTTTTAACCATTTGCATACTACATTCTTAGGGGCGTATATAATTAACAACTCCTCGCGACCATGCATAGAAGATGTATTAGGATTAAAGTAGAGAATTGGTGAAAGTTTGAAACATATAACCATAATATGGAAGACAATGTGTAGTGAAATGGCTGGACGAGTGGATGAGAGATATCTCATTTTATCATTCATTAACGCAATGTTTGCAACCAATCTATTGTACATTCAAATTTTCAGAATCAAGAATACAATCACAATGACTGAGTTGCGAGAATTGCAGGAGGAGTACATTGTTCTTGAAGAAAAACAGAATGAAATGGAATCGTATCCAGCTGCGAACACAAGTTCAAATATAGTGAATGCAAGCTTACTGCATGTTTATGGGTAAAAACTACTTCTGCTGGTTTTGGTAATTTGGGGGTGTGTGTTTGAGAAGTGAATCTAAACCCTAAACAAATACACTGCATGGGGTTGCTTTTTATTCGAGAGATCAATCTATACAATTCTGGCCTAAACCAAGAAATGGCCGTTCCAGAATTTTTTCGGTCACAAAGTGAAGGAGATATGGTTGATCTTAGGGAGGGAAGCGAAGAAGGTGTTGAGATTCTGAAGGTGTAGGATGTTTTATGACTTGTAACCAAAAGGTGAGGAGGCTTATGAATAATCAAAGCAGGCTCTGGGTATTTCGAATACAATTGTATTAATACTTGGTTTCTGTGTTGTCTCTGTCTTGGAAATATGGAGGAGAATCTATTTATGCAAGTCATTTGAGCCTCATTCAGGTCTCTCGTAGGAAGTGGAAGAAGTGGAGTTGTGTCTTAGTGTCACACGATTAGTCTTGCCCACTCCTCTATCATCACTAACCGTCCATGTCTTCCTGACATGTTCTTGTGATGGCGCGTTGCACGCTGCACGCTGTAAACCGCCAGACCAATACCACAGTATGTATCCCCCGGTTTGTTACATGATTGATGTCTCAAGTGTGGGACCCATAGAAGGTAGCATGTAATGCTATATTAAATAACTAAGTTATTTTAGGAAATCGATACTTGTAAAGTATCGTGTGTATTCTATGCAGGTACTGTATCGAATATATTAAGCACGTATGAAGCATCGCTGTTAAGCATCATGTCCATCCTACTTCACGTGAGGGTTTGGAGGCTGCGTTAGCAAATCCTCCCTTGTCCGACCACATGTTGTGGAAGAGTGGCAGACGGTGATCATAGTGATATCTCACTGGTTGCCTAACTCTTATCCTAGGCCGTCCGTCCAAGATGGCGAAGTTGGACGGACAAGATGACTTGCGACCCACATCTACGACCATCGAATTAGGGTTTAAGAGGTGCGCGAGTGCACTCTTTCAGCTTGGTCGAATCCAAGCCTGGGAGACGTTTTATGGAGGACCGATCAGGCATGCGTGTAGACGGCATGCTGATGTCCATGTCCATGCTTCACTGTCCCACGAAGGTTTGATCTAGGAAACTCAAATTTACCGGTGAATCTGAGTGGATGAGATCGATTTGCGACAGAAATCCTATGTCGCAAAGGATTCCTAAAGGGGCGCGGCATGCCACTTTCAAGGCGGGTGTTTCGAGACGACCAAGCTTGGTCTGCCTTGGCCGTTTGGTGCGGCATGTAGGTGGTAGGCTGATATTCACGCCTATACCTGACTGTCCCATGGAAACGTGATCTAAGCCACTCAATTCGTCTGGCGAAGTTGAGTGGTCGAGATCAGTTTATGATCTGGGAAGTGTGACCACGCTAGTTTGGGCATGCGATTTGGAAAAACCAGGCATGGTATGCCTTGGTCGGTTGGTGAGGATATAGATGGGTCCACGGTGATCATGTTGATGTTCACTGGACCTATTCAATTGTCTCTTAAACCTTTCATTCGATCAGGAGAAAACGAATGCCCGTGATCAATACAAACCCTAATTAGGGTTTGGCCGTGCGTCATGCCTTGTTTTGGACGCACGAATTGGGATAACCAACCATAGTTGGTCTTGACCGACTGGTCATGTGTATAGATGGGCCCATGGTGATTGTGTTGACATGCTCTGGGCCCTTTGAATCTACATCTACACCCTCCATCTATGCCTACGAAGATGGATGATTGAGATCGTTTTGCGACACATGTAATGTGCCGCAAACCCTAATTTAGGATTTCTTGTCCATTTTGCTTGTGTTGGACTGTTTGGCAAGCTATGCCACCCCTTTTGGGGAGGCCGACCATGCGGGACCCGCGTTGGGTCGGCATTGAAATTTTCAATACCTGCTTGGGGTTATGGATTCGATCTGGGCCATCCAATCATGCTGGTGAAGTTGGATGATGGTGATCATTCCTAGACTGTTATGGACATTCTGGATGCTCAATCGGGCTAGTATAACACTCCGAGAGATGTATGCTCAATCGGGATAGTATAACACTCCGAGAGTTACAACCTATACGGGAATTTCATGCATGCCTCACTGTTGGTACTTGGATATTCATGCTACTGTGCTGCGAGTAACAATCAGTCATCATGCTGCACTAACAATAAGAGTTCTGCTAAGAACATCACAGGAAATGCAAGGCGTTTTATGCATTAATTGGTAATGCTAAAATTCACATAATATTTGGGGATTGTTGCTACATGCTCCATTCTAGGTGAATTAATAAAACGGAGAAGTATTCATCGCTTATAAAATGGCATTATCCTCTGTAGGATGGCTCGTACAAAATATTTATTTTACAACTTTAGCCTTGAACTAAATTCCACCATCAACATTAAGTCCCCTGCCTAGCACATGATGGTTACACTATTGTGGGTGTAGGATCAGAATATCACCACAGCAATACTCCTGCGAGATTTACAGCGACAGTTATGCGAGCTCTTCAACAACACACTGCGAGTGTCACATAATGATTGAAAGAATGACGTAGCGGATGACGATAACAGAAACATGAGAAAAGCATGATGATGCTGCGAAGCTTACAAACGTCTGCGAGGGTTAACATTACAACTACTGCGAGAGTATCGCGAGTCAGATCCGAAAATAAGGGATAGCTTAGCTGTCATCCACTATGTAACTACCCTATATAAAGAGAATTAATAGACTCAGAAGAGAGAGATCAATTTTGGAGTTTGGAGAAAGTTTTGAGAGAGAAAGTTCTTGTGAGCGGTTGTATTCTTAATTTCTTTCATTTCTTGTAACATTTCTGAGAATTAATCAATAAAGTGTTGTTTTTAATCTTCAAATATGTGTTGATCATTGTGGATTCTTGTGAGGGGTGTAGTATAGGAATTCCTGCAACTACATAATGGCGCTAGAAACAAATACTGAAAGTTGAAAATTATAGAAGAAGCAAGATTAAAAATAAGTATTCAAGTTAAAAGGATGATCGAACAAGTTGGTGAAGTGGTTGAAGGAAAAATGATTAAAGCCAAGAAGAATTACAGGAAGTTGGAGTGTAATATGATAACAAAAACGATAATCAACCAATTCCATGAAAATATTAAAGGAAGGATTCTTAAAAGAGATTTTGAAAGAAAGAAAATTATGACGGTGGAGAAAGTATCGCCTCTGAAGGATTGGGAAAAACATAAAATCACGTTCACAGCAATAGAAATGCCAAGAGAAAATTTGGATCATACATCTCCTTTGGTAATCACGGTATCCACTATACGAATGAAGAAGGAAAAATCAACTAGATCTGCGGAAGAATGGGCTGTGAATAGAACTTTGGTGGATACAGGAAGTTTTGTAGATATAATATTTTATCATGCATTTAATAAAATGGGATACAAGGATGAAGAAATGTCTTGTTCAACATATCATATTCATGGCTTTGGAAAATCTATAACAAAACTTAAAGGCGAAATAGTGGTACGAATTCTGCTAGGAGAGATTGAAACACAAGTAACATTATATGTGGTAGATATGGAGTCACCATATAACATGCTATTGGGGCGACCATGGATACACGCGATCAAGGATGCAGCGTCAACATTATATCAATGCATCGAATTTCCTATGCCAAGTGGAGTTGGAGAAATTAGAGGAGATATTGATCTTGCGAAACTGTGTTATCAAATTGAAGTAAGGAATTATGAAGGACGTGCAAAGCTGCGAAAAGCTCGCAGAAAAATGGCAAAAGAGACAAAGAAAGAAGAATAAGTAAAAGTATACATGATAAGAGCAAAAGAAGGAAAAGGAATACCTAGAGAAATTTCGCAAGACAGAGATAATCATGCGAAAGTTATGAAAACATCAACACCAATGGGGGAACCTGAGGCTAGTTACATCGCAGTAGAACCAACAAAGGAAGTAAATATTGGAAGTAAAGAAGAACCTAAGATGCTGAAAATTGGAACGAAGATGGATGCAGATGAGGAAGAGCGAACCATAAACCTCTTACAAGAATATAAAGACATCTTCGTGTGGAGTATGGATGAGATTCCCGGAATAGACCCGTCAGTTGCATGTCATAAGTTAGAAATTAACAAGGATGTAAGACCATTTAAACAAAGGATAAGAAAAATCGCAACAACATACCATTCCCAAATAGAAGAAGAATTACAGAAGATGCTTGATGCAGGGAAAGTACCCGGAATGGATTGCAAATATGGTGGTGGTTCCAAAGAAAAATAAAGGGATAGGAATTTGTATATACTTTACCGACTTAAACAAAGCTTGTCCTAAAGATAGCTTTCCATTACCAGATATTCCTCAAATGGTCGAATCAGCAGCGGGAAATGATAGAATATCTTCATTAGATGGGTATAAAGGGTATAATCAGATTCCTCTCGCTGAAGAAGATCAAGAGCACACCGTATTCTTTGTTCCAAGAGGATTGTACTGCTATACAAAGATTCCCTTCGGTTTGCGAAATGCTGGTGCAACATATCAAAGAATGGTGGAGAAAGTGTTTGCGAAGTGGATCCATAAAACATTAGAGGTATATGTAGATGACATGTTAATCAAGAGTAAAGAAGCTAAAAACCATGTGCAGGACTTGAAGGAGATTTTCGATCAAATGCGATATTTTAACATCAAGGTGAATCCCGAAAAGTGCACTTTTGGAGTAGCTTCAGGAAAAAATTTGGGGTATATTGTGTCAAAAGAAGGAATACAAGTTGATCCAGATAAAGTACAAGTAATTCGCGACATGCCAACGCCAGCAACAGTAAAATATGTGCAGAAGTTGAATGGGATTTTGGATTCGCTAGGAAGATTCATCTCGCGATCATCAGACAAATACAAGCATTCCTTTAATATACTCAAGAAGGGAACAAAGTTCAGGTGGATAGATGAATGTGAAAAGGCTTTTCAAGGAATTAAAGAACATTTAATGAACATATCCATCTTACAGAAACCAGAGCCAGGAGAAGAATTATTGATCTACCTTGCGACAACTTCGCATGCATTAAGTGCAGTATTACTGCGAGTGGATGCAGGAATAGAAAAACCAATTTATTACATCTGCAAAACATTTAATACCGCAAAGAAAAATTATTCAAAGATTGAGAAGTTGATTCTAGCATTAGTTTATGCAACATTCAAGCTTCGCATCTATTTTCAAGCACATAAAGTTAAAGTATTAACAAAGGTGCCAATTGAGTCAGTAATGAAGAATTCCAAAAGATCAGGCAGAGTTGAGAGATGGAATGCACAAGTAGGACACTTTGATATTAAGAATGAAATCTTATCTTCGCCAAAATCACAAGTTGTAGCATATTTCTTAGCAGAGTTTCCTCTAGAAGATGATGAAGCTGTAGAAGAAATGATGGATGTAAAAGAAGAACATGGGGACCCAAGAGATCTATTAACAGAACCCAACAGGTGGGAAATATTAGTGGATGGATCATCAAACGGGGAAGGAAATGGAATTGGAGTTATCTTTATCTCGCCATAAGGAGAAAAAATAGCTTTTTCATTCAGATTGGAATTCGCGTCCACTAATAATGAGACGAAATATGAAGCTGTGATTCATGCTCTAAAATTCGCAATAGAAATAAAGTTGGAGAATGCTAGAGTTACTAGTGACTCGCAATTGGTTTTTCGCCAGATAAAAGGAAAATACACAACAAATGAACCATCTTTGAAGAAATACAAGAAACTTGTTGAAGAATTGTCTGCGAGAATTCCAAAAATAAAATGGAGGCATATATCAAGAAAAGATAACAGGCTCGCAGATGCTTTCGCCTTCATATAAAGTATGATGGCAAATCCGGCTGCGAGATGCATAAAAATTCAGACACTTATATCACCTTCAATCAATAAACTAGAAGAAGAAGAAGAAGCAGATATAATGATAATAGAAAGTGGCGAAGAAGAAACAAGAGGCAATATTGCAGATTGATGAGTAGAAATTCATGCATATTTGGCGAGAAGAGAAACACCAAGAAATAGATTAGAAGCACACAAGTTAATAATCCGTTCTACAAATTATGAGTTAAGAGATGGAGTATTATATCGCAAATCTTTTAATGGGGCATCACTTAGATGCTTGACACGGGAAGAAGGAGAAAAAGTGTTAAAAATGTTGCATAGTGGTTATGATGGTAATCACAGCGGAGGAGATCTTTGGCATACAAAACAAAAATGCAAGGCTATTACTAGCCATATATGCATGAAAATGCGAAGCAATTATCGAAACGTTGCGAAGATTGTCAGCGATACGGGAAGAAGATACATGCACCAGGGGCACCATTATCATCCTCAACCAGTGTGTGGCCTTTTAAAAAAGGGGGGGTTGGATATTGTAGTTGCAAGAATTCCTACACTACACCCTTGATAAGAATCTATAGAAATTGAATTACATTTGAAGATGAATAACAACACTTTTTATTATTCTAATTTTCGAATTCTTTACAAGAGATATAAGAACTCAGAAGTACAAATATCTTTATAGAGTTTCTCTCTCCTCAAAACCTTATCTACTCTCAAAAAGACATCATCATCTTCTAAACCTAACGAACCCGTTATATAGGGATTTACATAGTGGATGACATCTAAGTTTTCCTCCTATTTCAGATTTATTCTGTGATCTCATCGCGATCGCTACAATGTTCTCTTTCGCAAGAATGATGACCATCGTAGGATAAACATAATCTCCTTGTACCTCTTCCATTGTCAACTTTTATGTCTTTCTTCTGGATATTCTGTGACGCTCACGAAACGTTGTTAAAGAGTCTTTTGTGACGCTCGCAAAAGTGCTGTTAATATCGCAGGAATAGCGTTGTAGCGATATTCTGATCCTACATCTTGCCTCTTCTCATGTCTTTTCTTCGAAGAAGAGAAGATTATGAGAACTTTTAGAATGCCATAACTGCTTATCTTTTCAGACTTCTCTGTTCTGACACGTTTCTGTGTCCTTCGCCAGCTGTTTTCACGTATTCTTTCTTCTAATAAAATTTTGACACATCCCTTCTAACCTCTGCGATCTGACCACCCACGTCTTTTCTTTGCATTAATTGCCTTCATCTTTTTCGAGAAATTTCTTCTTCTATAAATACTTCTCTCATTCCTTTCTTTTTCTCTTTTACTTTCTTGTTCTTTCTCTCCATAACCTCTCTGCAAATTTACTGTTCTTCCGCGAATTGCACTTCTGTTTCTGCTGTGATTTCTTTCTTATCTTTCAGTCCTTTTCTTCATTCCCATACTTGAAAAATGGTTATCGCTGGTGCTAAAAACTTGATTGATTTTGGTGAGATGCAAGAAAAGCTTCAAAGCAAAGGTTTTACTCTGTCTAAAATTCCAAATCAGGATTCTAGATATGAACTTTCTCTCAGATTATTTACTGATGATCAATGTTCTCGCGAGAAAATTATAGTATCGCTAGGACAACTTGAATCCGGTCTTCCCATCCCTCTTTATGACCAAGAACTTCCGCTATTTTATCAAATAATTTCTGACAAAAGGATTTCGCGAGCAGTATATCAATTGGGTGGAGATTGTATCCGATTGCTTCTTGAATATGCCTCTCGCAGAGCTGGCAAAGGATCTCGCTACCTTGAAGATGCGAAGAATCCTCAATTTAAAGATGTCCCCATTGTTTATGCGGATTATACTGTGGACAACGTCTTTGTAAATTATAGAATAGTCCCTATGAAAAGGGATAGCACTTGCTGGGATATTCGTTTGAAAAAATAAAAGGTCGCTGATGATAAAGCTCTTATGCTAGACATTGATTGGCATACAAGTACTAACCAAGGTCCTTGCCACTCTAGCGATGATAAGTGGTTCATTTTTCCGTTAAGTCTTGAAGGTTCTTATATTTATGGTTCTCGTGAACTACCCGCGAACCTTGCAGAATATCAACCTTGGGTCTTCAATTGGCCTGAAAAAACTAAAGAGGTACATTCTCTCCAAATTTTATATAATTATTATCTGTTATCTTTCTTCTGTTTTCATATTCTCGCTAAATGACTTCTATCTTTTCCAGATTGACAGGATGAAACTCAGTTATAAATTTTTTAGGAAGCCCAGCACTTTCTTAGCTCTTAAATCTTTCACGGATGAAGTAAGAAATATCTCTTCATAAATTTTAACAATATATTGTTGCCCCTATTTCTTATCTTCATCTTTGTTCGCAGGAAATTGAAGAAATAGCGCCAATAAAACCCGTGAGAATTAAGGAGAAGCCTTCAAAGGATAAATCTACTATTCCTCCCAAAGGGAAATCTTCTTCCCCTCGCGTTGGAGAATCTGGTGATCATGATAAATCTATTGTTCCTCCCAAAGGGAAACCTTCTTCCCCTTGCGATGAAGAATCTGGCGATCCTCCTTTGAAGAAAAGGAAAACCCGACCCTCTTCTTCTTCAACTCCTCAACCCATTCCAGAAAACCCAAGTGTTGAATTTGATAAGGATAATAATGATGAAGATTTTAATAATAATGATAGCAGATTCCATTCTATAAAGAACTCTTCTTCATATGATTCTTCGATGGCCCATTTATCTAGAATCTTTGGCGATATTTCCCATAGCATAACTTGTAATGACGAGGATAAAGTTATTAATAAGACATCCCAAGCTCTTGCCAATGTCTGCGATGCTCCCATACTGGTGGAAAATTATTCTCTCCAAGGAGTCTCACGATTGCTGACTCCCAGTCTCTTAAATTCTCTTGGTACCCTGTTATGCTTTTATTTCTTCAATTTGTTTATGTATTTACTCCATCGCTAGATCTCAACTTATATTATTCTTTCTCAGGTTGGAAGAGCTTCCTTTGCTGTTGCTTCTGATTTAGATAAAAGACGCGCCAACTCTGAAAAGAAGGCTGCTAAATTTCGCGAAGATAAAAAAAAATTAGAGTTTGAAGTTGTTGAGCTTCTCAAGAAGAATAAACAGTTGGAGACTGAAGCTTCAGTTGATAAGCAAAAAATCTCTGATCTTGATAAAGCTAATAAGCAACTTTATGGTATGACTTATTTCCCTTCTCTCTTAATTCTCCTTACTCTATTGCGGCTTATTCAAGCACCCACTTTCAACTTGCAGATATTTATGGTCTTACTAACGAGGCTACACTCTTTCAATCTTTCCCTGACCCTGTAGATGATAATACTCTTCTTGCTCGCCTTAATAATTATTTAAGTAATTTCTCAGATGATAAGATTAAATCCCTCTCCATAGATGAACTTAGATCCAAACTTAATATCTTAAAAATTGAACACAGATTCAATTTAGGTTTGACCAACAAATATAATCGTTTTTATCTTGATTCAAAGAAAGAAATAAATATATTAAGAAAGAGGAATAGTGATCTTATTGTAGAGAAAGATCTTGCTGTTAAAAATGGTTCTAAGACTCTAGCCAACTTCCATAAAACTCTTTTTAACGTTCAAATGGAAAGAGACAAACTTTTCCGCGAGAATGAAGATCTTCTTGCGAGGGAAACTCAAGTTCGATCTCGTCTCCTTATAAATAGCGATGATGAGTTTTCTTGGGCTGCGAAGATTCTTGACAATGCCAGGAATGATTTAGGTGTAAATGTTAGCCTTCAAGTTGAACAAGCGGCTTTAATTAGGGATATGATTTCTGAAAGAGAAGGTTGTTAGCTATTCAATCTCTTGCTAGTTTCCTGTTTTTGTTATTCTTCTTTACAAAATTTCTAACTTGTTGTCATATTCTCGCAGGAGCTGAAAAAAGATATCTTGAAAGAATTGAGGAACTTGAAAATGAGAAAAATCAGCTCGCGAATACTCTTGCTGCTCGCAACAATAAATATTCACAATTAAAAGAGCAGTTTGACATTACTACCGCGAATTTCAATAGATCTCTCATTGTTGTTCGTAATGATTCTGTCAGATTGGTTTGCAATGATCATGGAATTTCCCCTTCTATATATCCTGATCTTGCAAAGGAAGTCCCCGCAAAAATCCCAAACCTTGACATTTCTGAAAGAGAGGCTGAGGATTCTGGCGAGGATGAAGATAATAATGATAATGACGAAGGAGAAAAGTCTGGTGGAAAAGAAGAATCTGATAAGAATGAAGATAGCGATGATGAAGTGGAGAAATCTGGTGATGAAGAGAAATCTAACAAAGAGGATGGCGATGGATCTAGCTAGTTCTTCTTCTTCCTTCTATCTTCTTTGTATATTTATTTTCTTCTTTCTATAGCATTGTTGGAAGTTTCTCCATTTCTGTAAATTTCTTCTGCTTCTATCTGTATGAATTAGAAAACAATTCTCTTTCTGCAAATTAATCAATAAATGTAATTATTATCTTTTAAGTATCTATAAAAACCTATCATTTAATAATCTCTATGCAAATTTTTTTTTTTTGATGGATGAATAATAACTTCATTGTTCTTATGCATTCCCATACTTGCCTCTATTATTCATCTGCAATATGAAAAAAAAATTGAGTAAAGATTAGATACTAGTCTTTAAATAAAATTTGCCTCAATATTGGCGATATTATCGCTAACAATAACTTCGTAAAATCACAATTCTTATAAAATCTGCGAGTAGTATCGCAATAATCTTGCGGTCTTATTATGCCTTCCTAATTAAAGGTCTTATTGTGCCATAATTTTTATTTCTGCGAAAAAATCGCAGGACGTCTTTACACTTGCGTGTGTTGACCCATTGATCTTGCCTTATATTTATTCCTTTGATTGTATTGCGACAATATGACAAGTCTAAGCTCCATCGCGGGATCAAAGCCTCATGACATTGCCGTCGTGCAATGAAATCGCAGGATGTCTTTACACTTTCATGTAAAAACCCATCGATCTCATCTTAACATTTCTCTTGTGGCTTGTTGCCTCTGTATAATTTACGTTACGCGACAATATGATAGGCCTAAATATTCTTGCGATCATAAATCCCCATGACATTACCGTCTTAAGACACTTATCAGCTCCCTAATGGAGGGTGCCGCCCTTATCTTCCCCCTGGTTGCCCCTTCAAGGAGGGAACATAGGCCATACAAGACTAGCTCCTCCCATCCAGATTTACCAATAACCAGTTGTTTTCGCAGCCTCTTTTCCTTTATGCCTATATGGATTATAGTTACAAGACTGCACCCTAAGTGGGGTTTTCTTCAGGCCAAATGCATCATAGACAAGACTTACCAAGAATGGCAAGGGAGTTTCGTACGCCCCGGGCACTCTTGGCTCAACCGTGTACCTTGGCTCCTTGGTCATACTTTGCACTTCTTGGAAGAGATTCTCGGTCGTCCAACCAGGGTATAACCATATATAGTTGGAAATCCAAGATCTCTTTCCCGGATAGGTTTTCTTTAACCCCAACATCTGCATGACTCAGGATCCAGCAGCGGATTAACCTTACCCCTGAATCATGTCAAGAGATACCCCCTCCTATGACGCGGTATTAGGTCTTACATTTTCCTCTTGCGAAATTTTATTCGCGAACTAGGGTGCACGCCATAAAGGTTCGTCCCATTCTATTAATCTCTGCGAAATTCATTCGCGCTTCTCGCGAGTATTGTAACTCTGATAAAATTTCACAACTTTGATCTTCTTTATTTTTGTAAAATCTTGCAATTATTTCAAGTAGAATACCCTGTTCAATTACATATTCTTCGAACAAATTATTAATTAAGTCTTCTAAAGTTCATCACTTTACCTCTCTACTTACTATTTTCTGCTACGTTTTGTTGTTGTTTCTTCATCTGCCATACGCTCGCCATAAACTTCCTCTTGTCGCTCTATTGTATCAATCATTAACCTTTCACATCTCTGTCGTTGTTTGATTTTGTTCTTCCAATTGCTATTCTTCTCGGCTCTTTCTTCGCAAGACTTCATATCAATTTCATAACATTTCTTGCTTTCTCCCCAATCTCCTTTAATAACTCCAACACCTTTAGGATGGGGAAATTTAACACACTGGTGATGCTACACCCAATATCCCATGTATCCAGGGTCGTCCAATCAGAGCATTATAAGGTGATTCGATGTCCACAACACAGAATAAGATTTTTGAAGATATCCCTTTTAGTGGAATTCACATTTCAATATCCCCTTTTGGTTTGTTAGCTGAACCGTTAAATCCATAGATTTTATATGTTGATGGTATCAAATCTTCGTCTCTTACACCCATAGTTCTGTAGGTATGATAGAATAAGATGTCGACTGAACTCCCCATGTCTATTAAGACTCTGTTGATGGCCCAAGAGTCTTCAGCTTTACTGTCATTTTCTTCATCCTCTTCTTGTATTTGTTTTGGATTTATCTCTAATCGTACTACCAATGGGTTATCGTGCTGCTCACCAATCTCTGGTACATCTTGCGCAATTAAAGATAGAGTTTGTTTCTGCCACTCTTCTAATGGCGAGGCTCTCGCTATATTCATTATCTATCTTCCATCTGTGTCTCTCGCGAAGACTCTGCTTAAAACATTATCATGGAAATCCTCCACAGTTCTGTATGAATTCACAATGGAATTACAAAAAAAATTCTTTGTTTTAGCCCCAACTTCTATCACAAATATTTCTGCTCCTTTTACATCATTCACTCTGCGAGTTTCTGGTGCTGGCGGTAATTGTTGAGGTTGTGGATGTCCTACTAGAAAGTGATTTAACTTCCCCTGATCAATCATCCTCAAAATTATCCTCTTTACATTTCTACAATCATTTAATGAATGGCCATGATAGTGATGGTAAGGACAAAATTCTTGACTTCGATTATTTGGATGTGGTTCTTTTCCCATGTTCCACGGCGATGGTATATTTTCCATCAAAATGATAGCTTCCCAAAAAATTTCTATGCTAGCATTGAGAAGTGGCATTTTAATTTCCTCCCATATTATCTTCTGGTTTCCTTGCCCTTTAAAGATGTTCTGTCTTTGTCCACCATAATTTTCTTGCGGTTGATCAATTATTTGAATCTTATTATTTCCACCGCGATTGTAGTAATTCTTCTCCCTTTCATACTCTTCTTGATATCTACTTCCCATCGCTACCAATTTTTGCTGGTTATCAATTACTACTTTCTCTTTTTGTGCCTGCGAGGTGCTCGCCACATTATTTATCATTTTAGGAAGTAAGCTTCCATTTGCCGCTAGCGAGCTGGTGTTCGCAATTGGGTATGATTCCATCTCATTTTGTTTCTCCTCCAAAGAAATGTATTCTTCTTGTAACTCTCGCAACTCTGTCATGGTGATTGTATTTTTGATTCTGAAAACTTGTATGTACAACAGATTGGTCGCGAACATTGCATTAATGAAGGATAAAATTAGGTATATTTCATCTACTCTTCCAGCCATCTCGCTGCACATTGATTTCCACCTTATGGTTAAGTGCTTCAGACTCTCGCCAACTCTCTATTTTAACCCAAATACATATTCAATACCCGGCCGCGATGAATTGTTGCTAATATAAGCTCCTAGAAATGTAGCTTGTAAATGATCAAAAGAAGTTATGGTATTCTTTGGCAATCCCTCGAACCATTTTAATGCCTCGCCAGTTAAGCTAGACGCAAAATATTTGCATAGTACAGCATCATGGTTTTCCCACTGTAGCATACATCTAACATAAGCCTTGACGTGTTGAACAACATAAGTAGTCCCATCAAAGATGCTGGTTAATGCTGGTAAATTTCATTTTGGAGGTATTCCTCTTAATTGTACTTCTTGAGTAAATGGAGTTCTCGCAGCTTCTTCAATAGCTTCATCGAGCTGCCTTCTTCCTCCTTCTCTTCTATTGTTTATCATTCCTCGCATTTCTGCTAATTCTCTCCATATTTGCTCATTCTCAGTTGAGTTTTGCTCCATTGTCCTTTTTAATGCAGCTTCCCTTCTTCTGTGCTCTTGCCTTTCTTGTCTTGCGAGATTTTGTGTGTCTTCTTCTTCATTGTCATCCCGTCTTTCTCTGCGATTTTCTCTTTCACCCTCCTCTTGAAATCGCATCTGTCCACTTTCTTCTCTGCGGATTTCTTCATTTCTCCTCATTTCTCTTCGCTGCCTTTCTAATCTACTCTGTATTCTATCATACTCCTCCTGAATATTATCATTGTAGCGATTTTGTGTACGTCTCCTTTCTCGATTTTCATGGTTATTTTGTCGTACTGCCTCTCGAAATTCTTGTTCTTCTACTTCTGCCCTTAATCTTTCTCTCTCACAAGCCAGACGTGCTTGTTCGGCGTAATGTCTCTCAATTTCTTCTTCAATTATTCTTTGAGTCCTTTGTTTCTCTCACCCATGTAATATCCTCCTGCCTTCTTCTGGATTTTCTTCTTCATTTTGGTTGTTTCTTCCCTCTTGATTTCTATTGTTACATCTATTATCCAATGCTTCGCCATGCGGATTATAGCGATCTCCAATTATCTCTTCTTCTCTATGACATTGTTCTCCCTTTAAATTTTGCATTTCTTCTCTTATATTTCTCATAGGGGAATTTTTCCTTGGTTCTTCTCTGAATGATCTTGAATTTGATCTAATAATACTTCTTGATCTCCTTCTTTGTAACCTCAAATTCTCCATTCTTAGCTCATGATTTTGTCTTGTTAAGTTCGCACGCTCTTCTTCCTCTAATCTTCTTTCTTCCTGTATTCTTTGTCTCAAATCATCTACTATTTCATTTTCACGTCCTTCATGAATTAATCCTCCAACCATTTCTTGTTTTCTTTCTCCTTCTTCTTCATTTCTTAATTGTCGATTTTCTGCTTCTTCTATCGAATCCGACCTCCAAGTATGCACACTCACTCTATCATAATCCATATTCCTATCTTGTGTTTGTGCTTGTTGATTCGGCTGTTGAATTGAGCTTTCTGCTTCATTTCTTATTCTATTTCTTCCTGATCTTATCCTTAAAGATTCTTCTAATTCACCTGTTCCCTCACCTGCAAGTCTTTTACTTCTCCTCACAGATGCCGGTGGTTCTGATGTATTTCTTCTTCTTCTATCCATTTCTTCAACTCTAACAATTTCCTCAAATTTTCAAGTTGTAATTAGAGATTTCTTAGCTTGATTCTCCCTGTTTCTGGGCGCCAAAATGTAGTTGCAGGAATACCTACACTACACCCTTGATAAGAATCTATAGAAATTGAATTATATTTGAAGATGAATAACAACACTTTTTATTATTCTAATTTTCGAATTCTTTACAAGAGATATAAGAACTCATAAGTACAAATTTCTTTCTAGAGTTTCTCTCTCCTCAAAACTTTATCAACTCTCAAAAAGACATCATCATCTTCTGAACCTAATGAACCCTTTATATATGGATTTACATAGTGGATGATAGCTAAGTATTCCTCCTATTTCGGATTTATTCTGCGATCTCATCGCGAACGCTACAATGTTCTCTTTCGCAAGAATGATGACCATCGCAGGATAAACATAATCTCCTTGTACATCTTCCATTGTCAACTTTTATGTCTTTCTTCTGGATATTCTGTGACGCTCGCGAAACGCTGTTAAAGAGTCTTTTGTGACGCTCGCAAAAGTGCTGTTAATATCGCAGGAATAGCGTTGTAGCGATATTCTGATCCTACAGATATTGTGGGACGATTTGTACCGGGTTCTGGACAAAGAAGATATTTAATTGTCGCTACAGATTATTTCCCAAAATGGGGAGAAGTAAAGGCAGTAAAACACATTCGCGAGAAAGATATTTTTACATTCATATTTGAAAATATAATTTGCAGATTTGGGATTCCTGCACAGTTGGTATCTGATAATGGAAAGAAGTTTGAAGGACAGAATATAGAATTGTTACTTAATGCATTTAAGATTAAATATGGAAAGTCAACACCACTATATCCACATTCCAATGGACAGGTAGAGGCAACAAAAAAGACAATTGCAGATATACTGAAGAAGAAATTAGAAGGACACCACAGGGCATGGTGCAAACAAGTGCATAATGCAATATGGGCTTACAATACAACTAGACGGGAAACTACTAAAATGTTACCTTTTTGTTTGACATATGGGGTTGAAGCTGTCTTACCAACAGAAGTTGCTATTCCTATAACAAAAAGAGAGGCTTGGGAGAAAAATCTTAGTGCTGGTATGATTCTAAATAAACTTGATGAGTTAGAAGAGAAGAGAGAAAAATCTTTACAACATATGGAAAATTATCAGCGGACATTAGCTCGCGAGTATAACAAACGTGTCAAAGTACGTGAGTTCCAACCGGGTGATTTAGTGCTGCGAGAAACACCAGTTTATCAGCGACAAAATGGTGGAAAGATGGCAAGAAAATGGGATGAACCATATATCATTAAAGAAATAGTTGGAACAGGGGCATATAAATTGACGGATCCGGAGGGTAAAGACGTTGGTGAAATACTTGGTAGACCATGGAACAGACTATATCTAAAAAGATATTACCAATAACAAATTTCGAGAAAGCTTTTTGTCGCAGATTTCTATCGCAGATGCAAGAGTATTCAAGATTATTTTATCGCAGCTTTTTACCGCAGTTGCAAGAGTATTCAAGATCATTTTTATCGCATATTTTTATCACAGACGCGAGATTATTAAAGATTACAATAAGAAACAAAAAGTTATTATTTCATTACTTCATAAGATCTTTGATTATTTCTCAAAGGAAAGAGTCGATGATTATTTCGCGTAGATATCTCACAAAAAATTGAAAGAAATGACAGAAATGAAAGAATACATGAAAGAATAAAGAAACGCGGAAAATTTTGCAGAAACGCGAATAAAATTTCACAGAGACATTAGAATGGGACTGTAGTTGCAGGATTTCCTACACTACACCCTTGTCAAGAATCTATGAAAACTAAGTCATAATTGTGAATGAACAATAACACTTTTATTAATTCACTTTCAGGAAGATTTTCAAGAAATATTAAAACTCAGAAGTACAACTTTCTTTCTGGAGTTTCTCTCTCCTCAAAATTCTCTCAGCTCTCAAAAAATGCATCATCCTTTTCTGGATCTATCGTGCCCTTTATATAGGGATTTACATAATGGATGGCAGCTAAGTTTTCCTCCTATTTCGGATCTATTCTGTGATCTTATCGCGACCGTTACAATATTTCCTATCGTAAGAATGATGGCTATCGCAAGATCAACACATTCTTATTTTACTTCTTCCATCGTCAGTTTCTTTTAATTGTTCTGCAACGCTCGTGAAATGTTGTTGAAGAATCGTCAGTGACGCTCTCATAAATGTTGTTAATATCGCAGGAATAGTGTTGTAGCGATATTCTGGTACTACATCTTGCCTCTTCTCATGTCTTTTCTGCGAAGAAGAGAAGATCATGAGAATTAAGAATGCCATAATCGTTTATCTTTTCTGCTTTCCCATTCTGACACGTTTCTATGTCCTTCGCCAGCTGTTTTAACGAGTTTCTTTCTTCCAATAATTTTTTTACACGTCTTCTGTAACCGCTGCGATCTGACCACCCATGTCTTTTCTTTGCATTAATTGCCTTCATCTTTTTTCGAGAAATCTCTTCTTCTATAAATACTCTTCTCATTCCTCTTCTTTTCTCTTTTACTTTCTTCTTCCTTCTCTCCATATTCTCTCTGCAATTTTTACTGTTCTTCCGCAAATTGCGCTTCTATAACCGCTGTGATTTATTTCTTCTTTTCAACTTTTTCCTTCATTCACATACTCAAAAATGGTTGCTGCTGGTGCTAAAAATTTGAAGGCCTTAAATAGAATGCGCGAGAAACTCAGGCTTAAAGGTTTTAACTTATCCTTGATTCCAGATCAAGATTCCAAATCAGAACTTTCCCTTAAACTATTTACTGAAGACCAATGTTCTTGCGAGAAAATCATAGTATCGCTAGGACAACTTGAAGCTCATCTTCCCATCCCTCTTTATGATCCTGAGCTTCCGCTGTTTTATAAAATAATTTCTGATGAGAGATTTTCACGAGCAATATACCAATTGGGTGGGGATTGCATCAGATTACTACTTGAATATGCTTCTCGTGGCGTTGGTAAAGGAACTCGCTACCCCTAGGCTCCAAAGAATCCTTTTTTCAAAGATGTCCCCATTGTTTCTTGTGATTATCCTGTGGACAACTTTTTTGTAAACTATAGAATTTTACCTATGAAGAGAGATAGTACATGTTGGGGTGTTCATTTGAAGAAAGAGAAAGTCACTGGTGACAATGCTCTTATGATGGATATTGACTTTCATACATCTACTAACCAAGGTCCTCGTCATTCTAGCGATGATAAGTGGTTCATCTTCCCATTAAGTCTTGAAGGTCCTTATATATCTGTTTCTCGCGAACTTCCCACGAATCTCGCAGAATATCAACCCTGGGTCTTCAGCTGGACTGAAAGATCTAAAGAAGTATATTCTCTTAACTTTTCATGTTATTATTATTTATTGTCTTCTTTATATTCTCGCTAACCTTTTTGATTTTCTCAGATTGATAGAATGAAACTCAGCTATCAAACTCTTAGGAAACCCAACATTCTCTTGGCTCTGAGATCTTTTACAGATGAAGTAAGAAATATTTCTTCATAAATTTTAACAATATATTGTTGCCCCTATTTCTTATCTTCATCTGTGCTCGCAGGAAATCGAAGAATTAGAACCACTGCCTCCTCCAAAAATCAAGGAGCAATCTCCAAAGGAACCATCTGGGAAATCTATAAAGGAGAAGTCTACATCGCTTCTAGGGAAGATCTTCTGCCCCTCGCAATGATGAATCTAGCGATCCTCCGCTAAAGAAATTAAAAACTCAACCTTCTTCTTCTTCAACTCCTCAAACAATTCCAGAGAATCCCAGTGTTGTTTTTGATAAGGATATTGACGAGGAGTTTAATGTTGGTGGTTTTCCTTCAATAAGAAATTCCTCTTCTTCTGATTCTTCAATGACTCATCTATCTAGGATTTTTAGTGATATCTCCCACATCATGACTTCTAATGGTGAGGATGAAGTTATTGAAAAGACATCCCAATCTCTCGCTAAAGTTTGTGATGCCCCTATCTTAGTAGATAATGATTCTCTCCAAGGAATCTCAAGATCACTGACTCCCAGTCTCTTGAATTCTCTTGGTGCCTTAGTATGTTTTCTCTTCTTAAGTTTGTTTATACTTTCTCTATCACTAGAGTTTGATTTATTTCTCTTTTTCACAGGTTGGTAGAGCTTCTTTTGCTGTTGCTTCTGATTTAGACAAAAGATGCTTCTATGCTGAAGAGAAAGCTGCTAAAGTTCGCAAAGATAAGGAAAAACTAGAGTCTGAAGTTATTGAACTTCGCAAGAAGAATAAGCAGATGGAGACGGAAGCTTCTGTTGATAAGCAAAAGATGCTAATCTCGATAAACCTAACCAACAACTCTATGGTATGACTATTTTCCCATATTTCTTAATTCCTTTTATTCTATCGCAGCTTATTCAAGCAATCACTTTTAACTTGCAGATGTTTATGGTCTTACTGACGAGGCTATAATCTTTCAAACTTTCCCTGAACCTGTATATGAACATACTCTTCTCGCTAGTCTTAATAATTCCTTGAGTAACTTCTCAGATGATAAGATTAACTCCCTCTCCATAGATGAGCTTAGATCCAAGTTTAATCTCTTAAACTTGAACATAGATTTAATTTAGGCTTGACTGACAAATATAGACGCCTTTATTTTGATTCAAAGAAAGAAATAGATAAATTAAGGCAAAAGAATAGTGATCTTATTGACGAGAAGGATCTCTCCATAAAAAAGGGAGCTAAAACCTTAGCAGATTTTCATAAAACTCTCCTTGAAGTTCAAAAGGTTAGAGATAAACTTATCCGCGAGAATGAAGATCTTCTTGCGAGGGAGACTCAAATTCGATCTCGTCTCCTTATTAATAGCGATGATGAGTTTGCCTGGGCTGCGAAGGTTCTTGACAATGCCAGAAATGATTTAGGTGTAAATGTTAGCCTTCAAGTCGAACAGGCGGCTCTAATTAGAGATATGATTTCTAACAGAGAAGGTTATTGGCTACTCTTCTTCACGCTAATTTCTTGTTTTCATTATTCTCTTTTATAAAATTTCTAACTTGTTGTTATATTCTTGTAGAAGATGAAAAAGGTTATCTTGAAAGAATCAAGGAGCTTGAACAAGAGAAGGATCAGCTCGCGAATACTCTTGCTGCTCGCAATTACAAATATTCATAACTGAAGGAGCAGTTTGGCATCACCACCGCGAACTTCAATAGATCTCTCATTGTCGTTCGCAATGATTCTGTTAAATTGGTCTGCGATGACCATGGAATTTCTCCTTCTGTATACCCTGATCTTGCAGAAGAAGTACCTGCAATAATTTCAAGTCTTGACATCTCTGATAGTGAGGCTGAAAATTCTGATGAGGATGAAAATGATAGTGATGACGAGGGTGAAAAGTCTGGTGGAGAAGAAAATAATGATGATAAAGGGGAAGAATCTGGCGATGAAGAGAAGTCTGATAAGGAGGATCGCGATGGATCTAACTAGTTCTTCTTTTTCTTTTTCCTTATTCTGTAATATTTCCGTTAATTTGTAATTTCTTTTGCCTCTTTTGTTTCTACCTGTAAGAATCAGAAAACAGCTCTTTTTCTGCAAGTTAATCAATCAATATAACTATTATTCTTTTAATTATCTGTGTGCTTGTATCTATGCAATTTTTATATGATAGATGAATAATAATTTCATCGTTCTCATGCATTCCCATACTTGCCTCTATTATTCATCTGCAATATAAAAATTGATTAAAGATTAAATAAAAATCAAAATTTATCTTAATATTGGCGATCTTACCGTCAAATAATAGTAGCGTGAAATCGCAATTCTTATAACATCTGCGAGTATTATCGCAGTAATCTTGTGGTCTTATTGTGCCTTCCTAATTAAAGGTCTTATTTTGCCACGCTTCTTCTTTCTGCGACAAAATCGCAGGACGTCTTTACATTTGCATGTATTCACCCATTGATCTTTCCTTAACTTTCTTCTTTGATTATATTGCGATAATATGACAAGTCTAAGTTCTCTCGCAAGATAAAAGCCTTGTGATATTGTCGTCTTGCGATAAAATCGCAGGACGTCTTTACATTTTCATGTAAAAACCCATTGATCTCATCTTAACATTGCTCTCGTGGATTGTTGCCTCTGCATCATTTACGTTACGCGATAATATGACAGGCCTAAATGTTCCTGCGATCATAAATCCCCATGACATTGCCGTCTTAAGACACTTATTAGCTCCCTAATGGAGGGTTCCGCCCTTATCTTCCCCCTGGTTGCCCCTTCAAGGAGGGAACATCGGCCATACAAGACTATCTCCCCCCCATCCGTATTTTCCAACAACCAGTTGTGTTCGCAGCCTCTTGTCCTTTATGCCTATATGGATTATAGTTACAATACTGCACCCTAAGTGCGGTTTTCTTCAGGCCAAGTGCATTGTAGCCAAGACTTACCAAGGATGGCAAGAGAGTTTCGTACGCTCCGGGCACCCTTGGCTCAACCGTGTACCTTGGCGCCTTGGTCATACTTTGCACTTCTTGGAAGAGACTCTCAGTCGTCCAACCAGGGTATAACCATATATAGTTGGAAATCCAAGATCTCTCTCCCGGATAGGTTTTCTTTAACCCCATCGTCTTCATGACTCAGGTTCCAGCAGCGGTATAACCTTATCGCTGAGTCATGTCCAGAGATACCCCTTTTATGACGCGCTATTAGGTCTTACATTTGCCTCTTGCGAAATTTTATTCGCGAACTAGGGTGCACGCCATGAAAGTTCGTCCCATTCTTATGTCTCTGCGAAATTTTATTCGCGTTTCTTGTGAGTATTGTAACTCTGATAGAATTTCATAACTTTGATCATTTTGGTAAAGTTTTGCGATTCTTTCAAGCATAATATCTTGTTCAATTACATATTTTTCAAACAAATTATTCGCAGTTCTCTCAAGTTCATCATTTTACCTCTTTACTTACTATTTTCTCGATTCTCGCTTTTCACTACGTTTTGTTGTTGTCTCTTTTTCTGCGAGACGCTCTTCATCAGCTTTCACATCTTCTTTTCGTTCTATTGCATCAATCATTAACCTTTCACATTTCTGTCGTTGCTTAATTTTGCACTTCCAATTGCCATTCTTTTCAGCTCTTTCTTCGCAAGACTTCATATCGATTTCATAACATTTCTTGCTTTCTCCCCAATCTCCTTTAATAACTCCGACACCTTTTGGATGAGGAAATTTGATACACTGATGATAAGTAGATGCTACACCCAATATCCCATGTAACCAGGGTAGTCCTATCAAGGCATTGTAAGGTGATTCGATGTCCACAACACAAAATAAGACTTTTGAAGATATTCCTTTTAACGGTATCTGCATTTCAATTTCCCCTTTTGGTTTGTTAGCTGTGCCATTAAAACCATAGATTTTGTATGTTGATGGAATTAGATCTTCATCTTTTCCTCTCATGGTTTTAAAGGTATGATAAAATAAGATATCAACAGAACTCCCTGTATCTATTAAGACTCTGTTGATGGCCCAAGAATCTTCAACTTTACTATCATTCTCTTCATCTTCTTCTTGTATTTTTTTTTGGATTAACCTCTAATCGTACGACCAGTGGATTATCGTGCTTCTCGCCAACCTTAGGTACATCTTGCGCAGTGAAAGATAGAGTTTTATTTTGCCACTCCTCTAATGGCGAGGATCTCGCGATATTCAATATCTCTCTTCCATATGTGTCTCTCGCGAATACCCTGCTTAAGATATTGTCATGGAAGTCCTCTATAGTTCTTCGTGAATGTACTATAGAATTACAAAACAAATTCTTTGCTTTGGATCCAACTTCTATTACGAATGTTTCCGCTCCTTTTACAACATTCACTCTGCGAGTTTCTGGTGCCGGTGGTAATTGCTGAGGTTGTGGATGTCCTACTAGAAAATGATTTAACTTTCCCTGATCAATCATCCTCAAGGTTATTCTCTTCACATTCCTACAATCGTTTACTGTGTGACCATGAAAATGATGATAAGGACATAATTCTTGACTTCGATTGTTTGGATGGGGTTCTTTTCCCATGTTCCACGGAGAGGGTATATTTTCCATTAAAATGATAGCTTCCTAAATATTTTCTATGCTAGTATTGAAAGCGGGCATCTTAATTTCTTCCCAGATTATCCTCTGATTACCTTGTCCTTTAAAATTATTCTGCCTTTTTCCACCATAAGTTTCTTGAGGTTGATCGAGTCTTTGAATCTTATTATTACCACCGCGATTATAATAATTCTTCTCCCTTTCATATTCTTCCTGATCTCGACTGCCCATCGCTACTAATTTCTGCTGGTTATCAATCACCACTCTCTCTTGTTGTGTCTGCGAGGTGCTCGCCACATTATTTATCATTTTAGGAAGCAAACTTCTACTTCTCGCTAGCGAGCTGGTGTTCACAATTGGATATGATTCCATCTCATTTTGTTTATCCTCCAAAGCAAAATATATTCTTCATGTAGCTCTCGCAATTCTGTCATGGTAATTGTATTTTTGATTCTGAAAATTTGAATGTACAACAAATTAGTCGCAAACATTGCGTTAATGAAGGATATGATCAGGTATATTTCATCCACCCTTCCAGCCATCTCACTGCACATTGATTTCCACCTTATGGTTAAATGCTTCAGACTCTCGCCAACTCTTTGTTTTAGCCCAAACACATCTTCAATACCCGGCCGCGATGAATTGTTGCTGATGTACACTCCTAAGAATGTAGCTTGTAAATGATCAAAAGAAATTATAGTATTTCTTGGTAATCCCTCAAACCATTTCAACGCCTCGCCAGTTAAGCTAGATGCAAAATACTTGCATAACACAGCGTCATGATTCTCCCACTGTAGCATACATCTAACATAAGCTTTAACGTGTTGAACGACACAAGTAGTCCCATCAAAAATGCTGGTTAATGCTGGTAAATTTCATTTTGGAGGTATTCCTCTTAACTGTACTTCTTGAGTAAATGGAGTCCTCGCAGATTCTTCGATAGATTCATCAAGTTGCCTTCTACCTCCTTCTCTTCTATTTCTTATCATTCCTCGCATTTATGCTAACTCTCTCAGAATTTTCTCATTCTCAACTGAGTTTTGTTCCAATGGCCTTTTTAATGTAGCTTCCCTTGTTCTACGTTCTTGTCTTTCTTGTCTTGCAAGATTTTTCATATCTCCTTCTTCATCATCATCCTGTCTTTCTCTGTGATTTTCTCTTTCACCATCCTCTTGAAATCACAGTTGCCTATCTTCTTCTCTGAGAATTTCTTCATTTTTCTTTGTTGTCTCTCTATTCTTCTTTGTATCCCCAATTCTAATAATTTTTTCAAATCTTCAAGTTGCAATTTGGGATTTCTTAGACTGATCAATCCCTGTTTCTGGACGCCAAAATGTAGTTGCAGGATTTCCTACACTACACCCTTGTCAAGAATCTATGAAAACTAAGTCATAATTGTGAATGAAAAACAACACTTTTATTAATTCACTTTCAGGAAGATTTTCAAGAAATATTAAAACTCAGAAGTACAACTTTCTTTCTGGAGTTTCTCTCTCCTCAAAATTCTCTCAGCTCTCAAAAAATGCATCATCCTTTTCTGGATCTATCGTGCCCTTTATATAGGGATTTACATAATGGATGACAGCTAAGTTTTCCTCCTATTTCAGATCTATTCTGCGATCTTATCGCGATCGTTATAATATTTCCTATCGTAAGAATGATGGATATCACAGGATCAACAGATTCTTCTTTTACTTCTTCCATCGTCAGTTTCTTTTAATTGATCTGCAACGCTCGTGAAATGTTGTTGAAGAATCGTCAGTGACGCTCGCAGAAATGCTGTTAATATCGCAGGAATAGTGTTGTAGCGATATTCTGGTACTACAGGGACGAACCTTTATGGCGTACACCCTAGTTCACGAATAAAATCTCGCAAGAGGCAAATGTAAGACCTAAATTACGTCATATAAGGGGGTATCTGTTTGCATGACTCAGGGATAAGGTTATACCGCTGCTGGAACCTGAGTCATGAAGATGTTGGGGTTAAAGAAAACCTATCCAAGAGAGGTACCTTGGATTTCCAACTATATATATATATTAACAGTTGGGCGACCAACGGTGTCTTCTAAGGAGTGCAAAATATGACCAAGGCACCGAGGTACACGGTTGAGCCAAGGGTGCCCGGGGCGTATGAAACTACCCTGGCCATTCTTGGAAAGTCTTGGCTATGATGTACTTGGCCTGAAGAAAACCCCACCTAGGGTGCAGTCTCATAACCATAAGCCATATAGGCAAAAGGGATAAGAGGCTGCGAAAACAACTGGTTGTTGGTAAAACCGGATGAGATGAGCTAGTCTTTTATGGCCGATGTACGCCTCTTGAAGGGGAAACCAGGGGGAGATAAGGGCGGCACCCTCCAATAGGGAGATGATAAGTGTCTTAAGACGCAAATGTCATGGGGCTTTTTACTCATGGGAGTATTAAGGCTTGTCATATTTGTGCAATAAATATACAGAGGCAAAAATCCATGAGAAAAAGATAAGATGAGATCAATGGATTTTTACATGAAAGTGTAAAGACGTCCTGCGATTTTATCATAAGACGGGAATGTCATGTGGCTTTGTTCTCGCAAGAAAACTAAGACCGGTCATATTGTCGCAACAAAATGACAAAATATAGATAAGGCAAGATCAATGTGTCTTTACATGCGAATGTAAGGACGTCCTGCGAATTTGTCGCGAAAACAAAGATTGGAAAAATAAGACCTTTACTTAGGAAGGCAAAATAAGACCAATAGAATAATCCCACACATTAATCATATTATTTTTCTTTTCAGAATGCAGGAAATATTTGTTCATTCCAAAAAAGATAATGAGAGGCAAGTATGAGAATTGATAAATAAATTATCATTATCTTTCTCGCAAATTCTTCAAAATAACAGAAGCATAACTAAAATTCAAAGTTGTATAAAAGTACATCACTTGCGAGAAAAGGAAAAGAAGAGAAAATAAAAGCATCACTCAAGCTTCACTATTAGTCTCGCCAATTTCAGCATTAGCTTTGCCCATGATACTTCCTTCGCCAATATGCTCCTTGTTATAATTATCTCGATCTTCTTCTTCATTGGGTTTCTTACCAACTGTTGCTTCACCGCCAGTAACTGTTTCTTTAGGAGGGATTTTTTCTTTATCTACTGAATCTTCTTGAGAATTATCTTCTTCTCCACTTTCATATTCAAGATCAGCATCAAGGGGACGAGGAATCTCATCATCATCTACATTTAGAGGCTTGATTGATATAGTAGGAAGAGAATTTGCCAACAAAGCTTCATTCACAAGAACTTCAGCACTAAGATGAACTTTGCGAAGGAAAGCCCTATCGCTATTTCTAATCTCCATGTCTTTGAAGTATTCAAGATAATCATATTTTCTCTCTGCGCGATCGCGAGAATGAACAAGACGAGCAGTAAGCAATCCATTTTCCTTGCGAAATTTAGCCAGTTGACCATTTAAAGTAGAAATAGTTGAAAGAAGTTTCATCTTAGATTCTGCGAAAAACAAGAGTAAAACATGAAAGATATTCAAGCAAATGTTTCGCAAGAAGAATTAAAAGGAAATTTAATAGAGAAATTAACAGTTGAGGCAGCCAAAATGACTACCTTCCTTTTGTGAGGTTAAGTTTTGAATTAGTGTCAAACAAGAATTCTCCCAACGGTCCATGGCGTCATCAAACTTATCTCCAACTATACCTTTCAGTCGAGACTTTATTTTTTCTTCTTTAGAGAGGATATAAGTATTTTCTTTTACTAATGAAGAGTAAGATTCTTCTAATTGGGAATATTCTTCTTTGAGTCGGTTAACCTTCACACTTAAAATTATCCTACCTTGGATAATACTATTCTTCTCATTGATAAATGATTCAGTTATTTCCTTAAGTTCATTCTTCAGCGAACGAAGAGACTATTCTTGATTATCACATATTTTCTGAAGAATACTTAATTGCTGCGAGGAAATCGCCGTCTTGTTTAAAAAATCATGTTTCTCTTGAGATAAGGTCTTATTTTCATCTGATAAAGTTTCCATCGCCAGGTTAGCTCGGGTTAACAAATAAGAGAGGCGAGAAATTTCGCTATTTAAATTTTTTAGCTTCTGTACTAGTTGGCCATTCTCATTGATAAGGTTATCTATTTGATCAATAGAATATGTATGAAGGTTATCTAATCTATTATATTGGTCCATCCACGAATCTTTCTCAACGCGGGATTCTTCAGCAGCAGCTTCAGATTTAAACCTCTCTATTAATCATGTCTGATTTAAAGCTTAATATGCGAACAAAGGATTTTAAAAGAAGAATTGAGTACATAAAGATTTTTTTTTATCAAAACAGAAAAATCAAAGACAGAGGCAGAGATGTTATACATTTTAATTTCTTATTTTTACTGTGAAGATTTTCGCAGTCTAGCGAAGAGTTGCGAAGATTTTGGCGAAGAGTATCGCATTCTAAAGTCTTGACTTGAAGACTTTCCTTTAGAGCTTCAACTTCATGTTCTAAAGATGTTTGCGAATCATTTCGGTCAGAACCAAAATATTTGCTCAAAATCTCACAGACACCATGCCTGACAGGATCAATAGAATATCTCCTAGCATCATCCAGAATATCAGATAAAACTTTAAAAGCAACATCTACTCTTATAGAAGTTTCTTTAGAAGAAGGGAGAGACGCAGATGACGCAGTGATGACAATGGAGAGTTGAATATTTGAATCATTCGCAAGAAATACATCATCCGAAGATAAAGTATCTGGAAAAGTAATAAATGGAATAGGAGAAGAGTTAACTTGAGAAGTAACTACAGAAGGAGGGGAAGAAACTTCATTCACAACAATATAAGGAATTTCATTCATCAGAGGATCAGTGGAGGTAGGGATACTGGTGGCGATATTCTCGCAAATAGAATCTAGAGGTTCAGTCTGCGAAGGTTTTGGGATAGCACTTACATAAATTAATTGGGGAATAATAATACCAAAACCAACAGTTTTAACTTTGCGAGATCTCTTGCGAGGATTAGCAATGTTTTCATCAGCCAGCGAATAACAATCTAGATAAGAAACATAGGCAACAATATTGTTATTAATAAAGCAAATGTTTCTTACTACCTTATCATTCACAGTCTTTCTTTTCTTCCCGGCGGGGTCTTGTTGCAAATCCCTGGAAGCATTAGGGTTTTGAACTATGAATTTGGTATTAGAAACGATTCCGCTGAAACAGAAAAACGAGTATGGGAATTACATAAAATCGAGTAAGAACAGATCAGGTAATTTGGATGAACATGAACAAGATCGAGTTCAATAACAACAGAAGAATATATACCTTGATGACTCCATGAAAGCAGTAGGAGATGAACCTTTGGAAGAAGAAATTTGCAGAAACGAAGAGATGAGGAAGACGAAGAAATAAAATAAGAAGATTACTTCTTTATTAAGTTTCCCCTTTTATAGACAAAAAGATGGTGACCGGATAATAATAAGAATACCGGTAAAAAGAGGAATATTCGACACGTATAGGCGGTTATACTAAATTTACGGAACTTTGTCGGGGAAAGAATATGGAAAGATGGGAAACCGCGGCATCAATAAGAAGGAAAATTCTCATGATCTTTTTTTTTCGCAGAAAATACATAAGAAGAGGCAAGATGTAGGATCAGAATATCGCCACAGTAATACTCCTGCGAGATTTACAGCGACAGTTTTGCAATCTCTTTAACAACACACTTCGAGTGTCACAGAATGATTGAAAGAATGACGTAGCGGATGCCGATAATAGAAACATGAGAAAAGCGTGATGATGCTGCGAAGCTTACAAACGTCTGTGAGGTTTAACATTACAACTACTGCGAGAGTATCGCGAGTCATATCCGAAAATAAGGGATAGCTTAGATGTCATCCACTATGTAACTACCCTATATAAAGAGAATTAATAGACTCAGAAGAGAGAGATCAATTTTGGAGTTTGGAGAAAGTTTTGAGGAGAGAAAGTTCTTGTGAGCGGTTGTATTCTTGATTTTTTTAATTTCTTGTAACATTTCTGAGAACTAATCAATAAAGTGTTATTTTTAATCTTCAAATATGTGTTGATCATTGTGGATTCTTGTGAGGGGTGTAGTGTAGGAATTCCCGCAACTACAGTGGGGTAGGCATGAGATGGTGACATGCATGTGTGAGAAAGAAAGGATATAGGAAGTTTACCCGGAAGAATCCCGACCGACCGCTAATAGTTGTCCATGTAAACGCCGCCGTGCTTGTATGGAATCCTTTGGTGGGATCGGATTCCTTCCTTGGGTGTTTGAATTAAAAGAGGAATCATATCAAAAGAGGAATCCTTACCCTATTGGGATTCTTCCAATTTTTTGTTTATAAAAAGGGACCGACCCCTTTTCTTTTTCTCACGATATTTTTTTTTTTTGCTCGGCCTTGCTCTTCCTGCTCACGATCCTCTATTGCAGGACGTCTTTCTACCGGACGTGTTGCTGTCGCTGGACGCGTTGCTGCCGCTGCCATACGTCGCCGGACTTTTGGCTCCACTATTCACTCGTTAGGTAAGTGCTCTGTCATCCTCTTTTTTTTTGAAGGTAAAACCTTAGTTCTTAGGTAAACGTCTTTTGCTCTTGAGAAAGTCATCCTGTTGTAGATGGAAATCCTTTGCAAACCATACCATGATTAATTCCACTAATAAATTTGGTAGCAAAACCGTCAATATTGCTAGCATCGCTTAGTAGAGCAAGCCATGAATCATACTGCTTTTGCCCCTTTTTGTTGTTTCATGCCCAAAAACCTAGAACGAATAAAAATCCCCGATTTAGGATTATAGACACGATCTCCCACGAATAAATGCATGTAGAAAATCGTGTCATGACGTGTACGAATATGAGCCCGCCATGCATGCTTGCTCGGATGACACTCCCGTGATAGCTTTGGTTAGATCCATGCAGGCTTCAATATCTCTGTGCCTGCTTGGTTTATCTCCATGCTTTCTCCGATCTCGTGCATGCTTGGCTCGGGCTATTGTACCTGTTTGGGACCAAGCGTCTTGTATGCACGATCCAACGCCGATCTTGCATTAACCGATAGCAATCCTGCTTGTGTGAACCAATACAGTTTTGCTTCATTTAATTCTTGGAGTTATGCCTGCTTTACTTACATGCCTGCTTGATCAAAAGTGGGCCTGTGCCTGCCTTACTCGAACATGGACATGCCGCGTGCCTTCTTTACCCGAATTTAGATACGGGCGAGACATATATATTTTTTAAATAACAGACGGCCATTTCTCCCTCAACACGAAGTAAAGATTCTTTTCTTTTGTACTTCATTGTAGTTGTTTGGAAATGAACAAAGAGGCTCTTGTTAAGATGTCACCTGGGGGTAACGCTGCTGCCAACGGAAGTGTGGAAAATTCCAAAGACATGCCAAATATAGATGACAAGCTGTTTACTATGCCTTTCCCAAATATTAGAAATTATCCCGGCCAAAAAAATAATCCTGCTTCCAGGCTCAGAAAATGAAGATGCCGCTCCATCATCTTATCCAGCGTACGTGATAGGGTTCTATCTTCATAAGAAGGAGTATCCGCCTTCTCCTATTGACTTTAAGGTTTGTCAGACTCCATTGAACTCTTATGAAGGATGGATGAGATGCATGTTGAGAAATAAGCATGTCATGGATAACTTAACCAAGGCGCAGATCATTGATGCGGTTATGGCATCTGCAACTCTCCATATTAAGAAGGACTCCCCTGGCTTAATCACCTTCATTTCCCGATGGCATCCCTATACACACACAACTATATGTAGGTGGGGAGAAATGACTATCACCTTGAAAAGCGTTGTCGTGCTGGTGAACCTCCCTATTGCTTGAAATCTTCGCTACGAACTCTCTACCAAAGAAAATGTTATCCATAACGCTATACTTTAGAAAGTAGCCGAGTACGAGAAAAATAAAAAGAACACGAAGTGTTTTTATACTTGTTGGGTATGTGAATGGTCTCCTAAAACACCAGGGCCGGGAGAAGCTTTAGATAACAACCATAGTGTAGTTGCATTCCTGTCTTTATGGCTGTCCAGGGACATCTTTGATGATGGTTCTGGGAAGAAAACCATAAGAAGTGATCTCGTCACGTTTTCTATAAAGTTGGCAAAGTTTGTGGTCCTCCCTCTAGGCTCCTTATTCCTTGGCTCGTTGTATTCTTATCTGGATGTTTTGGCAATAGAGATGTATGCTTCTAACGGGTATAAGAAAGTGGATTCATATATCCACGTTGCTTTTCTTCAAGCGTTTCTATGGGAGCACTTCAAGAGTTATGCTCCTGTTCCTGCAACTTCGCTTCCTAGTTTGTACGGTGGTTCGAGAATTCTCCGTTGCCATAGTAGACGTCTGAAGCCCGGGTTAAGACTTGTTGACTTTCTCGAAAATATACATGCTATAGATTTATTCCCGTGGGGACCGGTCCATCCTTCTATGGTCTAGACATAAACTTCTACCACCGCTCCTGGCCTTGTGTTATCTAGAGGGAAGTCCATGAATCCTGGAGAAGCCATCTTTCTGCGAAGCTGTATGTCAGGATATATCCCTTATTTCTTTGATGGAGTCCTTTCTGTAGTTCCTTATAACATTGACAGAGTTGAATGCCAAATGGGATTTGATCAGGGTGTTCCAATTCGTCGTCCACCAGTTCCTTCAGAAGATCTCATCCCATCTATTGCCAACGCTGATGTCTTTGCATCGGAGCAGAGTTTTCCTTTTCTGCCTATCGAAACAATGCCAGTGGTAACTTCCAAGTATAAGGACTTTTGGAATGAGCAGCTCTTAGTTTTCCAGGCATTTTCTGATGAAGTCGCGACAGTCTTCCGTGGTGATCCGTCTCCTGACATCTTGAAGAAATTCAAACGATTGAAGACGCTTCCAGGTAAATGAACCAGGGTCGATATCACTGACTACAGACCCATGCCAAGAAACAAGCATGCGATCCCATGGTCTTCAACTCTTCTAATATGTAGGTATTAAATCTTTTCGACCATTCAATTCATTCTTGTCGAGTAATTCTTCACCAAAAGTAATTCTCATTTGTGATCTGGGAATACCGAAAGAGAACGCCTTCGCCAGACTGGCACACAATCATAATGAGGAATCTGGAGATGTTGATCCTCACAACGAGAAGTCCGTCAATACTAATCCTCATGCTGAGAGGTCTGGCGATACTGATCCTCTTCAAGACAATGACAGGGATGGTGTAAGCTCAACTGAAAGAGATGACTCCCAAAGCGGAAACTTTAGTAAACTTGTAGATGAGGCCGTGGCGGAAATCAGTCTTCAGAATGAAACAATCATCACGAGGATCTCAGGAGAGACAACGCCCATGACGTTCGAAGTAACTCCCTCCAAAGAATCCCATGAACAAGCTTCGGTAACTGATAAAGAAATCGTAAGATCCCCTGCAGCTGAGAAAGCTTCTGAAAGAGTGTTGGTGATGCGACCCGCTATTCCTGGAGCCTCCTTTCGATGTTCCTTATATAGGTCATGTGCTGGTTGGAGGATTCAGTGTGCCGGCTCGGTTCGAGGAGTTATATACCAAAATATGGAAGAAGTATGGTCACATCGCCACCTCTCGTATACTTAGGAGTCACTTTGCATCTGTAAAACGTGTCGAAGAAGCTCTATCTTCCATCTATGGCATGAGCATCATGACTGGGCGCACTGTTTCTTAAGAGGTAATCGAAAACTTGGAGTTCCACCGGGAAGTGTTCGTGAAGTATGGGTTTAATGCCCCCTGGTTCTGTGAAGGACTTGCCTAAATCCAGAGGCTACAAGGTGAAGTGCATGAAGTCCCCTCCGCAAACAGCATCGCTCATCAAGAAGAAAAGATTGAAATGTTGTCTAAGTTGTTGAAGATGGAGCAGGCTGTTCTCTAGAAAATGAAAGTCTCCCTTGCGCAGAAGGACGGGTTGTTGCTGAAGGATTTTCCTTGAACGATTTATGCCATCTTCTTATGCTCTTTCTTATAGGATTTTTGAGTGATGTGAGGGTTTCCTTTCACAACTTTATTTTAGGTATTGGGTTAATAGGTAATTGAATTGTGAATTGGTTTATTTTGAGATAGTTTTTTGTGAATGATTTTTTGAGAGAGATTATTCTGAATGGAATTTGCTTTCTGGTTATGAATGATGTGGCTACAACAATATTGTTTATATGAATTTGTGAAATATTGTGCTAGCATGAAAGGGAACAAACGTGGTGTCTGATCATTGAATCTCTCTCATATGGGATGCCAAGTCCCCAGCAAATCCTAAAACTATCTCATAAAAATTGCGTGGTAAAACTTACTTGCTTTTGGAATTCCACCCGCATGAATTTAGACCTTCCTTAGTTCTTACTCCGAGAAATTGCACGCTTTAATCTTCGGAGACACATGAGGCAAATTTTTGGAACTTTTCTTGGAAAATGCGCTTCAGGGCATTGCATTCACTGGTAGGGTGGTGAATAAAACGATGATAGTGACAATATCTCGGATCTATCATCTCCTGATCATTCGGATGTCGCCATACCTGAGGAAGTGAGACTTATCCATCTCGTACCCATATATCCAATAATTCCAAGACCTTATTCATGGAAAACGGGAAGTGAGGGCATCTTGATCTAGGCTTTTCTTGTTTTGACTGACGCTGTTGTGATATCTCTTGATAACTTTGATATGAATAACGTTTTGGAGTCGGGATGTGTGCCAACATATACGTGGATCGCATGGGTGACCACCTCCGCTGAGGCGCTGCTGCTTTCAAATGTCTTGTGTCAACGAGAGCGTCATTGCTAGATGGCTGAGTCAGGTATCCCCAGCCTTTGTGCTCATGTGACTCTTGGATGATTCCTCCCTCTTTAGGTGGTTCTTCGTTTAGTTGAAAAGTGGCGGCAGATTGGGCATCTTTCTATGCTTTAGGGTTTTGAGATATAAATCTTCCAGCAAGGCTTCATAAGCTGGCCCTTTTCTTTTGTTTAATAAAGGTTGTGACATTCCTGGCAAGTCCTCTCTTTTGTAGAGTTTCTTTGAGCCTCCTTCGTTAGCCATATTATGTTGTTCGTCTCTCCCTGGCCTCCTGGTGTGGCCATGTGTTCCTTCCACGTCCTGGTTGGTAGAAACACGATTTCTAGATAGAGATTCGACTGTGTCGTCGTTCGTGATACTCTCCGGGTAGGCACCTGTAGAACCTTCTTGCAATTGAACTGTAATATCATTTAAAAGATGGAATATCTCACTCTGCCTTTTAGAGATACAAACTTGGTTTTCTAGGACATCTTCTAGTATTCTGGCTACACTCTCCATGAGGTTTGGATCATTCACGGCTTCCGGATAACTCGGATGAGGAGGATACATCATAAGACAGAAACTGGACTTTGCAATTGAAAGAAACGAATCGGTTGATGATTGAAATGGATCTAAGATCTATACCCTTGAATTTGAGAAAATCAAACTAGGTATTGAAGAGATGAAATTGGGAATTTGAAAATTGATATTGCAACCGAGAGATTAATCTCCCACTCTGGTCGCCAATTGTTTATGGGTAAAAACTATTTCTGCTGGTTTTGGTAATTTGGGGGTGTGTGTGGATGAGAAATGAATCTAAACCCTAAACAAATGCACTGCACGGGAATGCTTTTGATTCAAGAGATCAATTTATACAATTCTGGCCTAAACCAAGAAATGGCCGTTCCATACTTATTTCGGTCACAAAGTGAAGCAGGTGGGGTTGATCTTAGGGAGGGAAGCGAAGAAGGTGTTGAGATTGTGAAGGTGTAGGCTATTTTATGACTTGTAACAGAAAGGTGAGCAGGCTTCCGAATAATGCAAGCAGGATCTAGGTGTTTCGAATACAATTGTATTAACACTTGGTTTCTGTGTTGTCTCAGTCTTGGAAATAGAGAGGAGAACCTATTTATGCAAGTCATTTGAGCCTCATTCACGTCTCTGGTAGGAAGTGGAAGAAGTGGAGTGATGAAGTAGTGGAGTTGTGTGTTATTGTCACATGATTAGTCTTTCCCACTCCTCCATCATCACTAACCGTCCATGTCTTTCTGACACGTTCTTGTAATGACACGTTGCACGCTGTAAAACGCCAGACCAATACCCCAGTATGTATCCCCCAGTTTGTGACATGATTGATGTCTCAAGTGTGTGGATCATGGGACCCACATAAGGTAGCATGTAATGCTAGATTAAATAACTAAGTTATTTTAGGAAGTCGATACTTGTAAAGTATCGTGTGTATTCTATGCAGGTACTGCATCGAATATATTAAGCACGTATGAAGCATCGATGTTGAGCATCATGTCTAGCCTACTTCACGTGAGGTTTTGGAGGCTGCGCTAGCAAATCCTCCCTTGGCCGACCACATGGTGTGGCAGAGTGGCAGACGGTGATCACGGTAATACCTCACTGGTCGCTTAACTCCTATCATAGGCCGTCCGTCCAAGATGGCGAAGTTGTACGGACAATATGACTTGCGACCCACATCTACGACCATCAGATTAGGGTTTAGGAGGTGCGCGAGTGTACTCATTCATCTTGGTCGAATCCAAGCCTGGGAGACTTTTCATGGAGGATCGATTAGGCATGCGTATAGACGGCATGCTGATGTCCATGTCCATGCTTCACTGTCCCTCGAAGGTTTGATCTAGGCCACTCAAATTTACTAGTGAAGTTGAGTGACTGAGATCGATTTGCGACAGAAATCCTATGTCGCAAAGGATTCCTAAAGGGGCGCGGCATGCCACCTTCAAGGCGCGCATTTCGAGACGACCAAGCTTGGTCTGCCTCGGCCGTTTGGTCCGTCGTGTAAGTGGTAGGATGATATTCACGCTTATACCTGATTGTTCCATGGAAACGTGATCTAAGCCACTCAATTCATCCAGCTAAGTTGAGTGGTCGAGATCAGTTTATGATCTGGGAAGTGTGACCACGCTAGTTTGGGCGTGCGATTTGGAAAAACCAGGCATGGTATGCCTTGGTCGGTCGGGTGAGGAGATAGATGGGTCCACGGTGATCATGTTGATGTTCACTGGACCTATTCAATTGTCTCCTAAACCCTTCATTCGATCAGTAGAAAACGGATGCACGTGATCAATACAAACCCTAATTAGGGTTTGCCCGTGCGTCATGCCTTGTTTTGGGCGCACGAATTGGTACAACCAACCATAATTGGTCTTGACCGACTTGTCATGTGTGTAGACGGGCCCATGGTGATTGTTTTGACATGCTCTGGTCCTTTGAATCTACATCTATACCCTCCATCTATTCCTGCGAAGATGGATAGTTAAGATCGTTTTACGACACATGTAATGTGCCTCAAACCCTAATTTAGGGTTTATTGTCCATTATGCTTGGGTTGGACGGTTTGGCAAGCTATGCCACCCCTTTTGGGGAGGCCGACCATGCGGGACCCATTTTGGGTCGGCATTGAAATTTCCAATACCTGCTTGGGGTCATGGATTCGATCTGGGCCATCCAATTATGCCGGTGAAGTTAGATGATCGTGATCATTCCTAGACTGCTATGGACAGTCTGGATGCTCAATCAGGCTAGTATAACACTCCGAGAAATGTATGCTCAATCAGGATAGTATAACACTCCGAGATTTACAGCCTGTACGGGCATTTCGTGCATGTCTCACTGTTGGTACTTGGATATTCATGCTACTCTGTTGCGAGTAACAATCAGTCATCATGCCACACCAACAATAAGAGTTCTGCTAAGAACAACACAGGAAATGCAAGGCATTTTATGCATTAATTGGTAATGCTAAAATTCACAGAATATTTGGGGATTGTTGCTACATGCTCAATTCTAGGTGAATTAATAAAGCGGAGAAGTATTCATCGCTTATCAAATGGCCTTGTCATCTGCAGGACGGCTCATACAAAATATTGGTTTTACAACTTTAGCCCAAAACCAAAATCCACCATCAACACTACCTAAATTGATAAACACAGTGGCGAGCACTTCGCAAGTACAACAAGAAAATAAGAATGATAATCAACAGAAGCTGGTAGCTATGGGAAGCAGAGATCAAGAAGAATTCGAAAGGAAAAGAAATTTTTATAGTCGAGGTGGAAACAACAAAATTCAAAGACTTGATCAGCCACAAGAAACCTATGGGGGACAAAGAAAAAATTATTATAGAGGATCAGGAAGTCAAAAGATGATATGGGAAGAGATCAAGATGCCACCTTTGAATGCTAGTGTGAAAAAAATTGGGAAGATATAATCTTAATGGAGAACATTCCGGCACCCTGGAACATGGGAAAAGAACCACTTCCAAACCACCGAAGTCAAGAATTTTGCTCTTACCATCATTTTCATGGGCATTCAACAAATGACTGTAGAAATATAAAAAGGATCATTCTCAAGATAATAGACCAAGGAAAATTAAAGAATTTTCTAATAGGGCACCCTCAATCTCAACTCTTACCACCACCACTAGAAATTCGCAGAGTAAATGCAACAAAAGGAGGAGAAACATTTATCATAGAAGTTGGAGAAAACGCGAAGAATCTGTTTTGATTCAGTAGAACATCAAAGAAATACAAAGAAGTGAGAGATTGATAGTTGATTCAGTAGAACAAAGAGAAGAAAGAATGTTGCGAAGTCAAAGCTTGCTGAAAATAACAAATGATGAAAATGTCGCAGAAGGAAAGACTGTAGCGAAAAGCAACAAAAGAACAGAGGAAGAAAACAGCAAAGGTAAAAAATTTAAACTGTGAAGTGAAAGAAATATTGAGAAAAAGAAAAAAGATATATAATTGATTTGTTGCGAAAATTTCAAAAATATATTTTTCTTAATGAAAAAAATAAGATTGAGAAATTACTACAGAGCTGAAATGCAAAAGAATAATCTTTAGAATGGGACGAACCTTTATGACGTACACCCTAGTTCGCGAATAAAATTTCGCAAGAGGCAAATGTAAGACCCAAAGTACGTCATATAAGGGGGTATCTGTTGCATGACTCAGCGATAAGGTTACACCGCTACTGGAACCTGAGTCATGGAGATTTAGGGTCAATGAAAGCCCATCCAGGAGAGGTACCTTGGATTTTCAACCTAGACTTATGATTTAGGTTGGACGATTGAGGGTCTCTTCTAAGGGGTACATACTATGACCAAGGCGCCGAGGTACACAGTTGAGCCAATAGTGCCCGGGGTGTATGAAACTACCCTTGCCATTCTTGGCAAGTCTTGGCTATGATGCACTCAGCCCGAAGAAAACCCCAATTAGGGTGCAGTCTCGTAACCATAAGCTATATAGGCAAAAGGGATAAGAGGCTGTGAAAACAATTGGTTGTTGTTAAGACTGGATGGGAGGAGATAGTATTGTATGGCAGAAGTACGTCTCCTTAAAAGAGCAACCAGGGGGAATATAAGGGCGGCACCATCCATTAGGGAGATGATAAGTGTCTTAAGATGCGAATGTCATGAGGCTATATTTTTGCAAGAATATTTAGACTTGTCATATTTGTGCAACATTCCTGAAGAGGCAATAATACGAAAGAAAAGATAAGACGAGATCAATGGGTCATTGCATGCAAGTGTAATGACGTCCTGCGATTTCGTCGCAAGATGGCAATGTCATTGTAGTACCATAATATTGCTACAACGATATTCTGGTGATAAGAACGACATTTCCACGAGAAGGTTGAATACTCCCACTACAAGAATGACATCTTTCACGAGAGCGTCGTGAGAATTCTCCAACGAAATTTGTTGAGCAACATGAGAAAGCATCAAGATAGTTGACAATTGAAGAAGCATGATAAAATAATGTTGTTTCACGAGGATTATGAAAGATGGCGAAAATAAACAATGTAACTACCACGATGAGATCGCAGAATAGATCCGAAAGAAGGGGAAAGCTTAGCTGTCTTCCATTATGTAATTTCCTATATAAGGAGATCAGGTAAGTCCAGAGGATGATGATGTATTTTTTAGAGTTGACAAAATCTTGAGGAGAGAGAAACTCCAGAAAAGAAAGTTGTAATTCTGAGTTTGAATATTTTCTGTAAACATTTCTGAGATCTAAATAATAAAAGTGTCGTTTAATTCTTTAATCTTCAACTAGTTTCACTTAGATTTTTATAGGATCTTAATAGGGGTGTAGTGTGGGAAATCCTGCTACTACATTTTGGCGCCGACTAAGGGGACCGTTGAATTAGCAAAATCGAAGAAAAGGTAAAAAAGAAGACAGGAATTATTCAAGATCAAGGAAACTTTGAAGAAGATTGGTGAAATATTCAGAAGAAAAATGATTAGAATTAAAGAAAATTGTAGGAAATTGAAGTATGAATTAGTTTCAAGAGAAATGATCGATAAATTTCATGAAAATATTAAGGGGAGGATACATAAACGTGATTTTGAAGGGAGAAAAATTATGATGGTAGAGAAAACGCCATTATTAAAGGATTGGGAAAAGCAGGAAATTACATTTACAACAACAGAAGTTTTAGAAGAAAATCTAGATCATACATCTCCTTTGGTGATTATGGTACCCATGATACCAATAAGGAAGGAAAAGTCAATAAAATCTGTAGAAAAATGGGTTATAAATAGAACTCTAGTTGACACAGGAAGTTCTGTGGATATAATGTTCTATCATGCTTTTAAGAAAATGGGGTATAAGGATGAAGAAATGTCTATTTCATCATATCATATTCATGGTTTCGGAAAATCTATAACAAAACCAAGAGGAGAAATAATAGTACGATTACCACTTGGAGAAATTGAAACATAATTAACACTATGCGTGGTAGATATGGAATCACCATACAACATGATATTGGGAAGACCGTGGATACACGCGATTAAAGCTGTAGCGTCAACCTTACATCAACGCATCAGATTCCCTATGCCTAGAGGAATTGGGGAAATTAAAGGAGATACAGATCTTGCGAAGACATGCTATCAAATTGAATTAAAAAATTGTGAAGAACGTCCTAAGCAACGAAAAGCTCGCAGAAAATTGATGAGAAAAACAAGAAAAGAAGAAGAATTTAAAATTTACATGATAAGAGCAAAAGAGGGAAAAGGGATACCCAATGAATTTTCGCGATAAGGAGATGAACGTGCGGGAGTCATAAAAACACCAGCACCAGAATCCAGTTACATTGCAGCTGAACCAACAAAAGAAGTAAATGTTGGGAGTGAAGAAGAACCTAAAATACTGAAAATTGGGACTAGAATGGAGATAGACGAGGAAGAAAGAACTATAAATATTTTGTGAGAATACAAAGACATTTTCGCGTGGAGCATGGATGAAATGCCAGGGATAGATCCATCGGTAGCATGTCATAAATTAGAAATCAACAAAAATGTAAGGCCGTTCAAGCAAAGAATAAGAAAAATCGCAACAACATACCATTCTCAGATAGAAGAAGAATTACAGAAGATGCTTGATGCAGGAATAATAAGGAAAGAAAAGTATCCAGAGTGGATTGCAAATATGGTGGTGGTCCCAAAGAAGAATAAAGGAATAAGAATTTGCATAGATTTTACCGATTTAAATAAAGCTTGTCCTAAAGATGGATTTCCACTACCAGATATTCCTCAAATGGTTGATTCAGCAGCGGGAAATGCAAGAATATCTTCGTTAGATGGATATAAAGGATACAACCAAATCCCTCTCGTTGAAGAAGATCAAGAACATACTGCATTTTTGCTCCAAGAGGGTTATATTGTTATACAAAAATGCCCTTTGGATTACGAAATGCTGGTGCAACATACCAAAGAATGGTGGAGAAGGTATTTGCAAAGTGGATCCACAAAACACTGGAGGTATATGTAGATGATATGTTCATCAAGAGCAAGGAAGCTGAAGATCATGTACAAGACTTGAAGGATATTTTTGAACAAACGCGGCAATTTAATATCAAAGTAAATCCTGACAAGTGTACTTTTGGAGTGACTTCAGGAAAGTTTCTGGGGTATATTGTATCAAAGGAAGGAATACAAGTTGATCCAGAAAAAGTGCAAGCGATTCGCGATATGCCCACACCAGCTAAAGTAAAAGATGTGCAAAAATTGAATGGGTTGTTAGCCTCGTTAGGAAGATTCATCTCGCGATCCTCTGATAAATGCAAGCATTTTTTCGATATACTCAAAAAGGGAACAAAATTCAGATGGACAGATGAATGTGAGAAGGCCTTTCAGGGAATAAAAGAGCATTTAATGGATATAACCATTTTACAGAAAGCTGAACCAGGAGAAGAGTTATTAATTTATCTCGCGACAACGGCATATGCGCTAAGTGCGGTATTGCTGCGAGTAGATGCTGGGATAGAGAAACCAAATTACTATATTATTAAAACATTCAATTCAGCAGAGAAAAATTATTCAAAGATTGAGAAATTAATCCTAGCAATGGTACATGCAACTTTCAAGCTTCGCATTTACTTTCAAGCACATAAGGTCAAGGTGTTAACAAAAGTGCCAATTGAATCGGTAATGAAGAATTCAAAAAGATCAGGAAGAGTAGAAAGATGGAATGCACAAGTGGGACATTTCGATATCAAATATGAAATTCTATCCTCGCCAAAATCCCAAGTCATCGCAAATTTCTTAGCTGAATTTCCTTTGGAAAATGACGAAGCTGTGGAAGAAATGATGGAGGCAGAAGAAGAACATGAAGATCCAAAAGAATTATTGACAGAACCCAATAGATGGGAGATATTAGTGGATGGATCATCTAATGGAGAAGGAAATGGGATTGGAGTTGTTTTTATTTCACCATAAGGAGAAAAAACAGCTTTCTCATTCAGGTTAGAATTTACATCCACTAATAATGAGACAGAATATGAGGCTGTTATCCACGCTTTGAAATTTGCATTAGAAATGAAGTTGGAAAATGCTAGAATTACAAGCGATTCTCAATTGGTTATTCGTCAAATAACTGGAGAATATATAACAAATGAACCTTCTTTAAAGAAATACAAGAGACTCGTGGAAGAATTATCTGCGAGAATTCCAAAGATAAAATGGAGGCACATATCAAGGAAAGATAACCGGCTTGCGGACGCGTTTGCCTTATATCTAGCATGATGACAAACCCACTTGCGAGATGCATAAAAATTCAAACACTCTTATTACCTTCAGTAAATAAAGAAGACGAAGATGTGGATGGGAATTCCGTCGAAATTGACGAAGAAGGAGAGAAAGATGTGATGATTGTAGAAAATGGCGAAATAGAAGCAAAAGAGAGAAACAAAGATTGGCGAGCGGAACTTCTTGATTATTTGGAGAAAGGAGAAACTCCAAGAAATAGACTGTAGGCACACAAGCTAAGAAGCAGGACAACTAATTATGAGTTAAGAGACGGAGTGTTATATCGCAGATCTTTTAATGGACCATCGCTAAGATGTTTGACAAGGGAGGAAGGAGAAAAGGTGTTAAAAATGCTGCACAGTGGAGATGCTGGTAATCATAGCGGAGGTAGATCTTTGGCATATAGAATGAAGATGCAAGGGTATTACTGGCCTTACATGCATGAAGATGCGAAACAACATTCAAGGCGTTGTGAAGAATGTCAGCGATTTGGAAAAAAGATACATGCACCAGGAGCACCACTATCATCCTCAAAAAGTGTATGGCCCTTCGAAAAATGGGGATTAGATATTGTGGGACCATTTGTGCCTGGATCTGGACAAAGGAGATACCTCATTGTGGCTACAGATTATTTCACAAAATGGGGAGAAGTAAAAGCAGTACAACATATTCGTGATAAAGATATTTTCACATTCATATTCGAGAATATCATCTGCAGATTTGGAATACCAAAGACAAATTGATGTCGATAATGGAAAGCAGTTTGAAGGACAGAACATAGAATTACTACTCAATGCATTTAAGATAAAGTGTGGAAAATCTACTCCTTTATACCCACAAGCAAATGGTCAAGCTGAGGCAACTAATAAAACGATCGCAGATATTCTGAAAAAGAAATTAGAAGGGTATCACAAATCATGGTGTGAGCAAGTACATAATGCAATATGGGCCTACAACACCACTAGAAGAGAGGCTACTGGAATGTCACCCTTTTGTTTAACATATGGGGTTGAAACTGTATTACCAACGAAGTTGCTATTCCTACAACAAAAAGAGAAGCGTGGGAAAGGAATTTAAGTGCTGGTATGATTTTACATAAACTAGATGAATTGGAAGAAAAAGGGAGAAGACTCTACAGCATATGGAAAACTACCAGCGAAGGTTAGCTCGCGAATATAACAAACGTGTCAAAAAACGAGAATTCCAAATTGGTGATTTAGTTCTGCGAAAGACACTGAGATATCAGCGAGAGAATGGTGGAAAATTGGCGAAAAAATGGGACGGACCTTAATTAATTAAAGAAATAATTGGAAATGGGGAATACAAATTAATGGATCCTGAAGGAAGAGATGTTGGCCAACGACTTGATAGACCATAGAATAGACTATTTTTGAAAAGGTATTATCAGTGACAAATACTGTAAGGTAAGAAATATTGGCATAATTAAAGGTTATTATCAGTGACTATTTTTATTTTAAAGATTACGCGAGCAATATCGCGAGAAACGCGAATGAAATTTCTCAGAGATTAAGAGAATGGGACAAACCTTTATGGCGTGCAACTTAGTTCGCGAGTACAATTTCTGTAGTTGCAGGAATTCCCACAACACACCCCTTATAATATCTTGATAATTATCTCTTGATCTAAACTATTTTGATATTTAAAATTCTAAAAATTGTAAATAGACACACGGATTTTTACATGGTTAGGATCAATTTGATCTACATCCATGATTCTCTACTATGATTGTTAAAGTTTACATTTGATTTTACATTTGATAATCTCCATTAATGGAGTTCTAAATCTAGTTTTGGGGAATAAGATGATAAAGAAAAATATCTTTTCTCCCTCTAAAAATCTCTCTGAAAAATCTTTCTCTCTCCTCAAGACTCTCTCCACTCTAAAAAATACATCCCCCCTTTCTTGACTTACTTGAACCCTTTATATAGGAAATTACATAGTGGGTGACAGCTAAGTTTTCCCCTTCTTTCGGATCTATTTTGCGATCTCATCGCGGTAATTACAATGTTAATATTCGCCAACTTTTGTAATCCTCGTGAAACAACACTCTTATAATATGCCTCTTCAATCGTCAACTTCGTCATTCTTTGAATTATTTTGTGACGCTCGTGAAATGTTGTTGAAGATTTTTCAGTAACGCTCGTAGAAGTGTCATTAATCTCTCGTGAATATAATTGTGGCGATATTCTGATCCTACATCTTGCCTCTTTTTTCTTGAATATTGCTTGAAAAGTAATTTTAAGAAAAATCTGTTGTTGTAGCAGTCTTTGATTTTTGTTGATGAAGGAATGAGCGAAAGAATATTGGACTTGAAAAGTATATACTTGCCTCTATTCTTTTGCGAAGTTCCATATCTTTGTTAAGTAAATAAGAAGTATTAACTCTTGAAGTGCTCGTGAAGTATGAAGTATCCCTGAAGAAATATAAGAAGTACTCATTCTTCAAAATATAAGAAGTATCCGTCCTTTAATGAAAATCATAAGTATTGCCTCTGTTCTCGTGAAATTATTACTTGGATTTTTGGTGAAAATCCTAGTCCATTTTGGAAATGATTCTTGCGAAAGATAAAGAACATAAAATGTTTTCTTGGTAATCCACAGTTGCCTCTGTTCTTTATCTATGAAGGAAGAATCCCGAGAAAATGCTAAATGAACGAATTGCCTCGCCTCATTTGATAAAATGATCATATTCTCGCGAAATAATCATTTCTCCTTCGAAATTCTGGAATAGTCTGCAATATGCTGAATTAGTCTGAAAATTTATGAATGTTTCTGCGAATTTCTGAACGTTTCTGCGAGATTCCGAAATAATGCTTTGAATAGTGTTGTCATGAATAGTGGCGATGAATAGTGGAGAGATTGTGAATAATGCTACGAGATTGTAGACATTCTTCTTGATAAATTCTGAATAATACTTCTGAGAAACTCTGAATAATATTTCTGAGAGATTCTGAATAGTAATTGCTATCTCTCTTGCGATGAACAAATCTTTACTGCATTCTTACAAGAAAATAATTAATGTTTGAGATTATTCTATTGGTCTTATTTTGCCTTCCTAGTTAAAGGTCTTATTTCGCCAATTTTTCTTTCTGCGACAAAATCGCAGGACGTCTTTACATTTGCATTTATTGACCCATTGATCTTTCCTTATCTTTTCTCTCGAGGCTTTTTGGTATGTTATGCGACAATATGACAAGTCTAAGTTCTCTTGCGAGATCAAAGTCTCATGACATTGCCGTCTTGCGATGAAATCGCAGGAAGTCTTTACACTTTCATGTAAAAACCCATTGATCTCATCTTAACTTTTTCTCATTTGGCTTTTTGCCTCTGTATAATTTACGCGACAATATGACAGGCCTAAATGATCTTGCGATCTTAGATCCCCATGACATTGCCGTCTTTAGACACTTATCAGCTCCCTAATGGAGGGTGCCGCCCTTATCTTCCCCCTAGTTTCCCCTTCAAGGAGGGCACATCGGCCATACAAGACTAGCTCCTCCCATCAAGATTTACCAACAACCAGTTGTTTTCGTAGCCTCTTGTCCTTTATGCCTATATGGCTTATAGTTACAAGACTACACCCTAGGTGGGGTTTTCTTTAGGCCAAGTGCATCATAGCCAAGACTTACCAAAGATGGCCAGGGTAGGTTCGTCCGTCCAGGGCACCCTTGGCTAAACCGTGTACCTCGGCGCCTTGGTCATACTCTGCACTTCTTGGAAGAGATTCTCAGTCGTCCAACCAGGGTATAACCTTATAAAGCTGGAAATCCAAGATCTCTCTCCCGGATAGGTTTTCTTTAACCCCAACATCTGCATGACTCAGGTTCCAGCAGCGGTATAACCTTATCGCTGAATCATGTAAAGAGATACCCCTCCTTATAACGTGCTTGTAGGTCTTACATTTTCCTCTTACGAAATTGTATTCGCGAACTAGGGTGCACGCCATAAAGGTTTGTCCCATTCTTATGTCTCTGCGAAATTATATTCGCGTTTCTCGCGATATTTTCGCGTTTCTTCATTCTTTCATTTCTGTCAATTCTTTATATAATCTTGAATAATCTCGCGATTACACTCGCAGCTCTGATAAAAATCTGTTTTGCTAATTTCTGTGAGTTGAAATATTCTTTAAAATCTTTTGAAATCTTAGAAATATTCTTTGAAATCTTGCGATTGTATCGCGTATTTTGGAAATTTGAAATCTTAGAAATTTTGGCGATAATTTCGTTTTTTGTAACCTTAGAAATCTTAGAAATTTTTTTTTTTTTTCTTTTTTGCGATAATTCCATTTTCTATAATCTTTTGAAATCTTTGAAAAATTTTGCGATCTTTAAATTTTTTTTTGCGATGATCTCATTTTTTATAATCTTTTGAAAATTTTGAAATCTTGCGATTGTGTCATTTTTTGTAAATAAAAAATCTTTGAAATCTTAAATTTTTTAGAAATCTTGCGATCATATAAATAAAAAAATTTCATTTTTTGTAAATAAAATACTCAAGGAAGTGGTACTTAGCTTTTTGACGATTTTCTGTTGCTGCCAATTCTCACGAAGTATTTGATTTGCTTGGGAAGTGAGAAGAAATGAGAAATGATCTACCTCTTGCTTATTCTCGCAACATATCAACCTCTCTCGCGAAATAATCATCAACTTTCTTCTTTGCGAAAAGACCTTGCGAAGTAATTATCGGCTATTTTGGTTGGCTGTCTTGTTCGCATCTTCTTTATTGCCTCATAGTTTTTCTTCACGTCATATAGCTCTCCACCAAAATAATTACCCTTGGTTGATTTTTCTGAAGTGATGTTGTACTCTTGGTGACGGTCGCCAAAGTGATCTTTGTTGCTAGAAGTTCGCCAGTTTCCTACGGTGCTTCGTCATATTGTGAAAATGAATGTACAACGTCTATTAATTGTTTAAGCTCGCCGTTATATAGTTGACAAAATGTACTGCATGAAGTGGTTTTTGCTGGTGTAGAATCTTAGCAGAATATTTGCGAAGGGAAAACATGAGAGCGTCCAGATAAAACAAAAGTAACTATCGTAATCTTCTTTGCAAGGCGGCATGACTTAGTGATGTTGTATAAATTCTTTACTTGTTGCGGTCATCTCGCTGCAAACAAGAGCAGCTGGTGTGGTCTTATCATTTTAGATGTCTTATCATTTTGCTCTCGAAGTACAAATAATTTTCTAACGTTTCCAGTCCTCATTTTTTATCTTTTTCTCTTTCATGTGACGTATCAGCATGGTTAATTTCTTCGTATTTTCTTCACATCAGATGATAACCCACTATCAGCTCGTTTATCTTAAGTTTTCATGGTCATCTGTTTAATCCTTTTCTTAATTAATTCGTCTTTGCCAACTAGGTGCATCCATTTCGCATTTGTAAAAGTCCCTTTCTTCCTTATTTCCCCAGCTTCATTCTTCCGGCCTTTGAAGTTCACTACTGCGTCTTTACCCAAGTACACATTAGCTTTGACTTGTTTATTTTCCCAGTCCATTTATTTTCTTCCTTTTCCTTTGCTCATGGCTCCTTTTCGCCTGACTTGTTCATTTTAACACATATGAGCCTTCGCTACTGTATCTTCTTCTCTTGTTTTCTTTGTCTTATTGTTTGGTCTTGAATTGTTGCCAAGAAATTAATTCCGTGAATCTTGAGCAAATTTTATTCCCTACTGTATGTCGATAAAGATAACATTTCCAAGTTCCTTGTTTAGGAATAAGTACGTGCTCGCGAAAATAACTTGTCTGCTGTACGTAGTTCCCATTTAAATAGCTTGAATTATTAAATAACTTGTCTGATGTACGTCTTCTTTATCATTACATTATTCTTATATAATTAAAAACGAAGGAGCATCATTGTCTTAACAGTTGACGATAGCATCGCTGTTCCTTTACCTTTTAACTCATCATTGTCTTAACTCATCGTTGCTCCTTTTCTGCGAGCATCATCGTTGCAAACTTGTTCTATTGGTCGTTTGATATTTTCCTCCTTTGCTGGCAACTTGTCTTCACTTTGCCCTTTTCTTCATTCACTTTTCCTGATGTCTTCTCTTACTTTCTTAGTGAATTCTTTTTCTTTTGTCAATGTTGTGGAGATAGTTCTTCGTTTTTGGTAATATTCAGGTGCTACTTTCGCATATCAATATTCGAAATTCTTGTCCGTTAACTTTTGTTCCTTCTCTCTTTAAGTTTACCCCTTTACATGTCCATGTTGTTGGTCTTTATGAGTTTTCACGTTTTGTGTTAGTGTTGCAGACATATCTGCAATGTTGTTCGTCAGAAGTTCTCAACTTCGCAAAAGGTATTAGCATTTGTATTTCTGGAATGGAAATGTTGTTTGGTTTTTGCTTTGCTCTTGCTCGCCAAGGAGGTAACTGGTTAGGCTCTCGCAGGAGTAAAATTGTTGATGTAGTTTTATTTGGCTTCTTCAGAATTTATCCATCTACGTTTCTGCTCGCCAATATCCCAATTTCTCTTTTTGATTTATCCAGACTATTACCGTGGCTCTCGCAAAAAATAAAGCGATGAGAGTCTTTTTGATTTCTCCTGATGCATAAAACAGATCAATGAGAAATGATGGTTAATCCAAATTTTATTAATCAAGTGACCAATCTGTTACTGTAAACTTTATAATGAAAATTCATTTTAATTACTCTAGTTTGAAATCATTAGATTTGAAAATATAATGGGTAATATCAAAGAAGTGAAGAAATCATTCTAGACTCTATCCAATCCGTGAAGCTGTAGTTCTTCTTTTGTCCTTTCTTACACTAATACTAAATCTGCAATTTAAAATATGTTTTGAACTGTAGTTTTTTGAAAAAAAAAAAAGAGAAATTATCTAAAAGCTTTCTTTCAAAATTTGATTCACTAAAATTAAATTTTGAATAATAAAATTAAATAGATAAGGTAAAGAGATGTCCCCTGGAGACTGATTGTTGACGTTTGTTTTAGTTGGTTTCCATTTTTATTGTACTTTCTTATCTCTGCTTCTGTTTCTGTATGCTGACTATCTCCCACATCAGTTGTTCGTCTCTTGAAGATATAATACTCTAATCTCTTGATAAAATCCTTTAATTCTTTAATTCTTGATATCCAGTGGAGATCATCCATAGTAATTAATTTGTTTGATTCTCTTTCAACTACAACTAATTTTCTGAAGACGTAAATAGAACTCCCCTTAGTCGGCGCCAAAATGTAGTTTCAGGAATTCCCACAACACACCCCTTATAATATCTTGATAATTATCTCTTGATCTAAACTATTTTGATATTTAAAATTCTAAAAATTGTAAATAGACACACGGGTTTTTACATGGTTCGATCAATTTGATCTACATCCATGATTCTCTACTACGATTGTTAAAGTTTACATTTGATTTTACATTTGATAATCTCCATTAATAGAGTTCTAAATCTAGTTTTGGGGAAGAAGATGATAAAGAAAAATATCTTTTCTCCCTCTAAAAATCTCTCTGAAAAATCTTTCTCTCTCCTCAAGACTCTCTCCACTCTAAAAAATACATCCCCCCTTTCTGGACTTACTTGAACCCTTTATATAGGAAATTACATAGTGGGTGACAGCTAAGTTTTCCCCTTCTTTAGGATCTATTTTGCGATCTCATCGCGGTAATTACAATGTTAATATTCGCCAACTTTTGTAATCCTCGTGAAATAACACTCTTCTAATATGCCTCTTCAATCATCAACTTCGTCATTCTTTGAATTATTTTGTGACGCTCGTGAAATGTTGTTGAAGATTTTTCAGTAACGCTCGCAGAAGTGTCATTAATCTCTCGTGAATATAATTGTGGCGATATTCTGATCCTACAATTTCGTAAGAGGCAAATGTAAGACCTACAAGCACGTTATAAAGGGGGTATCTCTTTATATGATTCAGGGATAATGTTATACCGCTACTGGAACCTGAGTCATACAGATGTAGGGGTTAAAGAAAACCTATCCGGGAGAGAGATCTTGGATTTCCAGCTTTATAAGGTTATACCCTGGTTGGACGACTGAGAGTCTCTTTCAAGAAGTGCAGAGTATGATCAAGGCGCCGAGGTACACGGTTTATCCAAGGATGTCAGGGACGGACGAACCTACCCTGGCCATCTTTGGTAATTCTTGGCTACAATGCACTTGGCTTGAAGAAAACCCCACCTAGGGTGCAGTCTTGTAACTATAAGCCATATAGGCATAAAGGACAAGAGGCTGCGAAAACAACTGGTTGTTGGTAAATATGGATGGGAGGAGCTAGTCTTGTATGGCCAATGTGCCCTCCTTGAAGGGGCAACCAGGGGTAAGATAAGGGTGGCACCCTCTATTAGGGAGATGATAAGTTTCTTAAGACGGCAATGTCATGGGGCTCTAAGATCGCAAGATCATTTAGGCATGTCATATTGTCGCGTAAATTATACATAGGCAAAAAGCCATAAGAGAAAAAAGTTAAGATGAGGTCAAGGGGTTTTTACATGCAAATGTGAAGACGTCCTGCGATTTCATCGCAAGACGGCAATGTCACGAGGCTTTGTTTTCGCGAGAAAACTTAGGCTCGTCATATTGTCGCAATATAATAAAGAAATATAGATAAGTCAAGATCAATGGGTCAATACATGAAAGTGCAAAGACATCCTGCGATTTTGTCGCAAAAAGAAACAATTGGAAAAATAAGACCTTTAATTAGGAAGGCAAAATAAGACCAATAGAATAATCTCAAAAATTAATTCTTCTTTGTTAAGCATGCAGGGAAGATTTCTTTATCACAAGAAACAAGTTGAATTCAACAAGTCTCAAGAAATTTAATGAGGAGGCAAGCAAGGGAATAAATATGTAGGATTTCATTAAGTTTCTTGAGAATATTATAGTTCAAAAAAGGTTATATCATTTGCGAGAAAGAAGAAAAAAAAAGAAATTAAACATATAACTCAAGCTTCAAGCGGTAGTCTCGCAAGATTTAGAATTGTCAGGATTGTTATCATCACCAATATTTCTTTCATCGCGAACATCATCGCCAGAGTTCTTTTTGTTACGATCTTCTCCTTCTTTTGGAGGGTTTTCTTATTTTCCTTGATCATCTTCTTCTTCAGCGTCTTCTTCAACATCTCCTTCAGAAGACGGATATTCTAAATCTTTATCCATAGGAAGAGGGACTTCATCATCGTCAACTTTCAAAGGTAGAACGGATACAGGAGAAAGAGAGTTGGAGATCAAACTTTCGTTCACGAGAACTTCAGCACTAAGATGAACTTGGCGAAGGAAACCTTTGTCACGATTTCTGATCTCTATATTCTTGAAATACTCAAGATAATCAAGTCTTCTTTCTGCTTTATCACGAATTTCTAAAAGGTTGAGAAGAAGAGTCTTGTTTTTTTTTGCGAACACTGTCTAGCTCCTTAGTAAGATTGGTGATAGTATAATGAAGGCTTTTTTCAGATTCTGCGAGCAACAAAATAATGAAAGGTTATAGAAATAAATATATCGTGAGAATATCAACAAGTGAAATATAACATAAATTGTGACAAGGGAAATCAACAAGTGAGGCAGTCATAATTGATTACCTTCTTTTTGCAAAGTTAAGTTTTGGATTAATGAAAAGAGGCAGTTCTCCCATTGGTTCATAGCATCATCAAATTTGTCGCCAACTATGCCTTTTACACGAGATTTCATGTTCTCTTCTTTGGTGCGTAAATATGAATTTTCTTTTGACAATGAGGAATGAGACTCCTTTAGTTGGGAATATTCATCTCGAAGCTTGCTGGCATTCAAACTAAGAGTTAGTCTACCCTTGATAAGTTTGTCTATTTCAGCGGCAGATGATTCAGTTACTTCGTCAAGTTTATTTTTAAGAGAGCGGAGAGACTGCTTTTGGTCATCACATATCCCTTGAAGATTGTTTACTTTCTGCAAGGAGATCGCCAACAAGCTTGATAATTTGTGTTTTTCTTGAGATAAAGTTATATTCTTGTCTGACAAAGATTTTATAGAAAAATTAGTCTTGGATAACGAATATGAGAGGCGAGTAACCTCGTTGTTTAGAAAACTGTGATTTTGCAATAATTGATTATTCTCATTTGTGAGATTTCATATTTGATCAACTGAATACGTATAAAGATTATCTAATCTACTATGCTGGTCCATCCAAGAATCTCTTTCAGTGCGAGCTTCATCAGCTATGGTTTCAGATTTAAGTTTTTCGATGAAACGATTTCGGTTGGAAACTAATATATAAACCAAGAATTTAAAAGGAGGATTAAGTACGAAGAATATGGAATAGAATAAAAAGATAAAAGAACAGAGGCAAAAAGAAGCTTACTTTTTAGCTCATCAATCTTTCTAGCGAGATTCTCGCGATCCAGTACAGAGTTATTGAGCTTGTGGTTTAGAGTTTCACATTCAGAAATTTTATCTTGAAGAATTTTTCTCAAAGTAGCATTTTCATTCTCTAGAGAAGCTCGTAAAATAGAATTGTCTGAGCCAAAATATTTGAGCAGAGTTTCGCAAACTCCGCTTTGGATAGAATCAGTAGAAGAATCTCTAGCATTATTTAGAATGTTAGATAAAATTTTGAAAGCAACATCAATTCCTGCGATGGTCTCATTTGATGAAGGAAGGGATGTAGAAGGTGAAATAGAGGAAGTGAGGACAAGATGATGATTTGAGTCATTAGCAATGGTTGCATCATCAGAAGGAGGAGTTTTCGGGAAAGTAACATTTGGAGGAAGTAAAGGGCTAGAGGGAGTTTCAGTTATGATGGGTTCTGCAATTTGAATTGGTGAAGGAAGAGTAGAGTTAGTGGTAGTGAAAGCGAGTTTCTCGCCAGAAGAAGGAGGAAGATCAAATTGCACAGGTGTAGGTGAATCTTTCACAGATATTAAGGGAGGAATGACGAAATTACTTCCAAAGGTCTTATTTAATTGGCGAGATCTTTTAGGAGGATTAGCATTACCCTCGTCATTCTGCAAAAAATAATCTAGATAAGAAACAGAGGCAACAATATTGTTATTAAGAAATAGAATGTGTTTCTTACTACCTTATTGCTCGCAGAATTTTCTTTCCTTTTTCCAGTCGGCCTCTTGTGAATAATAGGTTTTTGAGTCGAGGATTGGGAAATAGATGCAGCTCCGCTGAAGAGTACATAATATGGGGTTATAAAGAATTAAGTAAGAGAAGATCGAAGAATATAAATAAAAAGTTTGATCTAAGAAAATACCATGATCAAAAATATACCTCGAGGACTCAATTAATATAGTAGCAGAAGAAGGAGAAGGAGAAGAAGTTGCAGAACAAAAAGCAAAGAAACTAAGTAAAGAAGAAAGAGAGTTAAGAGAAGAAAACTAGAAATGAAATTCGACTCTTCCTTTTATAGGCAAAGAAGGGAGTAAATTATGTGAGACGTGTCAATACAAAAGGACATATTTACAACACGTGTTAACAAGGAAAGCTGAATTAGCGGAATATTGTCGGAGAAAAAAGTTCAGATATTCTTGCGATAGTTAAGGATTCTCATGATCGTTTCTTCTTCATAGAAAAGACATGAGAAGAGGCAAGATGTAGTACCAGAATATCGCTACAATGATATTCTGGTGATAAGAACGACATTTCCACGAGAAGGTTGAATACTCCCACTACAAGAATGACATCTTTCACGAGAGCGTCGTGAGAATTCTCCAACGAAATTTGGTGAGCAACATGAGAAAGCATCAAGATAGTTGACAATTGAAGAAGCATGATAAAAGAATGTTGTTTCACGAGGATTACGAAAGATGGCGAAAATAAACAATGTAACTACCACGATGAGATCGCAGAATAGATCCGAAAGAAGGGGAAAGCTTAGCTGTCTTCCATTATGTAATTTCCTATATAAGGAGATCAGGTAAGTCCAGAGGATGATGATGTATTTTTTAGAGTTGAGAAAATCTTGAGGAGAGAGAAACTCCAGAAAAGAAAGTTGTAATTCTGAGTTTGAATATTTTATGTAAACATTTCTGAGATCTAAATAATAAAAGTGTCGTTTAATTCTTCAATCTTCAACTAGTTTCACTTAGGTTTTTATAGGATCTTAATAGGGGTGTAGTGTGGGAAATCCTGCTACTACAGTCATGGGGCTTTAGTTTCGCAAGAAAATTTAGGCTCGTCATATTGTCGCAACAAAAATATAAAAGAACAAAAAATTAAGGCAAGATCAATGGGTTTCTACATGAAAGTGTAGAGACGTCCTGCGATTTTGTCGCAATGAAAAAAGATGGCAAAATAAGACCTTTACTTAGGAAGGCAAAATAAGACCACATCAGAATACAAGAAAGAAATACAATCCTACAATTTATGATTGCGAGATTGTGCAGCGGTAATTGCGATTTTATCACAAATTATTTTACCAAACAAAGGTAACATGCTCAATCACTCATCTGAATACAAATAACAGAGGCAAGTATGGGAATGCATAAGATAAATTAAATGCTATTTGTTTCCACATGATAGATTTACGCAACTGTATTTTGGTCAATCATATTGTGAGAGAGAAAAAATTTCTAACACATGCAGAATGAAACAAAAAAGAGCTTATATTGAAGATTGGAGAAATTCGCAGTGATAGATTACAAAAATAGAAAATCAAAGAACGAATGCACAAGTTTTACAAAACAAGGAAGCAAAATATCCATCAGATTCTTCACCAAAACTTTTTTTCCTTATCTTCATCAGACTCTTCCTCTCCATATTCTTAAGATTCCTCTTCTTCATCAGCTTCACTATCAGAGATGACCAAATTAGGCACATTCTCTGGAATTTTGTCTAAAAGATAAGGATATTTGGAGTGAGGAATCTTGTTGTCATACAAATCTTCTTAATGCTGTCGTTACGGAAATAAATTGCGTCATTCCCAAAATTCGCAATAGTGATCTTCATTTGAGTCTTCAATCTTGAACATTTCTCATTGCAAGAAGAAAGATCATTTGCGAGCTTCGTCTTTTCATTCTCAAGATCTTCAATTCTACTGCGATATCTCTCTTCAGCTTCTGCGAAAATACAACAGTAAATCAACAATTTGATGGAAATTTATGAAAAAAAATAATTAAATATGGAAGAACGGTTAACAACCTTCTCTGTTAGAAATCATATCTCTAATCAAGGTTGTTTGCTCAACTTGGAGACTGACATCTACACCTAAATTATTCCTGGCGTTATCTAGAACTCTCGGAGCCCAAGCAAATTCATCATCATGATTTATAAGAAGGCGGGAGAGAACTTGATTTTCTCTCTCAATAAGAGTAGCATTTTCGCGAATAAGTCTATCTCTTTCAACTTGAACTTCAAGAAGAGTCTTGTGGAAATCCGACAAAGATTGAGCACCTTGCTTAGCGATACGGTCTTTATCATCAATAAGACTACTGATCTTAGTTCTTAATTTGGTAATTTCTTATTTTGAGTCAACATAAAAACGTTTAAACTTATTGGCTAATCCCAAGATGGATCTATGTTCAATTTTTAAGAGATGGATTTTGGATCTAAGCTCATCTATGGAAAGAGATTTAATTTCATCATTTAGAAAGTTGTTTAAAGAATCATTAAGGTGTTCAAGAAGGGTGTTATTATCTATTGGGTTTGGAAAAGAATGAAGGAATACAGCTTCATCAGAAAGGCCGTAAACATCTGCGAAGAGGATTAATCAAATAAGATAACACAAAGGAATAGAGGGATAAAGAGAAAAAGAAAATTTTCTTACCGTAAAGTTGGTTGTTCGCCTTTTGAAGAGTAGAAATTGTATCCTTCTGATGAGAAGAATCAGATTCCAACTGATTATTTTTCTAGCGAAGGTTAATAGTTTCAGTTTCAATTTCTTCATTCTCCTTGCGAATATTGATGGCTTCAATTTCTAACTCTTCATTTTTCTTGCGAAGATCAAGATTTTTCTTTGCAAGAATCGCACGCCTTCTATCCAAATTTGAAGTAACAACAAAAGAAGTTTTCCCAGCCTGCGAAATAATGTAACGAATTTTAGGAATAAAATATGATTGCAAGGGAAAAATAAAAGGAAGAAAAATATGAGTATGAAAATTTACCAGGCTATTAAGTAAATGTAAGAAATTTGGAGAAATAGATCTTGAAACCCCGTGAAGAAATTCATTATTCTCTAAGAGGGGGGCATCACCGATAGTAGCTATGGAGTTGCAGGCATCGGTAAGAGGGGTATCACCAATTCCCTGCATAGTGTTGGAGAAGATGCTAGACAATTGTGCGATAGAAGATTCAAGAGGAGAATTTCCTTCTGCGACAGAATCATTAGCATCATCATCACTGAAACTTTCATCATAATGAGAGTTTGAGGGAGAGGGAGATTGGATTATTTGTTTATTTGAAGGAGGCGCAGCGGAGTTCCTCTTGCGAGAGGCACCTTTATCTTTATTCCTGGTTTTCATGACTTTAACAGGTTCTTCCATCTCAGCGATAACATACACACACAGATAAAGATAAGAAATAGAGGCAACAATATATTGCGAAAAACTATAAAAGAATATTTTTTACTTCATCTGTGATTGACCGAAGAGCTGATAAAGTACTGATTTTCCCAGTTTTATTATAGCTCGCTTTCAGCCTTTCAATCTTCAAATTTCGCAAATACATGAAAATGTTGGAATGGTCAGCAACAACTCATGAAAATTATATATGAGAGTGAAAAGAATAACAACTCAAGCAAAGTATGAGAATATACATCAGCTTCCCTCTCAGTCCATCTGAATACCCATGGTTGATACGCTGTGAGATTCGCAGGTAAAATACGAGACCCGGAGATGTATGGACCCTTTAGGATTAAAGGAAAGATACACCACTTATCATCGTTATAATGACGTGGAGTTGTATTTTTGCCGGGATGCCAATCAATGTCTTGCATTAATATCTTGTCATCAGCAACATCATCCTTCTTCATTAGACGAGCACCCCAGCAAGTATTATCTCTCTTCATGGGAATTATTTCATAAGTCGCAAAGAAATTTTCTACGGTATACTTCGCAGGAATAATCGCAACATCAGTAAACTTAGGATTCTTAACTTTTGATGGATAAAGAGATCCCTTACCAGCACCAAGATTCGCAAACTCGAGCATTAGGCGAATGTAATCTCCACTCAATTGATATACATCTCGCGAAAACTTCGCATGGGAAATTATTTCATAAAATAAGGGAAGCTTTGGATCATAAAGGGGAATGGGAAGGCCAGCGAGAAGCTGACCTAGCGAGACTATGATCTTCTCATGATTGCAGGGATGATCAGAAAATAAATTAGCAGAAAGTTCATATTTAGAGTTTTGACCAGGAATGGGAGATAAATCAAAACCTTTGATTTGAAGTTTCTTTCGAATTTCTTCAAAGGAAATCTCGTTCTTATGACCGGCTGGAGGCATTTTTAGTATGGGAATGAAGAAAGGTAGTAAAAATCAAGAGGAGAAGAATCACGAAAAATTTACAGTAGCAGAAGAGGAATTTGCGGAAGAACAGTAAAATTACAGAGAAGCTGAGAAGAAAGTAAAAAAGAAGAGAAGGGAAGAATAAGAAGAATATATATATAGAGAGTAGAAATTATCCAGAGGATAAGTACATTTAATGCAAAGAGTGGACGTGAGAGGTTCAAAAGCAGTGGTTGTAAAAGACGTGTCAAGAGATGGATGTAAGAAAAGATACATATAACAAAATTCACATAAAATACAGAATCGTGTCAGTACAGAAGAATATGAAAAGATGAACAGTTGTGACATTTTGAAAAATAATTTCTCATGACATTCTCCCCTTCGCAGAGAAGATATGAGAAGAGGCAAGATGTAGGATCTGAATATCGCAAGAAGGACACATTTGCGAAGTTTGATCAACAACACATTGCGAGTGTCGCAGGATGATTTGAAGAATGTCGTAACAGATGATGATGGCAGAAACATGAGAAAAGTGTGATGACTCTGCGATATTTAGAATGTTTGCGAAGATTAATAATATAACTCTTGCGAGAATATCGCAAGTCGGATCTGGAATTAAAGGACAGATTAGCTGTTATCCACTATATAAATCCCTATATAAAGAGTTGAACAGGCGTAAGGAAGGAGAGATCTTTTTCGAGTGTTGATCAAGTCATTAGGAGAGACAAAGTCTATATAGGTTGTTAATTCCTTAGTTTTATTTCCTTTCTAAATTGTAAAATTTGTGAGATTAATCAATAAAAATTGTGATTGTTGATCTAAAAAATGATTTGATTATATGAATTCTTGTGAGGGGTGTAGTGTGGGATTTCTTGCTATTACAAGAAGCTTCCTTCGTAGAAGAAATATCATCATCAACATCATTATTACGATCACTAGAACTTTCGCTAGTGTAGGTTCAGAATATCTCCGCAGTAATACTCCTGCGAGATTTACAACAACACACTGCGAGTGTCGCAGAATGATTGAAAGAATGACGTAGCGGATGACGATAACTGAAACACGAGAAGAGCGTGATGACGCTGCGAAGATTACAAACACCTACGAGGATTAACACTATAACTACTGCGTGAGTATCGTGAGTCAGATCCGAAAATAAAGGACAGCTTAGCTGTGATCCACTATGTAACTACCCTATATAAATAGAACCAATAGGTTCAGAAGGGGGGATCAATTTTTGAGTGTTGAGAAAGTTTTGAGGAGAGAGAAAGTTCTTGTGAGCGGTTGTATTCTTGATTTCCTCCATTTCCTGTAATATTTCTGAGAATTAATCAATATAAGTGTTGTTCTTAATCTTCAAATATGTATTTATTATGATGAATTCTTGTGAGGGGTGTAGTGTAGGAATTCCTGTAACTACATAATGGCGCTAGAAACAGGGACTATTTCTGAGCAAAGATTGAAATTGTGATTTGTAAGAATTTGAAGAAATTGGAGAAGATTTTTACGTGATTTACAACAATACATTAAATTTGAAGGAATGGCTAGAATAAGAAATACATCAGAACAACCAACAACCATAAGGAGGAGTAAAAGACTTGTTGGAGAAGAGACAAATGAAATAGGGGAATCTTCAAGATTAAGAATTAGGAGCAGCAGAACAAGGAATAATGGAGAAAATCAAGTTCAACAACCGAATCAGTAAACACCGATACAAGATAGAACTGTGGATTATGACAGGGTGAGCGTGCATACTTGGCGATCAGATTCAGTTGAAGAAGCAGAAAATCAACAATTAAGAAATGGAAGGCGATAGGGAAGAGATCAAGAAGTGTTTGGAGGATTAATTCATGGAGATGACGAAAATGAAGCAGAAGAGTCTTTAAGACAAAGAATACAAGAGGAAAGGAGGTTAGAGGCAGAAGAACGCGCGAATTTAACAAGACAAAATCACGAGTTAAGAATGGAGAATTTGAGATTACAAAATAGGAGATCAAGAAATACTACAAGATCAAGTTCAAGATCATTTAGAGAAGAAGCAAGGCAAAATTCCCCTGTGAGAAACGCTGGTGAAAATATTCGAGAGGAAATTCAAAATCCAAATGAATAGCAGCATTATCGAGAGAAGAGATGATTAATGATCGATACATTCCGCGTGGTGAAACTGTGGATGATAGACGTGATAATAGAAATCAAGAGGGTGGAAATAACCAAGATGGTGAAGAAAATCGAGAATAAGGTAGGAGAATATTACATGAGCGAGAAATTCAAAGAAACCGAAGAATAATTGAGGATGAAATTGAGAGACATTATGCTGAACAAGCACGTCTAGCTTACGAAAGAGAAAGATTGAGAGCAGAAGTGGAAGAACAAGAGTTTCAAGAAGCAATACATCAGATCAATCATGACAATCGAGAAAGGAGACGCGCAAGAAATCGCAACAATGATAATATCAATGAGGAATATGATAGAATACAAAGAAGAATAGAAAGACAGCGAAGAGAAACGATGAGAAATAAAGAAAATCGCAGAAGAGAAAATGAAAGGCATAATCATTTGAGAATTCATGAGGGAGGTGAAGAAGAAAATCGTGGAAGAAGGCATAATGAAGATGCTGAAGAAGAAGCACAAAATCTCGCAAGGAAAGAAAGACATGAGCGCAGAAGAAGGGAAGCTGCACTGAAAAGACCAATGGAGAAAAATTCAGCTGGGAATGAACAGATCTTGAAAGAGTTAGCAGAAATGAGGGGAATGTTAAATAACAGAAGAGAGGGAGGCAGAAGGCAACTTGATGAGGCCAATGAAGAATCTGCGAAAACTCCATTCACCCAAGAAGTACAATTAGGAGGAATACCCCCAAAGTGCAATTTGCCAACGTTAACCAGTATATTTGATGGAACTACTTGTGCTATTCAACATGTCAAAGCTTACGTTAGGTGTATGCTACAATGGGAAAACCATGATGCTGTATTATGTAAATATTTTGCATCCAGCTTAACAGGCGAGGCGCTAAAATGGTTCGAAGGTTTACCTAAGAACACTATAACTTCTTTCAATCATTTGCAAACTACATTTTTGGGAGCATATATAAGTAACAATTCTTCGTGACTTGGCATTGAAAATGTATTTGGGTTAAAACAGAGGGTTGTCGAGAGTTTGAAACATCTAACCATAAGATGGAAGACAATGTGTAATGAGATGGCAGGAAGAGTGGGTGAGAGATACCTCATTTTATCTTTCATTAATGCTATGTTCGCAACCAATCTGCTGTATATACAAATTTTCATAATCAAAAATACAATCACCATGACGAATCTACGAGAGTTACAAGAAGAATACATTACATTGGAGGAGAAATAAAACGAGATGGAGTCATATCCCATTGCGAACACCAGTTCAGGTGCAGCAAACGCAAGTCTACTTCCCATATTAATAAAGACAGTAGCGAGCACTTCGCAGGTGAAGCAAGAAAATAGTATGAATGATGATCAATAGAAATTAGTAGCTATGGGAAGCAAAGATCAAGAAGAATTCGAAAGGGAAAGAAAATTCTTTAGTCGAAGTGGAAATAATAAGGTTCCAAGGCTTGATCAGCCGCAAGAGACTTATGGTGGTCAAAGACAAAATTATTATAGAGGGCAAGGAATTCAGAAGATAATATGGGAAGAAATTAAGATGCCACCTTTAAATGCTAGTATAGATAAAATTTGGGAGGCTATAATTTTGATGGAATACATACCCGTACCCTGAATTATGGGAAAAGAGCCACACCCAAATAATCGAAGTCAAGAATTTTTCCCTTATCATCATTTTCATGGTCACTCAATAAGTGAATGTAGGAATGTAAAAAGAATCATCTTGAGGATGATAGATCAGGGAAAATTAAACCATTTTCTAATAGGACATCCACAGTCTCAGCAATTACCGCCACCACCAGAAATTCGCAGAGTGAATACAACAATGGGAGGAGAAATATTTGTGATAGAATTTGGGGAAAAAGCGAAGAATTTATTCTGTAAATCCATCATACATTCTTACAAAACTATAGAATATTTTCACGACAATGTTCTAAGCAGAGTTTTCGCGAGAGATGCTGATGGGAGAGAAATAATGAATATTGTGAAAGCTTCGCCATTAGAAGAGTGGCAAAAGCAGACAATTTATTTCACTGCACAAGAAGTACCTGAGCCTGGCGAGATGCATGATAACCCACTAGTGGTAAGATTAGAAATAAATTCAAAACAAATGGAAGATGAAGAGAAAGATGAGGATAATAAGGCTGAAGATTCTTGGGCTATTAACAGAGTTTTAATTGACACGGGAAGATCGGTGGATATCTTATTTTATCATACTTACAAAACCATGGGAGGAAGAGACGAGGATCTAATACCATCAACTTATAAGATCTATGGTTTCAATGGTACTGCCAATAAGCCCAAAGGGGAGGTTATAATGAGAATTCCATTAAAGGGGATATCTTCTAAAAATTTATTCTGTGTTATCGATATTGAATCCCCTTACAATGCCTTGATTGGCCGACCTTGGATGCATGGGATTTTAGGTGTAGCGTCAACTTTCCACCAGTGCATTAAGTTTCCTCATCCCAGCGGTATTGGAGTTATAAATGGAGATTGGACTAAGGGAAAAAAGTGCTATGAAATTGATATGGAATCTTGCGAAGAAAAAGCTGCGAAGAAAAGAGATTGGAAATATAACATCAAACAAAAGAAAAGAAGTGAAAAGTTGATGGTTGATACAATAGAACGACGAGAATAATGAATGCTGTGAAGTCAACATATGCTGAAACCAATAGATGGCGAGCGTCTCGCAGATGGGGAAAATGTAACAAAGCGAAACAAAAAAGCAGAAGAAGAAAATAGTAAGTAGAAAAGGTAAAATTTCTAAATCGTAAAACATAAGAGATGTATGGATAATTTGTTGAAGAAAATGTTACAAAAAGAATGTTTTGATTCAATGAAAAAAGATGAAATTGAAGAATTGTACAAGAGCTGAAATGCAAAAAGAAAAGATCAAAGAAACGCGAAAATTTCGCAGAGACGCGAATAAAATTTCTCAGAGAATATTAGAATGGGACGAACCTTTATGGCGTACACCCTAGTTCGCGGATAAAATTTCGCAAGAGGCAAATGTAAGACCTAAAGTGCATCATATAAGGGGGTATCTCTTTGCATGGATCGGGGATAAGGTTATACCACTGCTGGAACCTGAGTCATGGAGATTTGGGGCCTATGAAAGCCTATCCAGGAGAGGTACCTTGGATTTCCAACAATATATATATATTAACAGTTGGACAACCGAGGGTCTCTTCTAAGGAGTGCAAAATATGATCAAGGCGCCGAGGTACACGGTTGAGCCAAGGGTGCCCGGGGCGTATGAAACTACCCTGGCTATTCTTGGCAAGTCTTGGATATGATGCACTCGGCCCGAAGAGAACCCCACCTAGGGTGCAGTCTCGTAACTATAAGCCATATAGGCAAAAACGATAAGAGGCTGCGAAAACAACTGGTTGTTGGTAAAACCGGATGGGAGGAGCTAGTCTTGTATGGATGATGTACGCCTCCTTGAAGGGGCAACCATGGGGAAGATAAGGGCGGAACCCTCCATTAGGGAGATGATAAGTGTCTTAAGACGCAAATGTCATGAGGATTTATATTCGCAAGAATATTTAGGCTTGTCATATTTGTGCAACAATTATACAGAGGCAAAAAGCCATGAGAAAAAGATAAGATGAGATCAATGGGTTTTTACATGAAAGTGAAAAGACGTCTTGCGATGAAATCGCAAGACGGCAATGTCATGGGGCTTTGTCTTCGCAAGAAAACTTAGGCATGTCATATTGTCGCAAGAGAAATTGACAACACGCGTATTAGGCAATATCAATGGGTCTTTACATGCGAGTGTAAGGACGTCCTGCGATTTTGTCGCCAAAAACAAAATGTGGCAAAATAAGACCTTTATTTAGGAAGGCAAAATAAGGCCACAAGAGATCAAGAAATGGCTGCGATATTATAGCCAAAATTTACAAACAGGTCTTTTTCAGAAAATAATCTGCTTAATCTTTCATGATTGCATCTGAATAACAGAGGAAAGTATGGGAATGAGCAGAATGATAAAGTTGTTATTCATGTTTATATGACATATTTACGCAGATAGTTAAAAATTAATAATCATATTAATTAACCATATTGCAAAAAGAATTGTTTTCTAATGTATGCAGAAAGAAACAAAAGAAATCTATACACCAAAGGACATTAGAAGCTGGAGAAATTCGTAGCAATATATTATAAGGAGAAAGGGATAAATGTACAAATATTATAAAAAGATTAAAAAGGAAGACAAAACTATTTAGATCCATCATTGTCTTCGCCAGATTTTTCTTCTTCTTCTTCTTCAATTTCATCTTCTTCTTCTCCAAACTCTTCAGATTCGCTATCAGAGATGATAAGATTAGGGACGTTCTATGGAATTTCATTCGCAAGATAAGGATATGCGGAATGGGGAATTTTATGATCATCACAGACCATTTTAATAGAATCATTGTGAACGCCAATAAGAGTATTGCTAAAATTCGCCAGAGTAATCTGAAGTTGCTTTTTGAACTTGGAGCATTTTTCGTTGCGAGAAGACAGAAGTTTTGCGAGTTTCCCTTTCTCTTCTTCCAATTCTTTGGAAAAAAAATTCTTCAGATGCTGCGAACAAATAATAACATATTAATAAAATAGAGGAGAATCAATTAAAAGATGGATTAGTGGAAAAACAAGAATAACCACCTTCTCTTTCAAAGATCATATCCTTAATTAAGGCAGAATGATCAGCATGAAGACTAACATCTACACCTAAATTATTTCTGGCGTTATCAAGAATCTGTGCAGCCCAGACAAACTCATCATCATTACTAATGAGAAGATGGGAGCGAACTTGATTTTTCTTCTTCACAAGAGCATTATTCTCGCAGATAAGTCTGTTCTTTTAAATTTGGATATCGAGAAGAGTTTTATGGAAATATGCTAAAGCTTGAACACCGTTTTTAGCAATGAGGTCTTTTTCATCAATAAGGTCACTGTACTTGGTTTTTAATATATTAGTTTCCTCTTTTGAATCAATATAGAGGCGCTTAAACTTATTAGTTAAACCCAAGTTGAATCTATGTTCAATTTTTAAGAGAAGAAATTTGGATCTAAGTTCATCTATAAAAAGAGATCTAATTTGATCATCTGAAAGGCTACTTAAAGAATTATGAAGGAGATCAAGAAGGGTATCCTCATCTATAGGTTCAAGAAAAGAGAGCAGAGGAATGTAGCCTCATCAATAAGACCATAAATATCTGCAAAAATGGTTGCTTGAATAAGCTAAAATACGATAAAATAATTTAGAGAAAAAGAGAAGAATTCATTCCATAGAGTTGCTGGTTAGCTTTTTTAAGATCGGATATCTTTTGCTTGTCATTTGAAGCATCGATTTCTAGCTGTTTATTTTTCTGGCGAAGCTCAGCAACTTCAGCTTCCAATTTTCTATTATTCTCGCGAAGGCTATCAGACTCAGATTCTAATTTTTCACTCTTTTCGCGAAGAACAATATTCTTCTTTTCATAGACTACACGTCTTCTCTCCAAGTCTGAGGCAACCGAAAAAAAAGCTCTTCCAGCCTGTGAATAAAAGTAAAAAATTGTCAAGACAAATGTAAATTAAAACCTTGCGATGAAATAAGAATACATAGATGTGGCAAAGAAACAAGAACATACCAGAATGTTGTATGAGTGTAAGAAACTTGGAGATATAGATCTTGAAACCCCGCGAAGGGATTCATTATTCTCCGAAAGAGAGGCATCACAGATAGATGCCATAGATTTGCAAGTTTCAGCAAGAGGAGTATCGCCAATCCCTAGCATGGTATCAACGAATATGCTGGACAGCTGAGACATAGAAGACTCAGGTTGGGAGGATTCCTTTGCAGAAGTGATATCTACATCACCATCATCGCCATCATCATCATGATTATCATTGCCAGAACTCTCGCTGGACTAAACAGTTTAAGGAGGAGAGGATTGGACTTTTCTTTTCTTTGAAAGAGGAGCACCAGATTTCTCCTTGCGAGGAGCATCAGATTTCCCCTCGAGAGAAACACCTCTGCCTTTCCCCTTAGTTTTTGCAGGCTTAGCAGGTTTAATTTCTTCAATAACCTTCAAACACAGATAAAGATAAGAAATAGAGGCAACAATATATTGTTAAGAATCGTAAAAGAATATTTCTTACTTCATCTGTGAGTGATATGAGAGCTAACAGGGTACTGGGTTTCCTTAACTTATTGTAGCTAGCTTTCAGCCTTTTGATCTGGTAAAATTGGAGCAATCAGCGAGAGTATATATGAAAGTATAAGAAAAATAATAAAGACAATTTAAGCAAAAAATTCGAGAACATACCTCTATATTTCTTTCAGGCCAATTAAACACCCATGGTTGGTACTCTGCGAGGCTCGCAGGTAAAGCGTGAGAACCATAGATGTATGGACCCTCAAGAAATAATGGGAAAATACACCATTTGTCATCACTAGAGTGGCACAGACCTTCATTGTTACCCGGATGCCAGTCAATATCCAACATGAGAACTTTATCTTCAGCAACGTCATCCTTCTTTTGTAAGCGGACACCTCAACAAGTGTTATCCTTCCTCATGGGGATAACTACATAATTCGCGAAGAAGTTTTGTACATTATACTTCGCAGGAATGATTGGTACTGCAGAAAATTTAGGATTCTTAGCTTCAAGAGGGTAAGGAGATTCTTTACACCGCCGTGAGTAGCGTACTCAATTAGCAAACGAATGCAGTCTCCACTCAACTGATATATATCTCGCGAGAACTTCGCATGAGAAAGTATTTGGTAGAATAAAGGAAGTTCAGGGTCGTAAAGAGGAATGGGAAGGCCAGCTTCAAATTTACCTAGCGAGACTATGATCTTCTCGCGATTACATGAATGATCAGAGAATAATTTAATGGAAAGTTCGGATTTAGGGTGTTGATCGGGAACACAAGATAAAGTAAAACCCCTGTTTGCAAATTTCTTTTGCATATTTTCCAAAGCAATTAGATTTTTACGACCAGCATGAGCCATTTTTTCGAAAGTATGGGAATAAAAAAGAAGTTAGAAGATCAAAAGAGTGAAAGAAAGATTACAATGCAGTAGCAGATACGGAATTTAAGGAAGAGCAGTAAAATTACAGAGAGAAGGAATAATAAGGTAAAAATAAGAAAAGAGAAGAATGAAGAAGATATTTATAGATGGAAAAAATTCTCGAGAGGATAGTGCATTCAATGCAAAGAAAAGACGCGAACGGTTGAAGCGCAACGGTTGAAAAATACGTGGTAGAAATTGAATGGATGTAAAGATACGTGTAATAAATTTGGCAAAGAAAGCAGAAACGTGTCAGAACAAAAGATAAACAGCTGCGGCATTTTAAAAAGTTTCAATTCTCATGATCTTTTCCCTTTCGCAGAAAAGGTATGAGAAGAGGGAAGATGTAGGATCAGAATATCGCCGCAGTAATACTCCTGCGAGATTTATAACAAAACACTGCGAGTGTCGCAGAATGATTGAAAGAATGACGTAGCGTATGACGATAACTGAAACACGAGAAGAGCGTGATGACGATGTAGTTCCAGAATATCGCTACAACACTATTCCTGCGATATTAACAACATTTCTGCGAGCGTCACTGACGATTCTTCAACAACATTTCACGAGTGTTGCAGAATAATTAAAAGAAACTGACGATGGAAGAAGTAAAATAAGAATGTGTTGATCCTACGATAGCCATCATTCTTAGATAGGAAATATTGTAACGATCGCGATAAGATCTCAGAATAGATCCGAAATAGGAGGAAAACTTAGCTGTCATCCATTATGTAAATCCCTATATAAAGGGCACGATAGATCCAGAAAAGGATGATGCATTTTTGAGAGCTGAGAGAATTTTGAGGAGAGAGAAACTCCAGAAAGAAAGTTGTACTTCTGAGTTTTAATATTTCTTGTAAAATCTTCCTGAAAGTGAATTAATAAAAGTGTTGTTGTTCATTCACAATTATGACTTAGTTTTCATAGATTCTTGACAAGGGTGTAGTGTAGGAAATCCTGAAACTATATTTTGGCGCCCAGAAACAGGGAGAATCAATCTAAGAAATCTCAAATTGCAACTTGAAGATTTGAAAAAATTGTTAGAATTGGAGAAATGGCTAGAAGGAGAAGAAATACATCAGAGCCACCAACAACTGTGAGGAGGAGTAAAAGACTTGCAGGTGAAGGGACATGTGAATTAGAAGAATCTTTAAGAATAAGATAAGGAAGAAATAGAACAAGAAATAAAGTATAAAATTCAAATCGACAGCCGAATCAACAAGCACAATCGCAAAATAGGGATGTGGATTATGATAGAGTGAGCGTACACACTTGGAGGTCGGATTCAATAGAAGAAGCAAAAAATCGACAATTAAGAAATGAAGAAGAAGGAGAAAGAAATCAAAGAATGGCTGGAGAATTAGTTCACATGGGATGTGAAAATGGGATAGTAGATGATCTGAGGCAAAGAACACAGGAAGAAAGGATATTAGAGGCGGAGGAACGTGCGAATCTAACAAGACAAAATCATGAACTAAGAATGGAGAATTTGAGGTTACAAAGAAGGAGGTCAAGAAGTACTATAAGATAAAATTCAAGATCATTCAGGGAAGAACCAAGGAGAAATTCCCCAATGAGAAATGTTAGAGAATAAGTGCAAAAATTAAATGGAGAGCAACGTCATAGAGAAGAAGAGATAATTGGCGATCGTCATAATCTGCGTGACAATAGAAATCAAGAGGGAAGAAACAACCAAATTGAAAAAGAAAATCCAGAGGAAGGTAGGAGGATATTGCATGGGCTAGAGAATCAAAGGAATCAAAGAATAATTGAAGACAAAATTGAAAGATACTATACTGAACAAGCGCGCCTGGATTGCGAGAGAGAAAGATTAAGAGCAGAAGTAGAAGAGCAAGAATTTCGGGAGGCAGTACGACAAAATAACCATGAAAATCGAGAAAGAAGACGTACACAAAATCGCTATAATGATAATATTCAAGAGGAGTATGATAGTATACAAAGAAGAATAGAGAGACAGCGAAGAGAAATGAGGAAATATGAAGAAATTCGCAGAGAAGAAGATAGGCAACTGCAATTTCAAGAGGATGGTGAAAGATAAAATCGCAGAGAAAGACATGATGATGATGAAGAAGGAGATATGAAAAATATCGCAAGACAAGAACGCAGAAGAAGGGAAGCTGCATTAAAAAGGCCATTGGAACAAAACTCAGTTGAGAATGAGAAAATTCTGAGAGAGTTAGCAGAAATGCGAGGAATGATAAGCAATAGAAGAGAAGGAGGTAGAAGGCAACTTGATGAAGCTATCGAAGAAGCTACGAGGACTCCATTTACTCAAGAAGTACAGTTAAGAGGAATACCTCCAAAATGCAATTTACCAGCATTAACCAGTATTTTTGATGGGACTACTTGTGACGTTCAACACGTTAAAGCTTATGTTAGATGTATGCTATAGTGGGAGAATCATGACGCTTTGTTATGCAAGTATTTTGCATCTAGCTTAACTGGCGAGGCGTTCAAATGGTTTGAGGGATTACCAAAAAATACTATAACTTATTTTGATCATTTACAAGCTATATTCTTAGGAGCGTACATCAACAACAATTCATCGCGGCCGGGTATTGAAGATGTGTTTGGGCTAAAACAAAGAGTTGGCGAGAGTCTGATGCATTTAACCATAAGGTGGAAATCAATGTGCAGTGAGATGGCTGGAAGGGTGGATGAAAGATACCTGATCCTATCCTTCATTAATGCAATGTTTGCGACTAATTTGATGTACATTCAAATTTTCAGAATCAAAAATACAATTACCATGACAGAATTGCGAGAGCTATAGGAAAAATATATTGCTTTGGAGGAGAAACAAAATGAGATGGAATCATATCCAATTGTGAACACCAGCTCGCTAGCGACAAGTGGAAGTTTGCTTCCTAAAATGATAAATAATGTGGCGAGCACCTCGCAGGCACAATAAGAGAAAGTGGTGATTGATAACCAGCAGAAATTAGTAGCGATGGGCAGTCGAGATCAGGAAGAATATGAAAGGGAGAAGAATTATTATAATCGCGGTGGTAATAATAAGATTCAAAGACACGATCAACCTCAAGAAACTTATGGTGGACAAAGGAAGAATAATTTTAAAGGACAGGTAATCAGAGGATGATCTGGGAAGAAATTAAGATGCCCGCTCTCAATACTAGCATAGAAAAGATTTGGGAAGCTATCATTTTAATGGAAAATATACCCTCTCCGTGGAACATGGGAAAAGAACCCCATCCAAACAATCGAAGTCAAGAATTCTGTCCTTATCATCATTTTCATGGTCACGCAATAAAAAATTGTAGTAATGTGAAGAGAATAATCTTGAGGATGATTGATCAGGGAAAGTTAAATCATTTTCTAGTAGGACATCCACAATCTCAACAATTACCACCAGCACCAGAAACTCGCAGAGTGAATGCTGTAAAAGGAGCGAAAACATTCGTAATAGAAGTTGGAGCCAAAGCAAATAATTTGTTTTGTAATTCTATAGTACATTCACGCAGAACTATAGAGGACTTCCATGACAATATCTTAAGCAGGGTCTTCGCGAGAGACATAGATGGAAGAGAGATATTGAATATCGCGAGATCCTCGCCATTAGAGGAGTGGGAAAAGCAAACTCTATCTTTCACTGCGCAAGATGTACCTGAGGTTGGCGAGCAACACGATAATCCACTGGTCATACGATTAGAGATTAATCCCAAACAAATGCAAGAAAAAGATGAAGAGAATGATAGTAAAGTTGAAGATTCTTGGGCCATCAACAGAGTCTTAATAGATACAGGGAGTTTTGTTGATATCTTATTTTATCATACCTTTAAAACCATGGGAGGAAAAGACAAAGATCTAATTCCATCAACATACAAAATCTATGGTTTTAATGGCACATCTAACAAACCAAAAGGGGAAATTGAAATGAAGATACCGTTAAAAGGAATATCTTCAAAAATCTTATTCTGTGTTGTGGATATCGAATCACCTTAAAATGCCTTGATAGGACGACCCTAGATACACGGGATATTGGGTGTAGCATCTACTTATCATCAGTGTATCAAATTTCCTCATTCAAAAGGTGTCGGAGTTATTAAAGGAGATTGGGGAGAAAGCAAGAAATGTTATGAAATCGATATGAAGTCTTGCGAAGAAAGAGCTGAAAAGAATGGCAATTGGAAGTTCAAAATTAAACAACGACAGAAATGTGAAAGGTTAATGATTGATGCAATATAAAGAAAAGAAGATGTGAAAGCTAATGACGAGCGTCTCGCAGAAAAAGAGACAACAGCAAAACGTAGCAGAATCAAAAAATAGTAAGTAAAGAGGTAAAATGATGAACTTCAGAGAACTCTACGAATAATTTGTTTGAAAAATATGTAATTGAACAAGATATTATGCTTGAAAGAATCGCAAAACTCTACCAAAATGATCAAAGTTATGAAATTCTATCAGAGTTACAATACTCACAAGAAACGCGAATAAAATTTCGCAGAGACATAAGAATGGGACGAACTTTCATGGCGTGCACCCTAGTTCGCGAATAAAATTTCGCAAGAGGCAAATGTAAGACCTAATAGCGCGTCATAAAAGGGGTATCTCTGGACATGACTCAGCGATAAGGTTATACCGCTGCTGGAACCTGAGTCATGCATACGATGGGGTTAAAGAAAACCTATCAGGGAGAGAGATCTTGGATTTTCAACTATATATGGTTATTCCCAGGTTGGACGACTGAGAGTCTCTTCCAAGAAGTGCAAAGTATGACCAAGGCGTCAAGGTACACGGTTGAGCCAAGGGTGCCCGGAGCATATGAAACTCTCTTGCCATCCTTGGTAAGTCTTGGCTACAATGCACTTGGCCTGAAAAAAACCCTACTTAGGGTGCAATCTTGTAACTATAAGCCATATAGGAATAAAGGACAAGAGGCTGCGAACACAACTGGTTGTTGGAAAATTCGGATGGGGGGAGCTAGTATTGTATGGCCGATGTGCCCTCCTTGAAGGGGCAACCAGGGGGAAGATAAGGGCGGCACCCTCCATTAGGGAGCTGATAAGTGTCTTAAGACGGCAATATCATGGGGCATTATGATCTCAAAAACATTTAGGCTTGTCATATTGTCGCGTAACGTAAATGATGCAGAGGAAACAAGCCACGAGAGCAATGTTAAGATGAGATCAATGGGTTTTTACATGAAAATGTAAAGACATCCTGCGATTTCATCGCAAGACGACAATATCACAAGGCTTTGATCTTGCGAGAGAACTTAGACTTGTCATATTATCTAAATATAATCAAAGAAGAAAGTTAAGGCAAGATCAATGGGTCAATACATGCAAATGTAAAGACGTCCTGCGATTTTGTCGCAGAAAGAATAAGTGTGGCAAAATAAGACCTTTAATTAGGAAGGCACAATAAGACCACAAGATTACTGTGATAATACTCGCAGATGTTATAAGAATTGCGATTTCACGCAACTATTATTTGACGGTAAGATCGCCAATATTAAGGTAAATTTTGATTTTTATTTAATCTTTAATCAATTTTTATATTGCAGATGAATAATAGAGGAAAGTATGGGAATGCATGAGAACGATGAAATTATTATTCATCTATCATATAAAAATTGCATAGATACAAGCACGCAGATAATTAAAAGAATAATAGTTATATTGATTGATTAACTTGCAGAAAAAGAACTGTTTTCTGATTCTTACAGGTAGAAACAAAAGAGGCAAAAGAAATTTACAAATTAACGGCAATATTACAGAAAAAGGAGAAAGAAAAAGAAGAACTAGTTAGATCAATCGCGATCCTCCTTATCAGACTTCTCTTCATCGCCAGATTCTTCCCCTTTATCATTATCATCATTATTTTCTTCTCCACCAGACTTTTCACCCTCGTCATCACTATCATTTTCATCCTCATCAGAATTTTCAGCCTCACTATCAGAGATGTCAAGACTTGAAATTACTGCGGGTACTTATTTCGCAAGATCAGGGTTTACAGAAGGAGAAATTCCATGGTCATCGCAGACCAATTTAACAGAATCATTGCGAACGACAATGAGAGATCTATTGAAGTTCGCGGTGGTGATGCCAAACTGCTCCTTCAGTTGTGAATATTTGTAATTGCGAGCGAAAGAAGATATTCGCGAGTGATCCTTCTCTTGTTCAAGCTCCTTGATTCTTTCAAGATAACCTTTTTCAGCTTCTACAAGAATATAACAACAAGTTAGAAATTTTATAAAAGAGAATAATGAAAACAAGAAATTAGCGAGAAGAAGAGTATCCAATAACCTTCTCTGTTAGAAATCATATCTCTAATTAGAGCCGCCTGTTCGACTTGAAGGCTAACATTTACACCTAAATCATTTCTGGCATTGTCAAGAACCTTCGCGGCCCAGGCACTCATCATTGCTATTAATAAGGAGACGAGATCGAATTTGAGTCTCCTTCGCAAGAAGATCTTCATTCTCGCGGATAAGTTTATCTCTAACCTTTTGAACTTCAAGGAGAGTTTTATGAAAATATGCTAAGGTTTTAGCTCCCTTTTTTATGGCGAGATCCTTCTCGTCAATAAGATCGTTATTCTTCTGCCTTAATTTATCTATTTCTTTCTTTGAATCAAAATAAAGGCGTCTATATTTGTCAGTCAAGCCTAAATTGAATCTGTGTTCAAGTTTTAAGAGATTAAACTTGGATCTAAGCTCATCTATGGAGAGGGAGTTAATCTTATCATCTGAGAAGTTACTCAAGGAATTATTAAGACTAGCGAGAAGAGTATGATCATCTACAGGTTCAGGGAAAGTTTGAAAGATTATATCCTCATCAGTAAGACCATAAACATCTGCAAGTTAAAAGTGATTGCTTGAATAAGCCGCGATAGAATAAAAGGAATTAAGAAAGATGGGAAGTCATACCATAGAGTTGTTGGTTAGATTTATCGAGATTAGCGATCTTTTGCTTATCAACAGAAGCTTCCGTCTCCATCTGCTTATTCTTCTTGCGAAGTTCAATAACTTCAGACTCTAGTTTTTCCTTATCTTGGCGAACTTTAGAAGCTTTCTCTTCAGCATAGAAGCATCTTTTGTCTAAATCAGAAGCAACAACAAAAGAAGCTCTACCAACCTGTGAAAAAGAGAAATAAATCAAACTCTAGTGATAGAGAAAGTATAAACAAACTGAAGAAGAGAAAACATACCAAGGCACCAAGAGAATTCAAGAAACTGGGAGTCAGTGATCTTGAGATTCCTTGGAGAGAATCATTATCTACTAAGATAGGGGCATCGCAAACTTTAGCGAGAGCTTGGGATGTCTTTTCAATAACTTCATCCTCACTATTAGAAGTCATTTTGTGGGAGATATCACTAAAAATCCTAGATAGATGAGTCATTGAAGAATCAGAAGAAGAGGAATTTCTTATTGAAGGAAAACCGCCAACATTAAACTCCTCGTCAATATCCTTATCAAGAACAACACTGGGATTCTCTGGAATTATTTGAGGATTTGAAGAAGAAGAAGGTTGAGTTTTTAATTTCTTTAGCGGAGGATCGCTAGATTCATCATTGTGAGGGGCAGAAGATCTTCCCCTAGAAGCAGTAGACTTCTCCTTTATAGATTTCCCAGATGGTTCCCTTGGAGATTTCTCCTTGATTTTTGGAGGAGGCAGTGGTTCTAATTCTTCGATTTCCTGCGAGCACAGATGAATATAAGAAATAGGGGCAACAATATATTGTTAAAATTTATGAAGAAATATTTCTTACTTCATCTGTAAAAGATCTCAAAGCCAAGAGAATGTTGGGTCTCCTAAGAGTTTGATAGCTGAGTTTCATTCTATCAATCTGAGAAAATCAAAAAGGTTAGCGAGAATATAAAGAACACAATAAATAATAATAACATGAAAAGTTGAGAGAATATACTTCGTTAGATCTTTCAGGCCAGCTGAAGACCCAGGTTTGATAATCTGCGAGATTCGTGGGAAGTTCGTGAGAACCAGATATATAAGGACCTTCAAGACTTAATGGGAAGATGAACCACTTATCGTCGCTAGAATGACGAGGACCTTGGTTAGTAGATGTATGAAAGTCAATATCCATCATAAGAGAATTGTCACCAGTGACTTTCTCTTTCTTTAAACGAACACCCCAACATGTAATATCTCTCTTCATAGGGAAAATTCTATAGTTTACAAAAAAAGTTGTCCACAGTATAATCGCAAGAAACAATGGGGACATCTTTGAACAAAGGATTCTTTGGAGCCTGGGGGTAGCGAGTTCCTTTACCAGCGCCACGAGAAGCATATTCAAGTAGTAATCTGATGCAATCCCCACCCAATTGGTATATTGCTCGTGAAAATCTCTCGTCACAAATTATTTGATAAAACAGCGGAAGCTCAGGATCATAAAGAGGGATGGGAAGACCAGCTTCAAGTTGTCCTAGCGATATTATGACTTTCTCCCGAGAACATTGGTCGTCAGTAAATAGTTTAAGGGAAAGTTCTGATTTGGAATCAAGGATAAGTTAAAACCTTTAAGCCTGAGTTTCTCGCGCATTCTATTGAAGGCATTCAAATTTTTAGCACCAGCAGCAACCATTTTTGAGTATGGGAATGAAGGAAAAAGTTGAAAAGAAGAAATGAATCATAGCGGTTATAGAAGCGCAATTTGCGGAAGAACAGTAAAAATTGCAGAGAGAATATGGAGAGAAGGAAGAAGAAAGTAAAAGAGAAAAGAAGAGGAATGAGAAGAGTATTTATAGAAGAAGAGATTTCTCGAAAAAGATGAAGGCAATTAATGCAAAGAAAAGACGTGGGTGGTTAGATCGCATCGGTTACAGAAGACGTGTCCAAAATTTATTGGAAGAAACAAACTCGTGAAAATAGCTGGCGAAGGACATAGAAACGTGTCAGAATGGGAAAGCAGAAAAGATAAGCGATTATGGCATTCTTAATTCTCATGATCTTCTCTCCTTCACAGAAAAGACATGAGAAGAGGAAAGATGTAGTACCAGAATATCGCTACAACACTATTCTTGCGATATTAACAACATTTCTGCGAGCGTCACTGACGATTCTTCAACAACATTTCACGAGCGTTGCAAAACAATTAAAAGAAACTGACGATGGAAGAAGTAAAAGAAGAATGTGTTGATCCTGCGATAGCCATCATTCTTACGATAGGAAATATTGTAACGATCGCGATAAGATCGCAGAATAGATCCGAAATAGGAGGAAAACTTAGCTGTCATCCATTATGTAAATCCCTATATAAAGGGCACGATAGATCCAGAAAAGGATGATGCATTTTTGAGAGCTGAGAGAATTTTGAGGAGAGAGAAACTCCAGAAAGAAAGTTGTACTTCTGAGATTTAATATTTCTTGTAAAATCTTCCTGAAAGTGAATTAATAAAAGTGTTGTTGTTCATTCACAATTATGACTTAGTTTTCATTGATTCTTAACAAGGGTGTAGTGTAGGAAATCCTGCAACTACAGACGCTGCGAAGATTACAAACGTCTGCGAGGATTAATACTACAACTATTGCGAGAGTATCGTGAGTCGAATCCTAAAATAAAGGACAGCTTAGCTGACATCCACTATGTAACTACCCTATATAAAGAGAACCAATAGGTTCAGAAGGAGGATCAATTTTTGAGTGTTGAGAAAGTTTTGAGGAGAGAGAAAGTTCTTGTGAGCGGTTGTATTCTTGATTTCCTCCATTTCCTGTAACATTTCTGAGAATTAATCAATAAAAGTGGTATTCTTAATCTTCAAATATGTATTGATTATGATGAATTCTTGTGGGGGTTTAGTGTAGGAATTCCTGCAATTATAGCTAGATTGAAGAAATGAAGGTGAGGGAGATTGGATTTTTCGTTTCTTTAGAGGGGGGACAGTAGACTTCTCCTTGCGAAGATCACCTTTGCCTTTACCTTTATTCCTGGTTTTCACAACTTTGACAGGTTCTTCCACTTCAGCGATAACCTACACACACAGATAAAGATAAGAAATAGAGGCAACAATATATTGTGAATAATCATAAAAGAATATTTCTTACTTCATCTGTGAATGATCGAAGAGTTGATAATGTACTGACTTTCCCAGTCTTGTTATAGCTTACTTTCAACCTTTCAATCTAATAATTTCGCAAATACACGAAAACATTGGAATGGTCAGCAAAATTATATATGATAATGAAAAGAATAACAACTCAAATGAAGTTTGGAAATACACATCTGCTTCCCTTTCCGGATAGCTGAATACCCATGGTTGATACGCTGCGAGATTCGCAGGTAAAACGTGAGATCCGGAGATATACGGACCCTTTAGGATTAAAGGGAAGATACACCACTTATCATCATTGGAATGACGTGGGGTTGTATTATTGCCAGGATGTCAATCAATGTCTTTCATAAGTATCTTGTCATCAGCAACATCATCCTTCTTCTTTAAACGAATTCCCCAGCAAGTATTATCTCACTTCATGGGAATTATCTCATAATTCGCAAAGAAATTTTCTACAATATACTTCGCAGGAACAATTTCAACTCCAGCGAATTTAGGGTTTTTAACTTTTGAGGGATAAAGAGATCCCTTACCAGCACCAAGATTGGCGAATTCGAGCATTAGACGAATGCAATCTCTGCTCAATTGATATACTGTTCGCGAAAACTTCACATGGGAAAGTATTTCATAAAATAAGGGAAGTTCAGGATTATAAAGGGGAATGGGAAGGCCAACGAGAAGCTGACCTAGTGAGACTATGATCTTCTCATGATTGCAAGGATTATCAGAAAATAAATTAATAGAAAGCTCAGATTTAGGGTTTTGACCAGGAATGGGAGATAAAGTAAAACCTTTGGTTTGAAGTTTCTTTCGAGCTTCTTCAAAGGCAATCTCATTTTTACGACCAGCTGGAGGCATCTTCAGTATGGGAATTAAGGAATGAGGAGCGAAAGATAAAGAATGAAAATTTGCAGTAGCAGAAGCGATACTTGCGCAGGAATAGTGAAATTGCAGAGAAAATAAGAGAGAAGGTAAAAAGAAGAGAAGGAAAGAATAAGAAGAGTATATATAAGAGAGTATAAATTCTTGAAAAGATAAGTGCATTCAATGCGAAGAGTAGACATGAGCGGTTAAGAAGCAGCGGTTAAAAAAGACGTGTCAAGAGATGAATAGAAGAGGAGATAGTGTGTAGTTGCAGGAATTCCTACACTACACCCTTGATAAGAATCTATAGAAATTGAATTAGATTTGAAGATGAACAACGAAACTTTTATTATTCTAACTTCAGAAACTTTTACAAAAGGTATAAGAACTCAGAAGTAAAACTTTCTTTCTAGAGTTTCTCTCTCCTCGAGACTTTCTCAACTCTAAAAAATACATCATCATCTTCTGGATCTATCGAGCCCTTTATATAGGGATTTACATAATGGATGACATCTAAGTTTTCCTCCTATTTCGGATCTATTCTGCGATATCATCGCGATCGCTACAATATTCTCTATCGCAAGAATGATGACCATCGCAGGATCATCATATTCTTCTTTTATTTCTTCCATCGTCAGTTTCTTTTGGATATTCTGTGATGCTCGTGAAACATTGTTAAAGAATTGGCAGTGACACTCGCAGAAACGTTGTTAGTATTGCAGGAATAACGTTGTAGCGATATTCTGGTCCTATATCTTGCCTCTTCTCATGTCTTTTCTGCGAAGAAGAGAAGATCATGAGAACCAATATTCTTTATTACCGTAGCAACTTCTTTCCTTTTTATACTTTATCCTCGACAAGATTCCGTTAATCTAGCCTTTCCTACACGTGTTGTGAATTCCTCCATTTACTGACACGTCTATGCTCAATAGGTACACCCCCTTTTGCCTATAAAAGGTAGAATTAAATTTCAGAACTAATATTCCTCTTCTGTTTCTTTATCTTTTTCATTTTTCTACTTCATCTTCCGTCTGCAACTTTTCTTCTCCTCATATTCTCCTGATACTGCTTTAATGAAGTCATCAAGGTATGTTTCTTGACTTATGACATTTATTTAAGCCAATTTTTACTTATATTCTCCAACCTTTCTTATTTGATTCTTCATGTTTTCTTTTCAGCGGAACTATCTCTAACACACAATCCACAACTCAAAACCCTAATATTCGCAAAAGACCAACTGAAAAGAAGAAGAGGAGTTCTGTGAATGATAAGGTAGTAAGAAACACCCTCTATTTTTTAATAACAATATTGTTGCCTCTGTTTCTTATCTGAGTTATTATTCGCAAAATGACGAGAACCCTGTTAAACTTCCCAAGAGATCTCGCAATTTTAAGACACTTGGGGAAGATCTCATTATGCCCACATTAACATCCGTGAGGATTACTCCCACACCATCGTAATCAAATCTTTCTACTTTTGTTTGCGAGAATATCGCTACCCATACTTCTACTTCTTCTGACCCTTTGGAAGATCAGGCTTCTAAAATTGATGTGACTGAGATTTCTTATAGTCCTTTACGGCCTTCAACTGTTGTTTTTCCACATACTCCTCCTCCTGACAACTCAACCATCACAAATGATCGTCAACTTGCTCTCATTACTGTAAGTACTGAATATCGCAAGATAATAGTTCACGAGTATCGTAATAAATAAAGGAGAAAAGAGATATAAAATGATACGATGATAGAAGTAGCGCGGGGAAATATGAAGTTTTGCGAGGATGAAGTAATTTTGCGAGTATGAATTGCGATACTTCGCAATTCGTATACAGCTGTATAAGTTTTACTATAAATAGGAGTTCAAATGTAAAATTCGAGAGGTTCTTTTAGTGAGTGTTAGAAAATATCTTAGGAAAGAGAATAGAGAAAGTTGTAACTATTCTAGTTCCATTTAGATACTTCTTTGTAATCAATTGAGAACATTAATAGGAAAATTGTTATTCATCATCAAGAACTTCTTGAGTTTTTACTAATTCTATTGAGGGTGTAGTTGTAGGTTATTCTGCAACTACATAATTGGCGCTAGAAACAGGGATTTGAAGAATTCCTGTACCAGAAAAATGACAAGAAGAAGAAACACATCAGAACCATTAACTGAAGTAAGAAGAAGTGTAATATTAGCAGGAGGAAAAGCAAATATAACAGGAGAACCTAGTAGGAGAAGGAGTAATCGAAGAAATCAAGCTCAACAAGTAGGAGATCATGATCAAGTGAGTATACACACTTGGAGAACTAATACACCAGAAGAAGAAGATAGAGAACCACAAATCAGAGAAAATGGGAGGTTGATGGGAGGAACAATTCTTGAAAGAGAAAGGGAGATGTTAGAAACATTGAGACAAGGAATCCAAAAAGAACGAATGATCGAAGCTGAAGAACGTGCCAAATTAACAAGACAAAATCAAGAATTGAGGATGGAAAATGAGATGTTATAAAGGAGGAAATCTCAAAGTGTTGCAAGATCAAATGTTAGAACAGAAAGGGAAGGACAAAATTCACCGATAATCAATAATGAAAATAATATGCAAGAACAAGAGCAGAATCAAAGTGAAAGAAATCAAGAGAATCGTTTCATTTTAATACAAAACCATGAACAAAGCATGGAGAATTTACGAACAAGACCAAATCCTAGAGAAAACAATCAGAATCGAGAGGAAGAACAGCAACTTATGGAAGAAACTGAGAGACAACAAGCAATACATCAAAACAATCACGAGAATGGAGTAAGAAGACATGAAGAAGTTCGTAACAAACAAAATGTTGAGTATGAAAGAATTAAGAGAAGAATTGTAAATCAACAAACAGAAGTGGAAAGGAATGAACCAAATTCTCGAATCAGTGTACAATTAAATCAAGAAGAAATAAGTCACAGAAGAAGGAGAAATGAGGAAGAAGAAATTCCCGATATTCGCATGAGAAGAATAGAAAGGGAAGAACAAGAATTCCAAGATGCTATGCAACTGAACAATTATGATAATTTAGAAAGAAGATATTTGCAAAATTATGCAAATGAAAACATTAATGAAGAATATGATAGAATTCGAAGGATCGCAAGGGAGGAAGCGCAAGAACGTAGAAGAAGAGAAGCTGCATTAAAAAGACCAATGGATGAGAATTCTGAGGCAAATGCACGAATCTTTCGAGAATTAGCAGAAATGAGAGGGATGATAAACAATAGAAGAGGAAGAGATAGAAGGCAATTAGATGAAGCAATAGAAGAAGCTGCGAGGACTCCATTTGCTAGAGAAGTACAATTGGGAGGAATTCCACCAAAATGCAATTTGCCCACACTTACCAGTATCTTTGATGGGACTTCATGTGCTATTCAGCACATTAAAGCATACATAAGATGCATGTTACAATGGGAAAATCATGATGCTGTGTTATGCAAGTACTTCGCATCAAGTTTAACAGGGGAAGCTTTAAAGTGGTTCGAAGGACTCCCTAAGAACACTATTACATCATTCAGTCATTTGCAAGCAACTTTCCTCGGAGCATATATCACAAATCACTCTTCACGGCTAGGTATTGAAGATGTATTTGGTTTAAAACAAAGAGTGGGTGAAAGTTTGAAGCATTTGGTAAGACGGTGGAAGACTATGTGCAGTGATATGGCAGGGCGTGTGGATGAGAGATACTTGATTCTGTCCTTCATAAATGCGATGTTCGCGACTGAACAATTGTATGTTCATATCTTCAGAAGAAAGAATTCTATAATGATGACAGAGTTACGAGAATTGCAAGAAGAATACATTACATTAGAGGAAAAGCAAAACAGTATGGAGTCATATCCAGTAGCAAACACTAGCAATCAAGAGGGAGGAGCAAATTTACTTCCCAAAATAATCAATGTAGTAGCAGGTACTTCGCAAACATCCTCACAAACTTCTTCGAAAATTTCAGAAGAGAAGAAAATCAATGATATCCAGCCAAAGATGGTAGCAATGGGCAGTAGATATCAAGAAGAGTATGATAGAGAGAAGAATTTCTATAATCGAATAGGAAATAACCAAATTCCAAGACTAGATCAACAACAAGAAAATTATGGGGGACAAAGGCAAAATTATTTTGGACAAGGGAACCAGAGACAAAATTATAACAACGGTCAAGGAGGTCAAAGAATGGTAAGGGAAGAGATAAAGTTACCACCTTTGAATACGAGTGTAGAAAAGATATGGCAAGCAATTATCCTGGTAGAGAATATACCAACTCCATGGAACATGGGAAAGGAACCACCAATGGGTCCAAGAAGTCATGAATTTTGTTCATATCATCATTTCCATGGACATTCTACAAATAATTTCCATAATATCAAGAGGATAATCTTGCGAATGATTGATCAAGGAAAACTAAATCAATTTTTACTTAAGCAGACACAGTCGCAACAATTACCAAAGGCTCCAGCCATAACTCGTAGGGAGAACACAACAAAAGAAAAGGGAGAAGAAATCCTACATATAGAAGTGGGGTCAAAAGCAAAGAATGTTTTCTGTAATTCCATTGTTCACTCATATAAAACCATAGAGGATTTTCATGATAATGTGTTAAGCAGGGTATATGCGAGGGATGGTGAAGGAAAGGAAGTAATGAACATCGCAAAAATTTCATGACTTGAAGAATGGCAGAAACGTGAAATTTATTTTTAAGCCACTGAAATTCCAGAAGGTTGTGAAGCACATGATAATCCATTGGTAGTAATATTAGAAATCTACATGAATATGGAGGAAAACGAAGATGATATGGAGGAAGAATCAATTGGTCTTAATAGGATTTTGATTGATACGGGAAGTTCTGTCAATATCCTCTTCTATTCTGCTTACAAAACTATGGGGGAAAAGATGCATATTTAATACCTTCTACTTATAGAATTTATGGTTTTAATGGAACTGCCAACAAGCCCAAAGGAGAAGTGAGCATGCGAATTCCATTGAGTGGAATGCGAACTGATATTTTGTTCTGCGTTGTTGATGTCGAATCACCATATAATGCTTTGATAGGAAGACCATGGCTTCATGGAATTCTAGGCGTAGCTTCCACTCTACATCAGTGCATAAAATTTCCTCATATGAAGGGTATTGGAATTATCAAGGGTGATTGGGATGAGGGAAAGAAATGTTACGATACAGAAGTAGAAGTTTGCGAAGGAAAAACTGCTGAGAAGGAAAATTGGAGAAAAAGAGCAAAGGCTGTGAAAAGAAGTGAAAATTTAATGGCAGAAGATTAAGGAAAAAGAGGATAAAGTTACGATGATAATAAGGGATTGTGATTTGCGAAGAAAGAAGAGGGAAAATAATAAAACAAGAAGGTAATAAGTATGTTTACTCGTGGAAATAAGGTATGTGGTAAAACAAAATTTTTATTTCGTGATAAATTTTACGAATATTGTTTGCTCGCAGGAAATTGGGAAAAGTTACGAATTGCAGAATTTATATTCCGATTAAAATTTCATTAATTTGCGAATAAAAGACCGCAATCTGTGATCAGCCTCCAAAAAAGAAAGAGAGCCGCAGAAAATTTTATACAGGCAAACCTTTGTGGCGTACACCCTAGTTCGCGAAGCTATATTTCGTAAGAGGCAAAGTCCTAAAGTATGTCATTTAAGGGGGTACCTATAATGTGGCTAAGGGTAACCGGAACACCACCAAGGGCCCTTAGTACATGGTAAAAATTTTGGGGTACAACCCAATAATTAGGTACCTATCCGGGTTAGACACCTTGGATTCTCACCTAATCTAACGACATTACGCAATATAAAATGCGGTGTAAGATGATTTAGGTTGGGCGACTAAGGCATACTGTCTTTCCCAAGAAGTGCAGAAAACGATCAAGGCGCCGAGGTACATGTTTGAGTCAAGAGTGCCGGGTGAGGTTGAACCACATCTGCCATTTTTGACAAGTCTTGGCAAATGATGCACTTGGCCCAAAGATACCCCATAGGGTGCAACCTCGTAACTATAAGCCCTATAAGCAAAAAGGATAAGAGGTTGCGATCAAAAGATCGTTGTTGGCAGAACCGGATGGGAAGAGCTAACCTTGTATGGTCGATGTACGCTTCCTTGAAGGGGAAATCAGGGGGAAGATAAAGGGCAGCACCCTCCATTAGGGAGCTGATACGTGCTATAAGACGCAAATGTCATGAGGCTTCTTGTTTGCGAAAACATAAAGGCTTGTCATATTTGTGCAACAAATGAAGTTCTGCGAGCCTTCTAAAAAAAATAAATAAATAAATAAAGAACTCGCAGAACATAATAAATAAGTTAAGATGAGATCAATGGGTCACCATATGAAAGTGTGGAGACGTCCTGCGATTTCATTGCAAGACGGCAATGTCATGGGGATTTATGTTCGCAAGAATATTTAGTCCTGTCATATTGTCGCAACAATTCCTGAAGAGGCTAAAATACTATACAAAGAGGTTAAGATGATATCAATGGGTTTTTGCATGAAAGTGTAAGAACGTCCTGCGATTTCATCGCAAGACGATAATGTCACGAGGTTGTATGTTCGCAAGAATGTTCAGACTTGTCATATTATCGCAAATACAAAAATTTACTACAAAAGAGGTGGCAAAATAAGACCTTTACTTAGGAAGGCATGCTAAGACCACAGAAATTAATGAAATTCATTGCATTAACATCATTGAAGAAATTATACAAGAATATACATTATGAAGATCTGAAAAGAAGATAACTTCGTCAATATCATTGAAGAAATTTTACAAGAATATACATCAAGAAATTTTGAAGAGAAGACAGCTCTGTCAATATCATTGAAGAATTTTTACAAGAAGTCCTATCAAAGAAGACAACATCAGTGAAGAATCTTAATGAAAACTTAACAAAAGATGCGATTTTGATAACAATCAAATACAGATAAGTTCATATTCGTAAAAAATTATGAGAATTGCATACTTCTTATACTTCTCCATATATTGAATATTTCTCCAAAACATTGAATACTTCTTATAATTCTTCAAGAATATCTCATATTTATACTTCTTTAACGGATATTTAATTGAGAAGGTTAAGTACTTATTATACTTCTTCATACAATTCTTATACTTCTCCATATATTGGGCAATTCTTCATGAATTGGATACTGCTAATACTTCTTCAAAGATATTTTATACTTCTTATACTTCTTAAGGATATTTCATATTTCGTATACTTCATACTTCTTATACTTCAAGGGGAGATTTATTATTTACCTCGAAGCATTCCACAGAAGGAAAAAGGCTTATATTTCTTATACTTCGAAGGGAGGACTTTTTATTCATAATCACAATCAGACAAAACTTTGTAAGATAAATTGAGAAGGATATTCTAATACTTCCAAAAAGAGTTGATCATCTGAAGAGCAATAATAAGGGGAAAAGGAATACTAAGCTAAGTCTTTAAGATATATTATTTCTCTCCACATGATCAAGTTATGCGAATAAGGGAAACAAATATCAAAGAAAGATTAATTCAAATTAAGCTTTGAAAAAGAAATTGTTGGATTAATTCAAAGTGCAATCAAGAAGAAAGTGTTATATTGAAAAGAAACAGAACAAACATACAAAAAAAGAGTGAAGTTATTTTTCAGGCGATTTATCCCCATCAAAATGATCTTCTTCTTCAACTTCACTATTATTTTCAACTTCACTTTCAGAGATTTCCAGATATGGAGTATCTTCAGGATTTTCTTCAGAAAGGAGCGTATGGTACTTCTTGAGAGGAATTTCATTATCTTCGCAAATCTTGCGAGTCATCTTAGCTCGAAAATGCTTGACACATAAACTATGGTTATGCTGGGAAATTAGAAGCTGAGATCTCAAGTCAGAAATTTTCTTATTACGATTAGCAAGGAGAGTTTCCAGATCATTATTCATCTTCGCATAATTTTCTGCAGCAAGGAGAAAAATTAAGGAATTGGTTAGCAAATTACGAAGGAAAAGTAACCAAAATAATTACCATCGCAAAGAATTTACCTTCTAGTTGCTTCTTATCATTACGAAGATAAGAATTTTCAAGCTTTAATTGATTATTCTCCTCAAGAAGAGAAGAATTATCAATTGCGATGCTCGCAGATTGTGAATTATCTTCGTGACGAGATATTAATTCTGCATTATCAATATTTAGATCTTCTATTTTCTGATGGAGACTTGAATTTTCAACCTCTAACTTCTTACAACGATTCAAAGTTTTCTTCTCAACAATAGAATGACGTCTTTCCCAATCAGAAGCAGCTGCACAACTAACTCTTCCAACCTAAACAAGAAAAAAGGGGTTAGAAATCAACAAAATAAGGGAAATAAACAAGGAATAGAGAAGAAACTTACCATGCTACCTAAAGCATATAATGAAGCAGGAGAGACAAATCTTGAAATTCCTTTGAGGGAATTATTATCAATTACGGTAGGAACTTTACAAGCCTTCGCAATAAGTTTGCGAGAATTCGCTGTAGGAGAATTTCCTAATCCACGAGAAGAATGGAGGAAAGCCTCAGAGATGCTAACCATTGCTGAGGCAAAAGTTTTTGGGAAACTATAATCTTCATTTCCACCTTCATCAACATCATTATCATCATCTCCTTTGTCAGAAAGGGTATCGGAATTAGAACTAAAGTCCTTCTCAGGAAATTTATCATCTTCATCACCAAGATCTTCCTCAATGTTCTCATTAGAAGAAATTACATTGGAATGAGATTTGGTTAAGAGTATCTTCTTTTTCCTCCTCTCGTAAACAATATCTTGAAGTTTTCTTTTTCCTTTGCGAAGAGCATCATCTTGACTACCAGAAGCTTGGGAGACCTTCGCAGAACGAAGAGTTTGTTGCCTAGCAGTAAGCCTTTTAGAAGAAGTAGAACTCTTATTTTCACTCGCAGCAATCTCAGGAAGAAGTGGAACCTGTAAATTCAAATAAGGATAAGAAACAGAGGCAACAATATATTGTTTAGAAAAATACAAGAGTGTTTCTTAACTCATTTGAAATTAAAGGGTAACAAAAAGATAAGGAGGTGGAAGTACATACATTTCTAAAAACCCAAGGTTGATAATAGCGGTTACGAAGGTTCGCAGGAAGTTCTACTATCCCAGTAATATAAGAACCTGATAACATTAAAGGGTACTTATACCAATCTTCATCATTAGAACGACGAGGTGTCTTATTATTTCCTGAAGCATAATCAATATCGTGCATGAGAAGATCATATGCTGCGATATTAGCTTTACGATGAAGACGAACTACCCAACGATTATCTTCTTTCCTCGCAGGAATTAGTGTATAATTCTTGAAGAAACCCTCAACTGTATAATTCGCAGCAACAATTTCTATATTTTCAAATCCAGGTTTCCTAAGATCAACCGAATACAAAGATTTCCCAAAAGCGGCACGATTTGCGAATTCAACTAAGAGGCGAATACAATCACCAGTCAATTGGTAAATAGCACAAGAAAAATTGGGGTGGGAAATAATTTCATAGAATAAAGGAAAGTTAACATCATAAAGAGGAAGAGGAAGACCTGCGAGGATTTGACCTCGTGAGATTAAAAATTTCTGATCATCCCAAACATAGTTGGTAAAGAGCTTCACACAGAGAGAAGATTTATTATCATAACCTTCAATCTCAAAAAGAATAAGGTCTCTATCAGCAAGTTCCGCATTAATTTGTTCAATAGTTTTCTTCTTTGGTGCCATTGAATATAAGAGGGAAAATAGAAAGGAAAAAAGATTGCAGAGGCAGAAGTGGTGAAGAAGATGAATAAGAGAATAAAAAGCAAAAACAAAGGATAATATTTATAAGAGAGTTTGATAAAGATAAAAACTCATTAATACGAGTAAGCGTGAACGGTTGAAAAGAACGGTTACGAAGAAACGTGTCAGAAAGATAAGGGAAAAGTAAAAAGACGTGTTGCGAACCTGATGGGTGGTAATAACTACACTAAATTTACGAGAATAGGGATTCTCATGACATTTCTTCTTCGTAGAATTGACATGAGAAGAGGCAAGATGTAAGTACTGAATATCGCAAGATAATAGTTCACGAGTATCGTAATAAATAAAGGAGAAAAGATATATAAAATGATACGATGATAGAAGTAGCGCGGGGAAATATAACGTTTTGCGAGGATGAAGTAATTTTGCGAGTATGAATTGCGATACTTCGCAATTCGTATACAGCTGTATAAGTTTTACTATAAATAGGAGTTCAAATGTAAAATTCGAGAGGTTCTTTTAGTGAGTGTTAGAAAATATCTTAGGAAAGAGAATATAGAAAGTTGTAACTATTCTAGTTCCATTTAGATACTTCTTTGTAATCAATTGAGAACATTAATAGGAAAATTGTTATTCATCATCAAGAACTTCTTGAGTTTTTACTAATTCTATTGAGGGTGTAGTTGTAGGTTATTCTGCAACTACAATTACTACTTTACCTTCTACACCCCTTCCTTCATCAAACGAAACTTTTGCAAGTGTTGATGTCGCTTTTAAAATCTTGTCTAACATTTTAGACAATGCTAGAAAGTCTTCCACTGACCCTCTCCAACATGAAGCTTGCGAGACTCTACTCAAGTATTTTGGCTCTGATTGTAATACTTCGCGAGTGTCTTTGGAAAATGAGATTGAAGATCTGAGGAAAAGCCTTTAAGTTAAAACTGCTGAATGTGATACTTTGAATCATATGCTCCGCAACTTTTCTCTAGACTGCGAGAATCTTCGCAGAAAAAATGACGAGCTAAAAGGTACATTTTTCTTGCCTCTGCTCTTTTGTTTTTCTGTTTTACTTTTATATTCTCTGTACTCAAGCTTCCTTCTTAAATTCTTGGTTCATGCATTAGTTTTAAATCGGACTCGTTTCATAGAAAGAATCAAATTTGAATCTATCGCTGAAGAAGCTCGCGTTGAAAGAGATTCTTGGATGGATCAACATACTAGACTAGAAAATCTTTTCACTTATTCAATTGATCACATAAATAATCTTACTAATGAGAATAATCAATTATTGCAAAGGTAGAATTTATTAAGTAGCGAGGTTGATCGCCTCTCATATTTGTTTTTTAAGGCTAATTTGGCGATGGAATCTTTATCAGATGAGAATAAAAATTTGTCCCAAGAAAAACATATATTATCAAGCTTGATGGCAATTTCCTCGCAACAATTAAGTAATCTTCAAAGCACATGTAATAATCAAGAGCAATCTCTTCGTTCTCTTAAGGATGAGCTCAAGGAATTAACTGAATCATATGCCGATGAGAAGGATAAACCTATCAAAGGTAGGTTAACTCTTAGTTTGAAGGCCGGCGAGCTTCAAGACCAGTGCTCTCAATTGAATGAATCTCATTCTTTACTAGCAAAGGAAAACTTGTATCTACGCACTAGAGAAGAAAACATGAAATCTCGTCTGAAGGGTGTGGTTGGCAATAAATTCGATGACGCTATGAATCAATGGGAAAACTGTTTCTTTTCATTTATTCAAAACTTAACCTCGCAGAAGGAAGGTAGTCAATTGACTGCCTCTCTCTTATTGACTTTTCTGTTAAATTTTGTGTTATATTTCTTGCAAAATCTTTGACTAAATGATATTTTATCACTTTCACTCGCAGAATCTGAAAGAAGTCTTCATTCTACCATTGCTGATCTTACCAACAAATTGGATAAAGTTCGCAAAGAGAACAAGTCTCTTCTTTCCAATTATCTTGAAGCCCGCAACAAAGAAGAAAGAATACTTGATTATCTCGAGTACTTTAAAAATATAGAGATTAGGAACCGTGATAGAGGCTTCCTTCGCAAGGTCCACCTCAGTGCTGAAGTTCTTGTGAATGAGATTCTGCTATCCAATTCTCTCCCTCCTGTATCTGTTCCTCCTCTAAAGGTTGATGATGATGAAATTCCTCTTCCCATGGATGAATATTTAGAGTTTACGAATGATGAAGAAAATACCACCCAAGAGGATGGTGAAGAAGAGGAAAAAAGTCCTCCCAAAGAAGTAACTGCAAGTGGCGAAGTAATCGCTGATGAAGAATCCAAAGAAGAAGAGACTCGTGGTGAAAAGGATGCTGATAAAGTTGATAACTCTGACAAAAATAATAATCCTGACGAGCAAGAAGAATGAATCTGGCGAAGCCATCGCTGAAACTTGAATTTTATCTTTGCTTTCTTTTGCTTCTTCTTTCTTGCAAGCGATGTAACTTTTGAGACTTTTAGAATTTAACTTTCAATTTAGATTACTTTGAATATTTTCAAGGAAGATAAGGAAATCTTACTTCTCTATTCCCCTACTTGCCCTTATTTATCTTTCTTGAAATGGTGAATCATTTTCTGTATCTTCTTTAAGGAATTGTGTTGTTACATTATTCGCGAAAGCATGAATATATCTGCGATACAATGAATACTGCTGCGATGTTCTGAAAAATTCTAAAGGAATCTGCGATGTTAAGAATTTTCCTTCTTATATATAGTTTTGCGATGAATGAATATTTCCTGCAATCTTAAAATAGAATAGTTAATTGGAAAGATTATTCTTTTGGTCTTATTTTTCCTTCCTAGTTAAAGGTCTTATTTTGCCAAACTTTTTCTGTCTGTGACAAAATCGCAGGATTTCTTAACATTTGCATGTAAAGACCCTTTGATCTTATCTTATCCTTGTTATTTCAAAATCTTTGCGACAATATGATAAGTATAAATTCTCTGTCAAGAATTTAACCTTATGACATTGTCGTCTTGTGATGAAATCGCAGGAAGTCTTTACACTTTCATGTAAAATCCCATTGATCTCATCTTAACTTTTGGATTGTTGCCTATGTATAATTTACGTCACGCGACAATATGACAGGCCTAAATGTTCTTGCGATCATAAATCCCCATGACATTTCCGTCTTAAGACACTTATCAGCTCCCTAATGGAGGGTGTCTCCCTTATCTTCCCCCTGGTTTCCCATTCATGGAGGGCACATCGGCCATACAAGACTAGCTCCTCCCATCCATATTTACCAACAACCAGCTATTTTCATAGCCTCTTGTCCTTTATTCCTATATGGCTTATAGTTACAAGACTGCACCCTAAGTGGGGTTTTCTTCAGGCCAAGTGCATCATATCCAAGACTTACCAAGAATGGCAAGGGAGTTTCATCTCCCTTGGCTCAACTGTGTACCTCGGCGCCTTGGTCATACTTTGCACTTCTTGGAATAGATTCTCGATCGTCCAACCAGGGTATAACCATATATAGTTGGAAATCCAAGATCTCTCTCCCGGATAGGTTTTCTTTAACCCCCAACATCTGCATGACTCAGGATCCAGCAGTGGTATAACCTTACCCCTGAATCATGTCAAGATATATCCCCTCCTATGACGCGCTTTTAGGTCTTACATTTTCCTCTTACTAAATTTTATTCGCGAACTAGGGTGCACGCCATAAAGGTTTGTCCCATTCTTTAATCTCTGCGAAATTTTATTCGATTTTCTTGCGATGATGCTCGCTGCTCTTGTTGTGCTTTGTTATCAGAAGAATTTTTCAATTGTAAGAGAGGGATAATAATTTATTATCTGTGTCATCATATAACATACCAGTATTTCTTATCTCGCAGAAGATGTCATTGATAATACCTCTTCAGAAATAATCTATTCCACGGTCTATCGAGTCTTTGACCAACATCTCTTCCTTCAGTATCCACTAGTTTGTATGCCCCGGTTCCAACTATCTCTTTAATGATGTATGGTCCATCCCATTTTCTCGCCAATTTTCCACCACTTTCTCGCTGATAACTAGGCGTTTCTCGCAGTAATTAATCTCCAGGTTGGAATTCGCGCTTCTTAACACGTTTGTTGTACTCGCGAGATAATCTGCGTTGATAATTCTCCATATGTTGTAGAGTTTATTCTCTTTTTTCTTCTAATTCATCCAACTTATTCAGTATCATAACGGCACTTAAATTTCTTTCCCATGCTTCTCTTTTTGTTGTAGGAATAACAACTTCTGTTGGTAATACAGCTTCTACCCCATATGTCAAACAAAATGGTGACATTCCAGTTGCTTCTCGTCTAGTTATGTTGTAAGCCCATATTGCATTATGTACTTGCTCGCACCATGCTCTGTGGTATCCTTCTAACTTGTTTTTCAAGATGTCTATGATTGTTTTATTAGTTGCCTCAGCTTGACCATTTGCTTGTTGGTATAAAGGAGTAGACTTTCCACATTTTATCTTAAATGCATTGAGTAACAATTCTATATTCTGTCCCTCAAATTGCTTTCCATTATCAGATACTAATTGTGCTGGAATCCCAAATCTGCAGATTATATTTTCAATGATGAATGTAAAAATATCTTTATCGCGAATATGTTGTACTGCCTTTACTTCTCCCTATTTTGTGAAATAATCTGTTGCGACAATCAGATATCTTCTTTGTCCAGAACCAGGTAAAAATGGTCCCACAATATCTACCCCCCATTTCCCAAAAGCCCATACACTTGTTGAAGATGATAATGGTGCTCCTGGTGCATGTATCTTTTTTCCGTATAGCTGGAAATCCCCGCAACGCCTTGAGAGTTGCTTTGCATCCTCATGTATATACGGCCAGTAATAACCCTGTATTTTTGTTCTATATGCTAAAGATCTTCCTCCACTGTGATTACCAGCGTCACCACTATGTAACATCTTTAATACTTTTTGTCCTTCTTCTCTCGTCAAACATCTTAGCGATGGTCCATTAAAATATCTGCGATATAACACTCCATCTCTTAGCTCATAATTGGTTGCCCTACTTTTCAACTTGTGTGCTTCTAATAGATTTCTTGGAATTTCTCCTCTCGCCAAGTATGCATGAAGATCTTCTCGCCAATCCGTGATATTGCTCGTGGGTTATCCCTCGTCAGCCTCTACCATCATTACATCTGTCTCTTGTTTTTCTTTATTTATCGATGGAAATGAAAGTGTTTGAATTTTTATGCACCTCGCTAATGGATTTGTCATCATACAAGATATGAAAGCGAAAGCATCTGCGAGCCTATTATCTTTCCTTGATATGTGTCTCCATTTTATTTTTGGAATTCTCGCAGATAATTCTTCAACAAGTCTTTTGTATTTTCTCAGGGATGGTTCATTTGTTGTGCACTCCCCTTTTATCTGACGAATAACCAATTGTGAATTGCTGGTGATTCTGGCATTTTCCAAATTCATTTCTATCGCAAATTTTAAAGCATGGATCATACTCTGTCTCATTATTAGTGGATGCAAATTCTAATCTGAATGAAAAAGATGTTTTTTCTCCTTCTGGCGATATGAAAACAACTCCAATTCCATTTCCTTCTCCGTTGGATGATCCATCCACTAATATTTCCCATCTGTTGGGTTCTGTTAATAGCTCTTTTGGATCTCCACATTCCTTTTCTGCATCCATCATCTCCTCCACAGCTTCATCATCTTCTAAAGGAAATTCAGCTAAGAACTCTGCGATGACGTGTGATTTTGGCGAGGATAAAATTTTATATTGTATATCAAAGTGTCCTACTTGTGCATTCCATCTTTCAACTCTGCCTGATCTCTTTGAATTTTTCATTACTGACTCAATTGGCACTTTCGTTAACACTTTGACCTTATGTGCTTGAAAATAGATGCGAAGTTTGAAAGTTGCGTGTACCAATGCTAGAATTAGTTTCTCAATCTTTGAATAATTTCTCTCTGCAGAATTGAATGTTTTACTGATGTAATAAATTGGTTTTTCTACCCCTGCATCTACTCGCAGCAACACAGCACTTAGCGCATATGTGGTTGTTGCAAGATAAATCAATAATTCTTCTCCCGGTTCTGCTTTCAGTAAAATAGTTATGTTTCGTTAAATATTCTTTTATTCCTTGAAAAGATTTTTCGCATTCATCTGTCCACTTGAATTTTGTTCCCTTTTTGAGTATATCGAAAAAATGTTTGCATTTGTCTGAAGATCGCGAAATGAACCTTCCTAGCGAGGCTAAGAGTCCATTTAATTTTTGCACATCTTTTATCATCGCAGGTGTTGGCATATCGCGAATTGCTTGTACCTTTTCTGGATCAACTTGTATTCCTTCTTTTGATACAATATACCCCAAAATTTCCCTGAAGTTACTCCAAAAGTACACTTATCAGGATTCACTTTAATATTGAATTGCCGCATTTGATCGAAGATCTCTTTCAAATCTTGCACATGATTCTCAGCTTCTTTGATTTTGATCAGCATATCATCTACATATACATCTAATTTTTTGTGGATCCACTTTGAAAACACCTTCTCCACCATTCTTTGATACGTTGCACCAGTGTTTCGTAAGCCAAATGGCATCTTTGTATAACAATATAATCCTCTTGGAGCAAAAAATGTGGTATGTTCTTGATCTTCTTCAGCGAGAGGGATTTGATTATATCCTTTATACCCATCCAACGATGATATTCTTGCATTTCCTGCTGCTGATTCAACCATCTGTGGAATATCTGGTAATGGAAAACTATCTTTAGGACAGGCCTTGTTTAAATCAGTGAAATCTATACAAATTATTATCCCCTAATTCTTCTTTGGGACCACTACCATATTTGCAATCCACTCTGGATATTTTGCTTGCCTTATAATTCCTGCGTCGAACATCTTCTGTAATTGTAGTTGCGGATTATATCACAACTACACCCTCATAAGAATCCATTAAAATGATTCCTAGATTTGATATGAAACTAAGAATTAAAGTACTAAAATTATAAAAAGAGACACAAAGATTTTTACGTGGTTCGATCAATGTGATCTACATCCACGGTGCTTCACTAGTGATTGTATGTAATTACATGATTTTACAATTGAGACTCCATTAATGAATATTTGGAGCTCTAGAATTTTGGGAAGAAGATGATCAAGAAAATAAAATCTCTCCTCACATTTTTTCTCTCCTCCTAAAATTATTCCTCCCTCTCAAAAAAGACCTCCCCTACTTCTCATGCCTAAATGGCTATTTATATGATCTTACAAAATATGACAGTTGTGTTGTCCCGCCATTTTGAATTTAATAATTATCTTGCGAACCTTCGTAACTTCATTTCGCGAACTTCTTTTGCTTTCCTCGTGATTTCCTTTGCTCGCAAAATATTCTATGCTTGCAAGATGTCTTTTTTCTCCACCATTTCGTAAGTTATCATTTGTTGTGATATTCCGCTCCTACATCTTGCCTCTTTTTTCTTGAATATTCCTTGAAGAGCGATCTTTAAGAAAAAATTCGTTGTTGTAGTAGTCTTTGATCTTTGTTGATGAAGGAACGAGCGAAAGAATATCAAACTCAAAAAGTATATACTTGCCTCTACTCTTTTGCGAAGTTCTGAAGCTTTAAAAAGTAATTAGAAGTATCATCTTGCGAAGTATGAAGTATAAGAAATATAAAATATCCTTGAAGAAGTATAACAAGTACTCAATCCTCGAAATATATAAGAAGTATGAAGTATCCTTAAGAAGTATAAGAAGTACTTAATCCTCGAAATATATAAGAAGTATGAAGTATCCTTAAGAAGTATAAGAAGTACTTAATCCTCGAAATATATAAGAAGTATTCGTCCTTGAATGAGAGTGATAAATATTGCCCTCTGTTCATGTGAAATTATTATTCCATTTTTGATAAGGATTCTTGCTGAGAAGATAAAGAATCATAAAATATTTCTTGGATATCCATAGTTGCCTCTGTTCTTTATCTATGAAGGAGAATCCTTAAGAAAATGTTGAATAACTAAATTGCGTCTCTATTCTTATCTTTCCTCTGCCTCAAGTGGTAACCCTGCTAACTTCTGAATTTTTTTGCAAATTTCTGAATTTTTCCGTGAATTTCTGGGGTTTTCTGCGAATTTCTAAACTTCTGAATAGTGCTGCGAATAGTGTTGCGAATATAGTGTTGCGAATATAGTGTTGCGAACATAGTGTTGCGAATATAGTGTTGCGAATATATTGTTGCGAACTATGAATAGTCCTGCGAATTATGAATGTTTCTGCAAAGTTTCGCGGTATTATCCTGTAAAATTTTGTAAAATACTTGTGCGAATATAATATATATGTAATGATTATGTTATGAAATGTGTATGCGATGTTTATGTCATGAAATGCTTATGCAATGCTTTTATGATGCGAATATGATGTTTGAATGATGCGAGTATGATGCTTGTATGATGCTTGTATAATGCGAATACTTATCTATTGCAATGTATATTTCAAGTTTCTGTTACTTAGCTCATTTTTCCGTAGTAAAATTGATATATCTTTGAGTTGCCTCCATTCATATAATTATCTTCGCAAGTTTATTTGTGTATTTTTTTATATAAATTCGTCTTTGATCGCGAATGAAATCTCCTCTTTTGCTATGACTTCATGATATATATTCTTGTAAAAATTCTTCAATGATATTGATTGAATTGTCTTCTTTGATATATATTGTCTTCAAAATTCTTCAATGATCTTGATGGAATTATCTTCTTTGATATATATTCTCTTCAAAATTCTTCAATGATCTTGACGAAGCTACCTTCTCTTCAAAACTTCATGATGTATATTCTTGTATAATTTCTTCAATGATTGTAATGAATTTCATTAATTGATGTGGTCTTATCATGCCTTCCTAAGTAAAGGTCTTATTTTGCCACCTCTTTTGTAGTAAACTTTTGTATTTGCGATAATATGACAAGGCTGAACATTCTTGCGAACATACAACCTCGTGACATTATCGTCTTGCGATGAAATCGCAGGACGTCTTTACACTTTCATGCAAAAACCCATTGATCTCATCTTATCTTCATTGTTATGTTCTGCGAGTTCTTTTTTTTTTTTTTTTTTTTTTTTTTTTTTTTTTTTCGCGAAGTTCAATTGTTGCACAAATATGACAAGCCTTTATGTTTTCGCAAACAAGAAGCCTCGTGACATTTGCGTCTTATAGCACGTATCAGCTCCCTAATGGAGGGTGATGCCCTTTATCTTCCCCATGGTTGCCCCTTCAAGGAAGCGTACATCGACCATACAAGGTTAGCTCTTCCCATCCGGTTCTGCCAACAACCAGCTTTTGATCGCAACCTCTTATCCTTTTTTCCTATAGGGCTTATAGTTACGAGATTGCACCCTATGGGGTATCTTTGGGCCAAGTGCATCATTTGCCAAGACTTGTCAAAAATGGCAGATGTGGTTCAACCTCACCCGGCACTCTTGACTTAACCGTGTACCTCGGCGCCTTGATTGTTTTCTGCACTTCTTGGGAAAGACAGTATGCCTTAGTCGCCCAACCTAAATCTTCTTACACCGCATTTTATATTGCGTAATGTCGCTAGATTAGGTGAGAATCCAAGGTGTCTAACCCGGATAGGTACCCCATTATTGGGTTGTACCCCTAAATTTTTACCATGTACTAAGGGCCCTTGGTGGTGTTCCGGTTACCCTTAGCCACGTTTATAGGTACCCCCTTAAATGACGTACTTTAGGACTTTGCCTCTTACGAAATATAGCTTCACGAACTAGGGTGTATGCCACAAAGGTTTGCCTGTATAAAATTTTCTGCGGCTCTCTTTCTTTTTTGGAGGCTGATCACAGATTGCGGTCTTTTATTCGCAAGTTAATCGTAAATGGCGGTATTTTTTCGCCTTTTTAAAAATTCATCGTAAATTTTTCATGTACATAAAATGTTGAATGTTTTCATGAAATGTTAGTATAAGAAGTATGAAAAGTATTAATCACAATTGTTCTATAGAAATATAGGAATTTAATTTTCTCTATTTTTTTGTAATTTTGAAGTCTTTGAAAAAAAAAAAATTTAGATCTTTTAAATTTTGCGATGAAGTCATTTTTGAATCTTGCGATTGTATCGCTTTTAACCAATCTAAAAAATCTTTGAAATGTTTTGAAATCTTAGAAATTGTAGAAATTTTACGAGTATATCCGTTTTAGTAAATAAATTCAAAAATCTTTTGTCTTCTGTAAATAAAATATTCAAGGAAATGGTACTTATCTTTTTCGGCTTGTTGTTGTCTCTTGTTTGCGAAATAATGAAACAATACTGGTAACTTTTGAACTGGTGTGTTGCCGAAGATACATGACCGCGAGAGTTGTGATAGAGTTCACCTTATGCTTCTGATGGATTGCTGGTTGTTCACGGAGTAGTTTGCTTCTTCCCAAAGTAGGTTATGTCGATGCAAGTCTTGGAAAATATATGCGAAGTAAACATTTACGAAGTTAGATATTTGCGAACTTAAGTGAATATTCATGAAGTAAATGTTTGCGAAGTAAATGTTCACGAAGTTAAATAGTTGCAAACTTCCCTCTTCATGAAATGGATTCTGGTTACCGCCTTAGGGAAGCAATATACAGTCATTGTCTGATGTTCTTTTCACCTTCGCAAAAATTGATACTTGGTTGCTGTGAGTTGGACTAATTCATTTCTCCCTTATTTCTCCCTTATTTATTTGCAAAGTATATCTTCACGCATCAAATGTTCTTAGTATATATGTTTCTTCGCAGGAATGAAATTTCTTTATAGCTGATGTGAACCAGATCCACCTACAGGAAGTTCTGCTAGGATTTCTTCTCAGAAATGATGTTGACTCAAATGATGTTTTTAACTTTCTTTGCTAATAAACTTAATATTTGGAGAAACGTCATTGCATTTTTGCATCACTGGAAAATATTTTAGTCTCAGCTATAGTTGACTCTTTTTGTTGGCCTGAACATGCTTGCTGGATTTTAATTGTTCTCTCGCTGGAAAATCTTCTTTGATCAATAACTCTGTTTCTTCACAATCTATAGTCATGTTTATATCCTTGCTGCTTCCGGACTATGGTCTTTTCGCTCTCATGTTCGTTGATTGTTGACAATGATTGTAGTGGTAATGTTATAATCTCATCAACATTCCTTTCCAGCTAAGATTGCGAACATTCGTCAGTATAATTACACTAGCAATAACATTCATCAATTTTTGTGAAGTTGTAGAGTTGTTTTCAATATGTTCTTCTTTCATGCTATATTCTTCTTCACGCTGTTGAGTCGAGATCCCTTTGAGATGCGTATTTCCTTCTTCTTCTTTTTTTCTTGCGAACATTCGCAATCTAATTCGTATAATGATCTTTGATCTTTTCCTGATACTTTTATTTCTTCATGTGATGTTCCTCCATTCATCTTAACAGTGATAAATATTCCTCCTATCAGTTTTATGTCTTCCCTAGAGGAATTTCAACTTCCCTTTTGCCACTTTTCGAAGTGATGGCTCCATTTTATTAGTTGGCTGGACATTTTCTTTTCACTCTTTGCTTTTATTCTTCGTAACTGTTTATATCTATCTTCGCAACTATTCCCTTGTATCTAATGATACAAATTGTTTAAGATTTCCCCATGTGTTCTTCTCCGGAGTTGCTGATGGTATAAGCTTCGCAGATTTTTGCTCACAAATTTTTGCCCGGCTTAAACTTTTGTTTCTTCTCTTAAAATTTACTTGTTGATGGTATTTACTTCCAGCACACGTGACTAAAGCATCCTTTAGTAACTTCATTCGTAAGAATTAGTAGCTGCGAACTTTCTTCTTCGTATACTTCTTCTTTTGTTCGTAATGGGGATAATCTCTTTCGTAAGTACATAAATGAACATTTGTACGTAAATCTTCTTTTGTTCTTTTGCTTACTTATATCTTCCTGAACAGTTTATGTAACTCGAATTGTTTTGTGCAAAATGAACTACTGAATTTCACCCCGTCCTATTGAATTTCTTCTTCTTCTCCCTGGACATTTATGTTCGTAAGATTCGAACTCATGATGACATTTATCCCATTTCTTCGTAGGAATGACATTTCTTCGTCAGTGACGCAGAGCTTTGCAAAAAATTTGCTGCAAACGATTAGTAAATTTGGTTAGCAGTTTATAGATCATTAAGATGAGTAATGTTTCCGTATGAAGAATGAAAACTTTCCATATATTCTTCTTATTTTTGTTCTTGCGAAATGTAAATCTCTAAATCTCTAACCAACAGAAAATCTTGAAATTTGACTTTATCAGAAATTCTTTAAAAAAATTTGTAAAACGAGATTTGGTTACTACAAATTTATAGCAAAAACATTTTTAAATTCAAAATTTCCATAATAAATCAGATTTCTACAAAAAGCAAAGTTTAGATCGCAAAAAATTTATTTTTCAATTTGTGTTTTGAAATTCCCAAATTTTGAAAAATGAAACAAAGAATAAGAAAAGTGAGAAGAAATTTGTCCTTTTTGGAAGCGATTGTTGACGTAGCATGTGTAAATTTCATTTTGCTTGACGATTTCTCCATATCCACATCTCTCTTCCTGAACTACTACTAATGTGTTTGTTGTTTGAAGATGTCAATAAAAGAACTTCCATTTCTGTCTTCAAGACTCATAGATCCGGTACAATTCATCACCATCAATAACCAATTTTTGGAACTTTCTTGAACCAACAAGGTTAGTTCCCAGTTTCTAGCGCCAATTATGTAGTTGCGGATTATCTCACAACTACACCCTCATAAGAATCCATTAAAATGATTCCTAGATTTGATATGAAACTAAGAATTAAAGTACTAAAATTATAAAAAGAGACACAAAGATTTTTACGTGGTTCGATCAATGTGATCTACATCCACGGTGCTTCACTAGTGATTGTATGTAATTACATGATTTTACAATTGAGACTCCATTAATGAATATTTGGAGCTCTAGAATTTTGGGGAAGAAGATGATCAAGAAAATAAAATCTCTCCTCACATTTTTTATCTCCTCCTAAAATTATTCCTCCCTCTCAAAAAAGACCTCCCCTACTTCTCATGCCTAAATGGCTATTTATATGATCTTACAAAATATGACAGTTGTGTTGTCCCTCCATTTTGAATTTAATAATTATCTTGCGAACCTTCGTAACTTCATTTCGCGAACTTCTTTTGCTTTCCTCGTGATTTCCTTTGCTCGCAAAATATTCTTTGCTCGCAAGATGTCTTTTTTCTCCACCATTTCGTAAGTTATCATTTGTTGTGATATTCCGCTCCTACAGTAATTATTATTCTATTTGAGAATGATATGTTGTTGCAATCTTCCTTATTCTTTGCTTAAATGGTCTTATGTTTTTGTTAATTTCTAATTTATGACATGCTATTGACGGGTCTATCCCTGGCATCTCATCTATGCTCCACGCGAAGATATCTGCATACTCTCGCAAAAGATTTATAGTTCTTTCTTCCTCATCTGCCTCCATTCTAGTCCCGATTTTCAGCATTTTAGGCTCTTTTTTACTCCCAATATTTATTTCCTTTGTTGGTTCTACTGCGATATAACTGGCTTCAGGTTCTTCCATTGGTGTTGGTGCTTTCATAATTCTCGCGAGTTCATCCCCTTCTTGTGGGATTTCACTGGGTATTCCTTTTCCTTCTTTTGCTCTTATCATGTAAACTTTAAACTCTTCTTCCTTCTTTGATTCTCTCTCCAGTTTTTTGCGAGCTTTTCGCAACTTTGGACGGTTCTCACAATTTTTCACTTCAATTTGGTAACATAATTTTGCAAAATCCGTATCTCCTCTAATTTTTCCAATTCCACCGGGCATAGGAATTTTAATGCACTCATGCAACGTTGATGCTACATCCTTGATTGCATGTATCCATGGTCTTCCCAGTATCATATTATACGGTGATTCCACATCTACCACGCATAATGATACTTGTGTTTCAATTTCTCCTAGTGGAATTCGTACCACTATTTCGCCTTTAGGTCTTGTTAACGATTTTCCAAAGCCATGAAAATGATATGTTGAATTAAATATTTCTTCATCCTTATATCCCATTTTCTTAAAAGTATGATAGAACATTATATCTATAGAACTTCCTGCATCTACCAAAGTTCTATTCATAGCCCATTCTTCTTAAGATTTTATTGATTCTCCCATTCTCACTGGTATAGCGGATATCGTAATTACCAAAGAAGATGTATGACTTAGATTTTCTTCTGGTATTTCTGCTGCTGTAAATTTGATCTCCTGATTTTCCCAATATTTTAATGATGATATCTTCTCCACTGTCATAATCTTCCTTCCTTCAAAATCCCGTTTATGTATCTTCCCCTTAATGTTTTCATGAAATCTATCAACCATTGCTCTTGTTACCATATCACATTCCAATTTTCTACAATCCTTTTTGATTCTGATCATTCTTCCTTCAATTATCTCACCGATTTACTTAATGATTTCCTTAATCTTGAACAAATCTTATCTTCTTCTTCGCTTTTTCATTAATTTTCGTTAATTCAATCCCTGTTTCGGGCGCCAAAATGTAGTTGCAGGAATTCCTACACTACACCCTTGATAAGAATCTATAGAAATTGAATTAGATTTGAAGATGAACAACGACACTTTTAAATTGAATTAAATGTAAGGTTATGCCGCTGCTAGATCCTGAGTCATGCAGATGTTGGGGTTAAGGAAAACCTATCCAGGAGAGAGATCTTGGATTTCCAACTATATATGGTTATACCCTGGTTGGAAGACCAAGAATCTCTTCTAAGAAGTGCAAAGTATGACCAAGGCACCGAGGTACACGGTTGAGCCAAGGGTGCCAAGGGCAGACTAAACTCCCTTTCCATTCTTGGTAAGTCTTGGCTATGATGCACTTGGCCTGAAGAAAACCCCACTTAGGGTGCAGTCTTGTAACTATTAGCCATATAGGCATAAAGGACAAGAGGCTGCGAAAACAGCTGGTTGTTGGTAAATCTGGATGGGAGGAGCTAGTCTTGTATGGCCGATGTGCCCTCCTTGAAGGGGCAACCAGGGGGAAGATAAGGGCGGCACCCTCCATTAGGGAGCTGATAAGTATCTTAAGACGACAATGTCATGGGGCTTTATGATCGCAAGAACATTTAGGCCTGTCATATTATCGCGTGACGTAAATTATACAGAGACAACAAGCCAAAAGTTAAGATGAGATCAATGGGTTTTTACATGAAAGTGTAAAGACGTCCTGCGATTTCATCGCAAGATGACAATGTCATAAGGTTAAATTCTTGACAGATAATTTATACTTATCATATTATCGCAAAGATTTTGAAAGAACATGGATAAGACAAGATCAAAGGGTCTTTACATGCAAATGTTAAGAAATCCTGCGATTTTGTCGCATACCGAAAAAGTTTGGCAAAATAAGACCTTTAACTAGGAAGGCAAAATAAGACCAAAAGAATAATCTTACCAATTAACTATTCTATTTTAAGATTGCAGGAAATATTCATTCATCGCAGAACTATATATAAGAAGGCAAATTCTTAACATCGCAGATTCCTTCAGAATTTTTCAGAACATCGCAGCAGTATTCATTGTATCGCAGATATATTCATACTTTCGCGAATAATGTAACAACATAATTCCTTAAAGAAAATACAGAAAATGATTCACCATTTCAAGAAAGATAATGAAGGGAAAGTAGGGGAATAGAGAAGTAAGATTTCATTATCTTCCTTGAAAATATTCAAAGTAAGCTAAATTGAAAGTTAAATTCTAAAAGTCTCAAAAGTTACATCGCTCGCAAGAAAGAAGAAGCAAAAGAAAGCAAAGATAAAATTCAAGTTTCAGCGATGGCTTCGCCAGATTCATTCTTCTTGCTCGTCAGGATTATTATTTTTGCCAGAGTTATCAACTTCATCAACATCCTTTTCACCACGAGTCTCTTCTTCTTTGGATTCTTCATCAGCGATTACTTCGCCACTTGCAGTTACTTCTTTGGGAGGACTTTTTTCCTCTTCTTCACCATCCTCTTGGGTGGTATTTTCTTCATTATTCGTAAACTCTAAATCTTCATTCATGGGAAGAGGAATTTCATCATCATCAACCTTTAGAGGAGGAACAGATACAGGAGGGAGAGAATTGGAGAGCAGAATCTTATTCACAAGAACTTCAGCACTGAGGTGGACCTTGCGAAGGAAGCCTCTATCACGGTTCCTAATATCTATATTTTTAAAGTACTCGAGATAATCAAGTCTTTTTTCTGCTTTGTCGCGGGCTTCAAGATAATTGGAAAGAAAAGACTTGTTCTCTTTGCGAAATTTATCCAATTTGTTGGTAAGATCAGCAATGGTATAATGAAGACTTCTTTCAGATTCTGCGAGTGAAAGTGATAAAAGATCATTTAGTCAAAGATTTTGCAAGAAATATAACACAAAATTTAACAGAAAAGTCAATAAGAGAGAGGCAGTCAATTGACTACCTTCCTTCTGCGAGGTTAAGTTTTGAATTAATGAAAAGAAATAGTTTTCCCATTGATTCATAGCGTCATCTAATTTATATCCAACCACACCCTTCAGACGAGATTTCATGTTTTCTTTTCTAGTGCGTAGATACAAGTTTTCCTTTGCTAGTTAAGAATGAGATTCCTTCAATTGAGAGCACTGGTCTTGAAGCTCGCCGACCTTCAAACTAAGAGTTAACCTACCTTTGATAAGTTTATCCTTCTCAGCGGCAGATGATTCAGTTAATTCCTTGAGCTCATCCTTAAGAGAACGAAGAGATTGCTCTTGATTATTACATGTTCTTTGAAGATTACTTAATTATTGCGAGGAAATCGCCATCAAGCTTGAAAATCTATGTTTTTATTGGGATAAAGTTTTATTCTCATCTGATAAAGATTTTATCGCCAAATTAGCCTTAAAAAACAAATATGAGAGGCGATCAACCTCGCCACTTAATAAATTATTCCTTTGCAATAATTGATTATTATCATTAGTAAGATTATTTATGTGATCAATTGAATAAGTGTAAAGATTTTCTAGTCTAGTATGTTGATCCATCCAAGAATCTCTTTCAACGCGAGCTTCTTCAGCGATAGATTCAAATTTGAGTCTTTCTATGAAACGAGTCCGATTTGAAACTAATGCATGAACCAAGAATTTAAGAAGGAAGCTTGAGTACGGAGAATATAAAAGTAAAACATAAAAACAAAAGAGCAGAGGCAAGAAAAATGTACCTTTTAGCTAGTCATTTTATCTGCGAAGATTCTCGCAGTCTAGAGAAGAGTTGCAGAGCATATGATTCAAAGTATCACATTCAGCAGTTTTAACTTGAAGGCTTTTCCTCAGAGCTTCAATCTCATTTTCCAAAGACGCTCGCGAAGCATTAAAATCAGATCCAAAATACTTGAGTAGAGTCTCGCAAGCTTCATGTTGGAGAGGGTCAGTGGAAGACTTTCTAGCATTGTCTAAAATGTTAGACAAGATTTTAAAAGCGACATCAACACTTGCAAAAGTTTCGTTTGATGAAGGAAGGGGTGTAGAAGGTAAAGTAGTAATGAGAGCAAGTTGACGATCATTTGTGATGGTTGAGTTGTCAGGAGGAGGAGTATGTGGAAAAACAACAGTTGAAGGCCGTAAAGGACTATAAGGAATCTCAGTCACCGCAATTTTAGAAGCCTGCTCTGCCAAAGGGTCAGAAGAAGTAGAAGTATGGGTAGCGATATTCTCGCAAACAAAAGTAGAAATATTTGATTGCGATGGTGTGGGAGTAATCCTCACGGATGTTAATGTGGGCATCCCCAAGTGTCTTAAAATTGCGAGATCTCTTGGGAAGTTTAACAGGGTTCTCGTCATTCTGCGAATAATAACTCAGATAAGAAACAGAGGCAACAATATTGTTATTAAAAAATAGAGGGTGTTTCTTACTACCTTATCATTCGCAGAACTCCTCTTCTTCTTTTCAGTTGGTCTTCTGCGAATATTAGGATTTTGAGTTGTGGATTGTATGTTAGAGATAGTTCCGCTGAAAATAAAACATGAAGAATCAAATAATAAAGGTTGGAGAATATAAGTAAAAATTGGCTTAAATAAATGTCATAAGTCAAGAAACATACCTTGATGACTCCATTAAAGCAGTATCAGGAGAATATGAGGATAAGAAAAGTTGCAGACGGAAGACGAAGTAGACAAATGAAGAAGATAAAGAAACGGAAGAGGAAGATTAGTTCTGAAATTTAATTCTACCTTTTATAGGCAAAAGGGGGTGGACCTATTGAGCAGAGATGTGTCAGTAAATGGAGGATTCACAACACGTGTAGGAAAGGCTAGATTAACGGAATCTTGTCGAGGAGAAAGTATAAAAGGGAAATAAGTTGCGAGGGTAATAAAGAATATTGGTTCTCATGATCTTCTCTTCTTCGCAGAAAAGACATGAGAAGAGGATATAGGACCAGAATATCACTACAACGCTATTCCTACGATACTAACAACATTTCTGCGAGCGTCACTGCCAATTCTTTAACAACGTTTCACGAGCGTCACAGAATATCCAAAAGAAACTGACGATGGAAGAAATAAAAGAAGAATATGATGATCCTGCGATGGTCATCATTCTTGCGATAGAGAATATTGTAGCGATCGCGATGAGATCGCAGAATAGATCTGAAATAGGAGGAAAACTTAGATGTCATCCATTATGTAAATCCCTGTATAAATGGCTTGATATATCCAAAAGATGATGATGTATTTTTTTGAGTTGAGAAAGTCTTGAGGAGAGAGAAACCCTAGAAAGAAAGTTGTACTTCTGAGTTCTTATACCTTTTGTAAAAGTTTCTGAAGTTAGAATAATAAAAGTGTCGTTGTTCATCTTCAAATCTAATTCAATTTCTATAGATTCTTATCAAGGGTGTAGTGTAGGAATTCCTGCAACTACAACGTGTAATAAAGTTTGCGCAAAGTACGGAATTGTGACATTACAGAAATACTTGAAAATATAAGCATATGCAGCATTTTGAAGTACAAATTATCATGACGTTCTCCCCTTCGCAAAGAAGACATGAGAAGAGGCAAGATGTAGGATCAGAATATCGCAACAACAACGTTCCTGTGAAACCTTCATCTACAACTTTGTGAATCCGTCGCAGACAAATAACAAAGATGACATAACAAGTAACATCAACTCAAACATGATAAAAGTGTGATGATCTTGCGAAATTCAGAGAGTTTGCAAAGACTAACATCAAAAGCTTGCGAGAACATCGCAAGTCAAATCCGAAGTTAAAGGACAGACTAGTTGTCATCCACTATCTAATTCCCTATATAAAGAGTTGAACAAGAATAAAGGAGGGAGATCTTTTTCGAGTATTGAGTAAGTCATTAGGAGAGAGAAAGTTCAGAGCAATTATTAACTTCTTAGTTTCATTTCTTTCCTTTCTTGTAAAATTTGTGAGATTAATCAATAAATATTGTGATTGTTCATCTAAAAATGATTTGATTATATAAAATCTTGTGAGGGGTGTAGTGTAGGATTTCTTGTAACTACATACTTTGTAGTTTCGGTTTTGATATTGGTTATCAAAAATAGTGTGTAAAACCCTCGTGCTTGACTCAACAGGTTGCAAGTCTATTTTGAGATTTGTAAGATCCTTTTCGTGTTGTCCTTTATTTGTTCGCTTCTTTGTCATTTTTGTGAAAAAAAGGGGAGAAATATATGGAGTAAACAAGTGATGTTGGTATCAATTTATGGTTGATTGGTGTCACTAGGGAAGAGGACAATGGTGCTTGAAGGTTTATCTAACGAATGAGGAAAAGCACAGACTAAGGGGGAGTAACATATCATATGAATAAGATAACAAAGATATGCGGATTGAATATATACCTAGCTCACCTTTAGGGGGAGTATAAGCTTTGTTATTATAGTGCAACTGCTGCATTTTTGAGGATTGAATGAATGAAGGTTATGTGATGTGGATTCGGGAATCAAGCGTATATGTAATAAATTATTGTAATTTGTTTATCCATATGATTGCAAGAGTTTTGTCACTAAAATTGACAAAGGGGGAGATTGTTAGAGCATTGATCGGTTGAACCCACCAAGCGTTGGTATGTCAAGTTTGGTTGTCATATTTTAGTGAAGCAAAACTCATTTAAGAGTCGCTTGATTTAAATGTAGTAGAGTCAACTTCGTATAGGTTAGCTTGAAAGTATTAGGGTGAGACATTACAAGTATTACGAAGACTTGAAGAAGTGAAGAAGTGTGGAGCTACAACGACAACATAATCCTTCCACTTGAGATTAGTGATATTTGACTTGAACTGTTTCATTCCCTAACGTATCTTTCAAGTCGTGCATATTGAAAACATAAAAATGTGAAGCACGAACACTCTAAATAGATATAGTATTAAGGAATACAATATGAAGTTTCTTGCTTAACCATTAAACTTTGTATATAAGTGTTTGTAGGTGAAGATGGTTTCTGCTGATTTTGGTAATTTCAGGTGTTCGGGTGAGAAATAATTTAAACCCTAAATAATGTACTGCAAGGGAGTACTTTAGATTCGAGAGATCAATCTGTACAAATCTAGCCTAAACTAAGAAATGGTCGTTCCGGACTTGCTTCGGTCACAAAGTGGAGGAGAATGGGTTGGTTTTGGGGAGGGAAGCAAGGAAAGTGATGAGACCAGAATAGTTGATTCTGGAAGAGTAGTTGTGTTACTATGACTTGTATCAGAAAAGCGGGAAGGATAGCAAATGGTAAGCTAGCAAGTATTTTTCGAGTATTGTGTATTCCTGACCGAACTTGTTGTTCTGTGGAAATAGGTAAGACCTATTTATACAAGTCGAAGTGAAACATACTCTGGTCTCATTAAGGGATGGATAAATGGGTAAGTAAATGGGAGGAGGTGATAAACGTATGCATGGAATTAATGTTCCATAAAACCGTTAACATATGGAATTGATGTTTCATAAAGCCGTTAACGCATGAAATTGATGTCGAGCGTTTCACCATTGACTCCCTATATTTACTAACCGCCTTACCCTTATGACACTTCCTTATGATGGGCGTAGTGTACGCCGCACGCTGTAAACCGCCAAACCAATACCCAAAGAGGATCCCCCAGTTTGTGATATGTGTTTGATGTCTCGAATGTTTTTGTGGAAAACATGTGGCATATCATTGTTGCCTGGAAAGTCGAGCTTGGGAGATTTGGTAGCTTGGTTACCTTCGACGTACGAGATCTTGCATCTCAAAAGGAAGGTATCCGTTGATCGTCGCACGCTTTCGTTCGTTGGTGGCCACGTAGGGAAGGCCAGCATGGTGGCGCGACTAAGCTGGCATGGCATGGTGGCGCGGCTAGGTTGGCATGTCGTTGGCATGATATGGTTTGGTGTGGCCAAACTTTGGTTTTCGGGACAAAGGTTACCATGCGATGTCTGGTAACCTTGGATGGATGGGATTTTCTCCTGGGATTGAAGGGCAACCGTTGATTGTTGCACGCCTTCATTTTGGTAGCCGTGTAGGGAAATCCATCATGGTGGCACGTCTAGGTTGGCATGGCATGGTTTGGCGTGGCCAAACTTAGGTTTTCGGGGCAAAGGTTACCATGCATTATCTGGTAACCTTGGATGGCTAGGATTTTCTCTTGGGGTTGAGGGGAAAGCGTTGATTGTTGCACGCCTTCGTTTTGGTAGTCGCGTAGGGAAGGACAGCATGGCATGGTTTGGCATGTGGGGCCAAGGGTTTGCTTATGGGCGTATAGAGCGACTAGCTTGGCTAGGTGCGGTTTTGGCTTGGCATGTGTGGCCAAGGGTTTGCTTATGGGTGTATGGCGCGGCTAGATTGGCTAGGTGCGGTTTTGGCTTGGCATGTGGGGCCAATGGTTTGCCATGGGCGCATGGCATGGCTAGCTTGGTTAGTTTCGGTTTGGGCTTGGCATATGGGGCCAAGGGTTTTCCATGGGTGCATGGCGTGGCTAGCTTGGCTAGGTGCGGTTTAGCTTGGCATGTGGGGCTAAGGGTTTGGCGTAACAAAGCTAGGTTCGTGACCAAGCCAGGGTTTTGGGCCAAAGGTCGTTTGGTAACCTTGGACGGTCAGGATTTTCTCCTGGGATTTAAGGGCACCCGTTGATTGTTGCATGCCTTCGTTTTGGTAGTCGCGTAGGGAAGGCCAGTATGGAGGCGCGGATAAGTTGGCATGTGGCCATGGCGAGGTGTGTTTGGCATGGCGCGGTAGGTGTGGCTGGCATGGTTTGACATTAGCAAAGGGGTTCGGCTATCATGGTTGGCATGCCATGGAGCGGTTGGTGTAGCTGGCATGGTTTTCCATTGGCACAGAGGTACGGCTAGCATGGATGGCATGCCTTGGCGTTGTTGGTGTAGCTGGCATGGTTTGACATTGGCACATAGATACGGCTAGGATGGCATGCATGCCTTGGCGTGGTTGGTGTAGCTGGCATGGTTTGTCATTGGCACAGAGGTACGGCTAGTATGGATGGCATGCCTTGGCGCGGTGGGTGTGGCTGGCATGGTTTTACATTGGCACAAAGGTGCGGCTAGCATGGTTGTCATGCCTTGGCGCGGTGGGGGTGGATGGCATGGTTTTCCATTGGCACAAAGGTGCGGCTAGCATGGTTGGCATGCCTTGGCGCGGTGGGTGTGGCTGGCATGGTTTGCCATTGACACACGTGGAAATTAGGGTTTGCTTGTCGTAACCCTAATTGGTATTAAAAAGATACCACGCTAATTTTTTACAGACACATTAAAGGTTTCAATAAATGCGCCTAGTAAAAGATTATTACTTAAATGATGTGACGTCACTGTCTGACTAGGGTTTAGGGTTTTATGAATTTAACCCTAAGCTAAAAACCACCATCAACATTAAGTCCCCTGCTTAGCTCAGAATAGGTGCCTTGTTTCGAGGTAAGCATATGATGGTGACAGACAAGGACGGAATCGAGATGGTCAGGAAAATCTGACTAACCTTTTTCGAGAGGTGAAGAGAATATTTTGCTTCCCGTGTTGGCGTCCCGGTGTAAGTTGTACTGGGGATACAGACCGTGGAGTGGTGAAATGAAAGTTGCCTGCTTGTTCTGGCCGTACATCTCCGAGGAGAAGCGGGCGCGGTCTTGGAAGGCAAAGCATAGTGGACGGCTTGGCTTATGAGACCAAGGGGTGGTACGGTCTTGGAAAGGCAAGCGTGCGTGGATGACTTGGCATGATAGGGCCACGACAGTGGAGTGGATGGCTTGGTGTATGGGGCCAAGGAAATGAAGCAGATAGCTTGGTGTGGTCACGGAAAGGCATGGTTTGGCGAGGCAAGGCATGCATGGGCGGCTCGGCACGGCTGTAATTTGCCTTTGCGGCCCGACTGTTTCTTACGATGCCAATGGGAAATCCTTTCTCCTTATGAACATTAAACTATCACACCCTCCTATCCCGCCTAGCTTTCATTGAGGTTTTGATGAGGCAATTCGTTTGAGGCTAATTTCCCGTCCATGATTCCATCATGTTCCGCCTATTCAGCCTGCATTTCTATTTCTTCTTTTAGGGCTTCCACAGTATTTATGCCTGGAGAAATTGTGTCGTCTTCCCAGTCTTCAATAAATATTTCTTCTCATCAAGTCCAACTTTCATCATGTCGATCAGAGCTGAATCGTTCTCAAACTAGCTAGGTTTTCCATCCAAACTTTCTAGGCTTGACTCTTGTGACAGTTCCCTCGTTCGCGTCGTTCGGGTCAAGAAATTTATATTGGTATGTTCTTATTGATCAACAAGTATTTTTTTATTTGCCAATGAATAATGAAAGTTTTCCTTCTGTGTAGAGATATCCCGTCGGAGCATGTGTTACCATCATTGATGAAGATGATTTGGTTACCCCTTTCTCTTCGAGCTCGATCCTACCAGCCGCCGCAGATCTGGAGAATGCCGACTTAGGAATTTCTTGCCATGAGTATCCCAATGCAGGTTTGTCGTTCGGAACCCGAATGAGGTGTCTTTCCTCCAACTACCGAAACGTTGGTGGGTTTCTGGTGCGGAAAGAATTCGTAACTCTTTATACAAAGATATGGAGGATATACAGCCATATTGCCACCATGGACGTGGTGCAATATTGTTCGTCCGCTTTAGTTTCTATAATGAATTGTCTCCTACCGATGGTTGTTGAAATAGAGAGTATATCTATTAGTGTTGTCGTGAAAGCAACTATTCAAAAGTGGGAGAACATGGTGTCTACCTGTGAATCTCTGAAGTTCAATGTTAGTTGGTTGCGACATCGTCTTGAAATTGTGAAAGTCGACAGAGCCGGTATTCTTGCTGGCATGGTCCCCGCTACGAAAGTTATTCTGAAAGAGAAGAAAGCTCTGGCCATGGAGTCACAGAAGGTGGAAGAGTCAATCCGGAACTTGAAGAGCAGGACTAAAAGGTATCAAAGCCAGTTAAAGATGATGTTATCCAGAGATTATAATCTTTTGGATGGCCTTTTCTGAGTTATGTGGTTGTGAGATGTTCGATTTCTTTCTGGGTTTCAAGCATGCTCTTGCTTTTTTTTTTTTTTTTTGAAAGAACAAGAGAATTTTATTGATTTGCTTTCAATCAAATAAAAGAAAAGACTCGATATTTGGGGGTATGGAAGAAAGTGGAAAGATGCCTGGCTATCCGTGCTTGTGATACGGTGGGGCAAGGCGGTGGTTAGGCGTAGTATGCCTTAAGCCATTTCCCGTTGATGACCGCCTCCAGTTTTCCTCCGTCCTCTTTAATGAATTTGTAGTACCCACTGTTGTATGATTTCGTGACTATATAAGGACCTTCTCATTTTGCGGAGAATTTTGCTGCAGATGCGTCTTGCTGGATGTGATTAGCAGTCTTCAGTACCAAGTCTCATACTTGAAAAATTGGAGGTTTCATGGTTTTTTTGTACGCTCTGGAAACCCCGTTTTTGTATGCTTGCGCATGTTCTTCCGCTTTTTCCCTCCTGGAGTCTACAGTGTCCAATTCCGCGACTCTGGCACTCAAGGATTCAGTTTAATTCCATCGAACTCCGCTTGCTTCGGCAATCCTGGCTGATGGGATTTTAACTTCCTCCTGGAGGATAGCGTCTGCGCCATAAACAAGAGAATAGGGAGAGACCCCAGTGGAACTTCTTGGTGACGTCCGGTACGCCTAGAGTGCCATTGGAAGTTGCTCATGCCATGTCCGAGGATTATCGTGCACTGTCCGACTGAGGATTTGGATCAGAGTTTTGTTGGTTCTTTCAGCCTGCCCGTTCCCTTGGGGGTAGTATACGGTGGAGAAGACTTGTTTAATTATGTATTCCTCGAGTAACTCTCGTACTTGCTTTTTTGCGAAAGGGGTGCCATTATCGGTGATGATATGTTTAGGCACACCAAAATGGCAGATAATGTACTCCTTAATGAATGACGCGATCGTGGTTACGTTCGTTCCTCGTAAAGCTATGGCTTCGACCCATTTGGTAAAGTATTCGGTTGTTGTTATTATGTACTCGTGATGTTTTGAGGATGGCGGATTAATCTTCCCAATGATGTCAAGTCCCCAGCTATGAAAGGGCCACAGACTTCTTATTGAATACAGGGTAGTTGCCGGTGCATGGATAAGGTTTCCGTGGATCTAACATTTCTTGCACCTCTGGACGAAAGCAGTTATGTCATCCTCCATGGTTGGCCAGTAGTATTTCTTATGTATCTAGAGAAATAATTTCCGCTTTCCTTGATGTTCGCCTTCGTGCATCTCTTTCAGCATAATTGGGATCTCTGCTTTGTTCAAATATCGCAGAAGACTTCCTCCAAAGCTTTTACGATATAAGATTCCTTCGTGGAATACGAACCTCTCGGACCTTTGTTTTATTTTGGCTGCATCCTTCTTATTGGTGGGAAACATGCCGTCATGAAGGTAATTGATGTACGGCTCCAGTCCCCGGTGCAATCAATGTTGAAAATTTCTAATTGATGCGGCGGCGCTTGAAAGCTGGAACAGGTTCTTTGAAGTAACCGTGCTTGGACCTCCATCTCCGGCCAGTAGTAGCCAAGGCGTTGTGAACGACGATAGAGGGTTACTACCAATGTCTGTCCGCAGACCTCACCATGGATGCGGTTGAGTTATTGTTGTGCTTGTCCTTCTCTGAGGCATCTTGACAAGGAGCCATCTGGATTTCGATGATATAGCACCCCTCGGAGCATAACGAAATCACGCAAGGTTTTAAGACTGACCTTTCCTTGAAAGAGTGAGCTGTTAAGTTCTTGGATAATCGGTGTTCTCCAGTCATCAAGTTCATCTTCTTCAGGTTGTGAGAGCCATGTTGAAGCCACAATTCGTCTCTTTACCCTTAGGGTTTCCTCAGGACCCTCAAATCGCAGTTTTGATGCTAATGTTGCCAGGCAGTCAGCGTGTTGGTTGATATAGCGCCCAATATGGGTTACTATTGCATCGGTGAAGTAGCTCAGCAGTTTTTTTACATCGGCTATATATGGGGCTAAGGTTACTTCTTTTAGTGCGTATACTTCGTTTACCTGGTTGATCAATAGTTTACAGTCCCCTCTTATTTCCAGATGCGTGGCTCCGGCTTGTTTAGCCAAAGATAGCCCGATAAGAAAGGCTTCGTACTCTACTGAATTATTGGTGTAGGGGAAGTCTAGCTTTAAAAAGTGTGAGAAAACTTCACCAGTCGGGGATACTAGAACTACACTGGCTCCTCTTGTACCGTTGTTAGGGGTAGCGGAGCCATCGAAAAACAATATCCATGTTTCTCCTTGGAGGAAAGAGATTTATGGAAAGTCCCCAGGGATCTTCACGTAGCGTTCCGGAAACAATAGCCAGCAAATCTGCAACTGCTTGTCCTTTGATGGCTCTCGGGGAAGCACATGTTATGTCAAATTCTGACATCTGGAGGAGCCATTTTTTCGGTCTCCCTATTAGGGCCGGTTTTGAGAGGAGGAACTTCACATGATCGGATTTGGATATCAGCACCACTTTATTGGACAGTAGGTAGTGCTTGAATTTCTAGATGAAGTGGATCAAAGATAGGCACGCCTTTTATGCCTTGGGATACCTGACTTCGACATATCTTAAATTCCGACTGAAGTAGTATATGGGGTGTTCAATCCCTTCGTCATCTTCTTGGGCGAGGAGAGCTCCGACAGTAGTGTCGTTGAAAGCGGTGTAGAGGTGTAGTGGTTTTCCTTGGATGGGTGATTTCATGACGGCTGGGGAAGATAACATCTGCTGAATTTTTCGAAATGCTTCTTGTTGTAGTGTGGTCTAGAGAAATCTTGCTCCTTTCTTCGGTAAGGGGGTATATGAGACAACAAGTTGATCCAATCCGGGTATGAAGCGGCGAATGTAGTTTATTTTACCTATGAAACTCTAGAGTTCTTTCACGTTGTGTGGTGGTGGCATCGTGAGGATTGCTTGTGTTTTGATTGGGTCAACTTTGATCCCTTCATCGGTTACCTGGAAGCCTAGGAATTTTCCTTAGGAGACACCGAAAGCATAATTTAACGGATTCATCTTTAGTTTATATTCGCGGCATCTTTCGAACACTTGCCGCAGGATTCCTGTATGGGCCGCCCTAGTTTTCGACTTGACCACTATGTCATCTACATAATCTTCAACTTTCTTGTGCATCATGTCGTGAAAAATGGTGGTCATGGCACGTTGGTATGTGGCGCCAGCGTTTTTCAAACCGAAGGACATCACAGTATAGTAAAAGTTTCCAAGAGGAGTTCGAAAAGCCGTCTTACTTGCATCATGTTCGTACATCTTTATTTGGTTGTAGCCGCTGTATCCATCCATGAAAGAAAACATGCCATGTCCGTTGGTATTTTCTACCATCATGTCGATGTTGGGGAGCGAAAATTCATCTTTAGGACAACATTTGTTCAAATCCCTAAAATCGACACAACACCTGATCTAGCCATTCTTCTTTTTTACCGGAACTACGTTTTCCAACCAGGTGGGGTGATGGATTGGTTTGATGAAACCAGCTGCTAGTAGATTTTGAATCTCCTCTTTAATTTGTTCTTCCACATCATGACGGAATTGTCTTGGGGTCTGCTTGACCATCTTGGATCCGGATATCACGTGTAAATGGTGAGTGACTACCTTCTCGTCCAAGCCGGGTATTTCCTCGTATGTCCATGCGAACACATCTTGATATTCCTTGAGGAGGTCTACCAACTTTATGCGCTCGTCTATGCGTAGAGTCGAGCTTATATAGATGGGTCATGGAGATTCTTCATTCCCGACATTAATAACCTCAAGCTCGTCCATGGTGGAGTTGGTGCCGTCTTGTAGTTATCGTGATGCATCAGGTACCTCCTCATGCGTCTCGTCACCACGTTTGTGTTCCATTATGCGAAGAGACTGTGTGGGAGTCTCCCCTGTTAATTGCTAACAACGGTGCTGGTATACGGTTTTCCCTTTTTCGTCATGACCCGCAATAAAAGCCAGTCCTCTCTTAGTTTGAGCCGAACCCTGGTTCTGCGGATGAGGGCTGGTGTGTCTCTCTTTCAAAGTTGTGATATGAGACAAGGTTTCTCCATGGGGTTATGCAAGACCATCGTTTTCTTCAATGGACGACCATTTTAGCAGTGGAGTGTGGTGAGATTTGTTGGTTGTGACCTGCGATCCCTGTCTTGGCTCAACAATCTCCATGCCACAGATCGACGTATAGTGAGATAATGACGCGGTGATGCGAATGATTTCTCCATTTAACATGGTTTTCAAGCACTGGTGATACGTCAAAGGAATGATCATGTTGTCGTGGAGCCATGTCCTTCCCAGTATCATATGGTAATCTGGATCCTTTTCGATTACCGCGAACCTTACTTTTGACTGAATAGGTCCCACCGATAAATCCAAATTGACGTACCCATACGTACTGGTTTGGTTGCCTTCGAAATCGGTCATTGTAGTGGATTGTCGTATAACCTCCTTTGGTCGTACTTTGGCCGTCCTGAGCATCCTAAGGGTGACAACATTGGAGGACGCTCCTGTGTCGATGAGATCCCTTTTGAATTCCACGTCTTTGATTCGGGCTGTGACATGTAAAGCACGGTTATGGCCTTCCTCTGCCATCATGTCGTTGCCGGTGAACGTGATATTGTTGATGGACAAATCTGGCATTCTTGTTGTTTCCGAGCGCGAAGGAACCAAGGTTGTGCTTAGCATTATTCGATTGATGGCGGTGAACATCTCCATCCGCTTATCCTTTGAAAGATGTAATAGTTCACATAAGTTTTATACTAGTGAGGCTGCTTCTTGATTTACGGGTCTCTGATTAGTAGTAAAGTTGTTGACTTGAGAGTGATCGTTCGGAATGTCAGTCCCTAGTTCTGGATTTTCCGAGGCAGGCGAACCAGTATGACGTTAATTGCATCTTTCATCAGACCCATGTTTTTGGTGAGGATCTCCTGAACCCGCACCAGGTCAGTCAACTTTGGAATTCCTTAGCTGGTTGCGTTGTTAGGCATTATGTTGGTGTAGTTGCAGGAAATCCCACACTACACCCCTCACAAGAATTCATACAATCAAATCATTTTGAGATGAACAATCACAATCTTTATTGATTAATCTCACAAATTTTACAAGAAAGGAAAGAAATGAAACTAGGAAATTAACAACTTGCTCTGGACTTTTCTCTCTCCTAATGACTTACTCAATACTCGAAAAAATATCCTTTCCCTTAAGCCTGTTCGGCTCTTTATATAGGGAATTAGTGGATGACAGCTAGTTTGTCCTTTATTTTAGGATCTGGCTTGCGATACTCTCGCAAGCTTACAACTGTACATTTTCGCAAACGTCCTAAATCTCGCTAAATCTTCACACCTTTCTCGTGTTTAGGCTAATGTTATCTATTATATCATTTCTGTAATTAGTTTGCGACGGCTTCCCAACGTTGTAGATGAAGATTTCACAACTGTGTTATTGTTGTGATATTCTGATCCTACATCTTGCCTCTTCTCATGTCTTCTCTGCGAAGGGGAGAATGTCATGAGAAATTGTACTTCAAAGTGCCGCAGTTGTCCATCTTTCCAATATTTTTCTCTATTGGCCAGATTCCTTAAATTTAGCATAACCGTCTACACGTGTCATCATTCCTTTATTTACCGGTTAAACTGGTCATCTTCTTTCGTCTATGTAAAGAGGGATCTGATGAAGAAATTATTTTATTCTTTTATTTATTCTTTATCTTTCATATTCTCTGTAACTCTTCATCGTCTGAAACTTTCTTCATCTTCCCTATCTTCCTGTTATTGCTTCTTTTTGCTCTCATGGAATCAGCAAGGTCAGTTTTCTTCCTTTTCTTCTTTTAATTTTGCTAAAACTGATCTTATTTTACTGGAATCATCTTGCTTATCTTGTCTTTTGTGTAATTCACATATTGTTTCTGTTTCAGCAAAAGTACTTTCAATGTTGAATCTACAACTCAAAACCCTAATTCACCCAAAATATCGCATCCCAAGATTATTGTGAGAAAAAGAAAGTCTGCGAATAATAAGGTAGTAAGAAACATTATTCTTTTAATAACAATATTTTTTCCTCTGTTTCTTATCTGGATTTTTATTCGCAGGGTGATAAAGATACCAATACCCCCCCCCCCCCCCAAGAAATCTCGTCATCTTAAGGTTTTTGAAACTTCTGTTCCATTTTCTTCACTTATCCCTTTAAAATCTCCTGTGATACCTTCGAAATCTGAACCTTTACTTCTCATTCATGAAAATGTTGCCTCAGACATTTCCCCTTCAACTGGTCTTCTTATGAATGAAACCCATCTTATAAACCCTTTTGTGAATGAAACCCCTTTTTCTCCTATTGTCAAATCTTCTCAAATAGACTCTTCCTTAATCCTAATTACTAATTTTCCCCAAACTTCACCTTCAAATGACACAGTTATTACGAAAAATGATTTAGTTCCTCAATCTTCTAATATCACCACTTCTTCATCTGAATTCTCTTCCTTTTTCAAAGACGCTTTAGATGGGATAGATATTGTGTTCCAAACTTTATCTGATGCTTTGGATGATGTCAATAAATCTACCACTAACCCCATCAAATTGAGTGCTTGTGAAATTTTAAATAAGTATGCTGGCTCTGAGAGAATGGTTTCGCAAACAGCATTGGAGAAGGAAGTGGAAATTTTGAGTAAGTACCTCCAAATGATGACCTTGGAACGTGATGCTCTTCGTCTGGAAAATCAAAAATTCCAAAATATCTCACTGGATTGTGAACTTCTTAGCAAGAAGAATAATGAACTAAAAGGTATAATTTCTGATCTTCGCCTTTGATTTATCTTATAAGCAATTCTGTCTCTTTCTCATGCTCAATTAGTTCAGAAGCAAAATTCATTAAATAGTGAAATATCTCGCCTCTCTTATTCTTTGACTAAAGCTAACTTAGAGATGGAAACTTTATCAGATGAAAACAAAACTTTATCTCAGGAAAAGCGAACTCTCTTAAATAAGGTGGCGACTTCTTCGCAACAACTAAACATTCTTCAAAAGATAACCAAGAACAATCTCTTTGCTCATTGAAAAATGAACTTAAGGAAGTAACAGAATCATTTATTGCTGAGAGAAATACACTTATCCAAGGTAGGATAGCTTTAAGTATAAATGCAAGTCACCTCAAAGAATAATATTCTGAATTAGAAGAATCTTACTCTTTACTTGCGAAGGAGAACACTTTTCCCATCTCTAAAGAAAAGAATTTAAAATCTCTCTTGAAAGGTTTGGTTGGAGATAAATTTGATGATGCAATGAATCATTGGGAGAATACTTGCTTGGCACTAATTCAAAACATAACTTTACAAAAGGAAGGTAGTAATTTTGACTGCCTCAGCCATTCTTTCTTTGCTAAATCTGTTTATAATCTGCTGCTTGCTAATTCTTTATCTTAATAATTTTTTTGTATTCTTTCATTTCGCAGAATCTGAGAGAAATCTTCGTTCTTCCTTTTCTGATTTGGATTTGAAGTATTCTAAAATTTGCAAGGAAAATGCATTTCTAGATGCTCACCTCACTCGTTCTCGCGATCGAGCGGAAAGGAGACTTGATTATCTTGCCTATTTCAAAGATATACAAGATAGAAATCACCAAAGATCATTCCTTCGCCAAGTTCACCTTAAAGATGAAGTTCTGGTGAATGAAATTTTGTTGTCCAATTCTCTTCCTCCTGTATCAATTGCACCTTTAGAAGTAGATGATGATGAAATTCCTCGTGCTGTTGATGATGACTATGATTATGAAAGCGACATGGAAGCTATTTATCAGGAAGAAGATGAAATAGAAGAACATCCTACTAAAAAAACATCTGATGGTGATGACCAAGACATAAATGAAAAATAAATTCCTCTCCAAGAAATTATTACTGGAGAACATCAAGGTGGAGATGAAGCTAGAGTTAATCAAGGTGAAGAAAATATTGGCGAGGGTGAGAAAAATAACGAAGAATACCCATTAACTCCTTTTGGTGAAGTCAACATTGAGGATTGAGTTTCTTATTTAATTCTGTTTTCTTGAGTTGTTTCATGTCCATTACTTTTTGCGAATAGTGTGCCTCAACCAACTTTGAAATTTACTCTTTTAATACTTTGTGGCGAGAAAGATAATGCTTCTTGTTTATTAAATCCCATACTTGCCTCTCATTACCTTTCTTGCGATGAATGATCTGCATAAAGAATAATTAGTATTTATAAAAAAAAAATTGTTCTGTTTTGGGGTCTTATTTTGCCTTCCTAATTAAAGGTCTTATTTTTCCACCTTTTGTGATTGTGACAAAATCGCAGGACGTCTCTGCACTTTCATGCAGAAACCCATTGATATTGTAGTTGCAGGAAAACCTACACTACACCCTTTACAAGAATTCACAATAATCAACACATATTTGAAGATTAAAAACAATGCTTTATTATTTGATTCTCAGAAATGTTTACAAGAAATGGAAGAAATCAAGAATACAACTGTTCTTTTGGATTTTCTCTCTCCTTAAAATTTTCTTAACGCTCCAAAATTCATCTCTCCTTTCTGAATCTACTGGGTCTCTTTATATAGGGTAGTTACATAATGGATGACAGCTAAGCTGTCTTTTAATTTCGGATCTGACTCGCGGCTTTCTCGCAGAAGTGATAATGCTAATTTTCGCAGATGATATAACCCTCGCAGAATTGTCATGCTCTTTTCATGTTTCAGCTATCATCATCTGCTACGTCATTTTTTGAGTCATTCTGCGATACTCGCAGTATGTTGTTGAAGAACTCGCAGACGAATTCGCGAAAGTGTTGTAAATCTCGCAAGAATAATATCATGGTGATATTCTGGTCCTACATCTTTCCTCTTCTCATGCCTTTTCTGCGAAGGAGAAAAGATCATGAGAAATAAAATGCCGCAGCTGTTCGTCTTATCACAATCTTTTGTTCTGACACGTTTCTGCATTCTTTGCCAGATTTTTTTACACATATTTTTCCTTCCATTCAATTCCTGACACATCCTTTTCAACCGCTACGTTCCAACCATTCACGTCTTTTCTCCGCATTGAATACATTTATCTTCTCAAGTATATTTACCTTCTATAAATACTTCCTTAATTCTTTTCTCTCCTTTTTTTTTACTTCTTCTTTCTTCTCTCTGCAATTTTACTATTCTTCAGTGAATTTCGGATCTGCTACTGTTGCAATTTTTTCTTTCGATCTTTTACTCTTTCAATATTCATTCCCACACTAAGAAAATGCCTCCAGCTGGTCGTAAATATTTGAAAGCTTTTGAGAAAATTCAAAAAGAACTTCAGAACAGAGGTTTTACTTTATCTTCCATTGCTGATCAAAACCTTAAGGCTGAGCTTTCTGTAAAATTATTTTCTGATCATCCATGTAATGGCGAGAAAATTATAGTCTCACTAGGTCAACTTGAAGCTGATCTTCCCATTACTTTATATGACCCTGAGCTTCCTTTATTCTATGAAATACTCTCTCATGAGAAGTTCTCGCGGGAAGTATATCAGTTGAGTGGGGATTGCATTCGCCTAATGCTTGAGTATTGTAGTTGCAGGAATTCCCACAACACACCCCTTATAATATCTTAATAATTATCTCTTGATCTAAACTATTTTGATATTTAAAATTCTAAAAATTGTAAATTGACACACGGATTTTTACATGGTTCGATCAATTTGATCTACATCCATGATTCTCTACTATGATTGTTAAAGTTTACATTTGATTTTACATTTGATAATCTCCATTAATGGAGTTCTAAATCTAGTTTTTGGGAAGAAGATGATAAAGAAAAATATCTTTTCTCCCTCTAAAAATCTCTCTCTCCTCAAGACTCTCTCCACTCTAAAAATTACATCCCCATTTTCTGGACTTACTCGAACCCTTTATATAGGAAATTACATAGTGGGTGACAGCTAAGTTTTCCCCTTCTTTCGGATCTATTTTGCGATCTCATCGTGGTAATTACAATGTTAATATTCGCCAAATTTTGTAATCCTCGTGAAACAACACTCTTATAATATGCCTCTTCAATCGTAAACTTCGTCATTCTATGAATTATTTTGTGACGCTCGTGAAATGTTGTTGAAGATTTTTCAGTAGCGCTCGCAGAAGTGTCATTAATATCTCGTGAATATAATTGTGGCGATATTCTGATCCTACATCTTGCCTCTTTTTTCTTGAATATTGCTTGAAAAGTAATTTTTAAGAAAAAATCTGTTGTTGTGGCAGTCTTTGATTTTTGTTGATGAAGGAATGAGCGAAAGAATATTGTACTTGAAAAGTATATACTTTCCTCTATTCTTTTGCGAACTTCCATATCTTTGTTAAGTAAATAAGAAGTATTAACTCTTGAAGTGCTCGTGAAGTATGAAGTATCCCTGAAGAAATATAAGAAGTACTCATTCTTCAAAATATAAGAAGTATCCGTCCTTTAATGAAAATCATAAGTATTGCCTCTGTTCTCGTGAAATTATTACTGGATTTTTGGTGAAAATCCTAGTCTATTTTGGAAATGATTCTTGCGAGAAGATAAAGAACATAAAATGTTTTCTTGGTAATCCACAGTTGCCTCTGTTCTTTATCTATGAAGGAAGAATCCCTGAGAAAATGCTAAATGAAAAAATTGCCTCTGCCTCATTTGATAAAATGATCATATTCTGCGAAATAATCATTTCTCCTGCGAAATTCTGGAATAGTCTGCAATATGCTGAATTAGTCTGAAAATTTATGAATGTTTCTGCGAATTTCTGAACGTTTCTGCGAGGCTCTAAATGTTTCTGCGAGATTCCGAAATAATGCTTTGAATAGTGTTGTCATGAATAGTGGCGATGAATAGTGGCGAGATTGTGAATAATGCTACGAGATTGTAGACATTCCTCTTGATAAATTCTGAATAATACTTCTGAGAAACTCTGAATAATATTTCTGAGAGATTCTGAATAATACTTCTGAGAGATTCTGAATAATACTTGCTATCTCTCTTGCGATGAACAAATCTTTCCTGCATTTTACAAGAAAATAATTAATGTTTGAGATTATTCTATTGGTCTTATTTTGCCTTCCTAGTTAAAGGTCTTATTTCTCCAATTTTTCTTTCTGCGACAAAATCGCAGGACGTCTTTACATTTGCATGTATTGACCCATTGATCTTGCCTTATCTTTTCTCTTGAGGCTTTTTAGCATGTTATGCGACAATATGACAAGTCTAAGTTCTCTCGTGAGATCAAAGTCTCATGACATTGCCGTCTTGCGATGAAATCGCAGGACGTCTTTACACTTTCATGTAAAAACCCATTGATCTCATCTTAACTTTTTCTCATTTGGATTTTTGCCTCTATAAAATTTACGCGACAATATGACAGGCCTAAATGATCTTGCGATCTTAGAGCCCCATGACATTGCCGTCTTAAGACACTTATCAGCTCCCTAATGGAGGGTTCCGTCCTTATCTTCCCCCTGGTTGCCCCTTCAAGGAGGGCACATGGGCCATACAAGACTAGATCCTCCCATCCAGATTTACCAACAACCAGTTGTTTTCGCAGCCTCTTGTCCTTTATGCCTATATGGATTATAGTTACAAGACTGCACCCTAAGTGGGGTTTTCTTCAGGCCAAGTGCATTGTAGCAAAGACTTACCAAAGATGGCCAGGGTAGGTTCGTCCGTCCCGGGCACCCTTGGCTAAACCGTGTACCTCGGCGCCTTGGTCATACTCTGCACTTCTTGGAAGAGATTCTCAGTCGTCCAACCAGGGTATAACCTTATAAAGATGGAAATCCAAGATCTCTCTCCCGGATAGGTTTTCTTTAACCCCAACATCTGCATGACTCAGGTTCCAGTAGCGGTATAACCTTATCGCTGAATCATGTAAAGAGATACCCCCTTATAATAACGTGCTTGTAGGTCTTACATTTTCCTCTTATGAAATTGTATTCGCGAACTAGGGTGCACGCCCTAAAGGTTTGTCCCATTCTTATGTCTCTGCGAAATTATATTCGCGTTTCTCGCGATATTTTCGCGTTTCTTCATTCTTTCATTTCTGTCAATTCTTTATATAATCTTAAATAATCTCGCGATTACACTCGCAGCTCTGATAAAAATTTGTTTTGCTCATTTCTATGAGTTGAAATATTCTTTAAAATCTTTTGAAATCTTAGAAATATTCTTTGAAATCTTGCGATTTTATCGCGTATTTTGGAAATTTGAAATCTTAGAAATTTTGGCGATAATTTCGTTTTCTGTAACCTTAGAAATCTTTGAAATTTTTTGCGATAATTCCATTTTCTGTAATCTTTTGAAATCTTTGTAATCTTGCGAGGGTATCACTGTTTTGGAAATGAAATCAAAAGTTTTTGAAGTCTTAAAAATCTTCGTGATATTTTCATTTATTGTAATCTTTGAAAAATTTTGCGATCTTTAAAAAAAAAAATTGCGATGATCTCATTTTTTATAATTTTTTGAAATTTTTTGAAATTTTTGAAATTTTAGAAGTCTTAGAAATGTTTTTCGAAATCTTGCGATAGTATAAACCAAAATTTTTCATTTTCTGTAAGTAAAATATTCAAGGAAATGGTACTTAGCTTTTTGGCGATTTTCTATTGCTGCCATTTCTCGCGAAGTATTTGATTTGCTTGTGAAATGAGAAGAAATGAGAAATGAAGTCTTGACCTACTTCTTGTATACTGTCACATCATACCAACTTTTCTAACCCTCTGTTGTGAAATAATCAAATATCTGACGAAGTAATGAAATACCAAATTCATGCCTCTGACCAATTTGGCGAAGTAATGAAATAATCCTCTCATGGAAAGTAGATGTACCAATTTCTGCTCGTCAATATTTCTTAATTGCTTCATTATCTTCTATCAACTTAATTATCAACGTTTGGATAAAGACATTTGGCTTCCCATGATGAAAGGATGATGACGTTTGATTTTTGGTGAAGTTTGGCTCTCGCTATAAAGACATTTGGCTCCCCATGACATTTGGCTCTCGCTATACTTGTTTTTGGGCAAATTGAAATCCCCTAGTACGTAATAGTTGTTTCCAAGTGATATGTTGCTTGCCAAGAATCACCCTTTCTATTTGCTCGCCAAATATTGTTCATTATCGCAAGTATTGAACTTTAGTTGTCCTTCTTCACTCTTTGGCGTTGTTGCTCGCGGTAATCCGAAAGATTTTCCACCCTATATCTCCACAACAGTGGCGATAATCACTATTGCCCTTCGCAGATGGTAATTATTCTTCAACAGTGGCATTTTAAAATGTCCAATAGATGTTTATATCCTTCTTATTGCTTGGAGTAGATTTTTAATTTTCGCAAGTGAATTTCTGCGAGATTCATCCATTTAATTTAGTGAGCAATCTATTAAAATAACATCCATAATAAAAAAAAAAAAATTTTAAAAAAAAAATAGAAAAGAGAAGAGATTTTGTCCTGTAGAATTATTTGTTGGTGTAACTTCATTTGATTTCTTCATTTCTAAGAGCCTTAATCCCTTCACGCTGAATGCTTTTGCCGTGGACGTCTTCGTTTTCACGCTGAGACGTCTCTAAAATTCGCAGAAATGAACTTCGCAGAAATGGAGTATTCCTTAGCCTCTCTGCTCCTGAATAATTACATAAAAGTAAGTTAATTAATTAATGATTGGGCAATAGTTAATTAATTACATATGAGAAATGGATGTCTATGATATGAAGGTAAAAGTAGTTAATTAATTCCATGCCAGCAACTTGGAGTTTATTTCATTTGCTGAAGTGGCGGAGTTAACAAATACATTTCGCGAAAAAGTGGGGGAGTATTGCTGCTTTTATACATGACGATGGTCACCAATAATAAGGTTCGTGAATTTGACTGAAACTGTACAAAATAGCAGTTAACATACAAAAAATGCAAACCGCGAAATATTTAGTGGACTATGAGCAAGAATAATAACTGAATAGTAAAAAAGAGAAATGAAAAACCTGTAGCTAAACTTGAACCAATCAAGGCAAAGCGAAAGTGCTTTCAATACAGTCTCAAGCACAGAAGAGGCATTGAATTTTGTGTCTCCAAGGTGTACATCATCATGTTTATGGTCCCATCGTCATGTTTCAAGATGTACATGGTTATGGACATGGACCCATCGTCATGTTTCTCGCAGAATTTTGTGTCTCCAAAAGTTATTTGCTCGCCAAAAGTGAAGGAATGTCACAATTTTAGGATTAGAAACGAAAGGTCAAAATTACTCCCTTCAATTCACTTGATGCTGTTGTATCCTCTTTTTGCCTTGCTGCGAGCATCTCGCTGTAACCAAGGGGTATTGGCGCGGTTTAATTCGCATATCTTATCATTTTTTCCTTGCTATTTCTCATAAACTTTCTCTTCGTATTTTATTTTGTAAATTTTGTTTCACGGATTTTATTGCTCTTCCCTGTAAATTTATTTTTGTTGTTGTATCTGTTGACAAGGTTAAACTCTTTCTCGTTATCAGCTGCGAGATTGTAAATGCCTGCCACAAGATATTTGATTCCTTCATCTCTGACTTTAATCATAAGAAATCATGTTCACATTAGTTTATTTATACTATCGAAATTATGATTAAATTCAAGTTTTATGGATGTAAATTCATGATCAAAATTATTTTTAATTTAAAATATCAACTAAACATCAATTTTCGCGAAAAACAAAGATTAATGATCTAAAATTCAAAATCTTCCAGATCTATACTATGGAAAGATGGATATATAATTTAATATGACAAGAAAGAATTTGTCCTATTTGAACAATTAATTGATCCAAATTCATTAGATTTCTTCCTGCGAAGAATGAAAACTTTCTTACGAAATGTAAATCTCTAATCAACAAAGAATCTCGAAATTTGACATTTTTAGAAATTCATTAAACAGATTTGCAAAACGAGGTTTGTTTACTACAAATTCGTAACAAAAACATTTTTAGATTCAAGACTTCCTCAATAAATCAAATTTCTACCAAAAGCAAAGTTTTAATTTGACAAAAAGTCTATTTTCAATTTATGCTTTGGAATTCCCAGATCTGAAAAATGAAACGAAGAATAAGAAAAGTGAGAAGAAATTTGTCCTTTTTGATGATTTGTTGATGCAATTCTGCAGATATTTTCTTCATCCGCCACTTAACATATCTCCTTCTCTCTATTTGTTGTATTATCATGATCTTCCATTGTAGGTTTCCATATTTGGTCTTAAAACTTTTAGATCCAATAAAATCTAGTAGTTGCAGGAATTCCCACAACACACCCCTTATAATATCTTGATAATTATCTCTTGATCTAAACTATTTTGATATTTAAAATTCTAAAAATTGTAAATAGACACACGGATTTTTACATGGTTCGATCAATTTGATCTACATCCATGATTCTCTACTATGATTGTTAAAGTTTACATTTGATTTTACATTTGATAATCTCCATTAATGGAGTTCTAAATCTAGTTTTGGGGAAGAAGATGATAAAGAAAAATATCTTTTCTCCCTCTAAAAATCTCTCTGAAAAATCTTTCTCTCTCCTCAAGACTCTCTCCACTCTAAAAAATACATCCCCTTTTTCTGGACTTACTTGAACCCTTTATATAGGAAATTACATAGTGGGTGACAGCTAAGTTTTCCCCTTCTTTCGGATCTATTTTGCGATCTCATCGCGGTAATTACAATGTTAATATTCGCCAACTTTTGTAATCCTCGTGAAACAACACTCTTATAATATGCCTCTTCAATCGTCAACTTCGTCATTCTTTGAATTATTTTGTGACGCTCGTGAAATGTTGTTGAAGATTTTTCAGTAACGCTCGCAGAAGTGTCATTAATATCTCGTGAATATAATTGTGGCGATATTCTGATCCTACAAGTATGCTACTCGCGGTGCTGGTAAATAATCTCGCTACCATAATACCGCAAAAAATCCTAAATTCAAAGATGTTCCAATTGTTCCTGCAAAGTACACTGTAGAGAATTTCTTCGCAAACTATGACATAATCCCCATGAGGAGGGATGCCACTTGTTGGGGTGTCCGCTTACAAAAGAAGGATGATGTTTCTGAAGACAAAGCTCTTATGTTGGATATCGATTGGCATCCGGGCAACAATACATCCCCTCGCCATTACAGTGCTGAAAAATGGTATATTCTTCCCTTATTATTAGAAGGTCCATACATTTCTTGTTCTCATACTTTACCCGCGAGTCTCTCAAATTACCAACCATTGGCGTTTTGCTGGCCTGAAAAGAATAAGGAGGTATATTCCCGATTTTTTTACTTGTTTCTATTTTCCTCATATTCTTACGTATACGCTCGCTGACTACTCCAATATTTCCAGATTAACAGATTGAAGGCTAGTTACAAGAAATCAGGGAAACCTAGTACTTTATTAGCTCTCAAATCACTCATAGATGAGGTAAGAAATATTCCTTTATGATTTTTAACAATCTATTGTTGCCTCTATTTCTTACCTTTATCTGTGTTTGAAGGTTATTGAAGAAATAGAACCTGTGAAGATCGCGGAGATTAAAGGGAAAAGCGAAGGTTCTTCTCGCAAGGATAAATCTACTGTTCTTATCAAAGAGAAATCCACTGTTCCTCCTTCCAAGAAAAAAAAAATAATCTACTTCCCTTTCATCATCTCATTCATATAGAGAATGTTCTCATGATGATACTAATATTGATGATTTTGATGTCGATATCCCTTCCGTAAGGGAATCCTCCCCACCTGAGTCTTCTATATCTCAGCTATCCAGCATATTTTCTGACACTATGCTTGGTGTGTGGGATGATTCTCTTAGAGATACATGCCAAGCTCTCGCAAAGGTCTGTGATGCTTCCATATTAATGTACAATAAATCTCTTCAAGGAATTTCAAGATCAGTGACTCCCAACCTCTTAAATTCACTAAGCATTTTGGTATGTTTTCATTTCTTCGCCATATTTGTATAATTTCATTTCTTCGCAAGATTTTAATTTATGTTTATCTTGATAATTTTTTGTTTTCCTTCGCAGGCTGGAAGAGCTTCTTTTGTTGTTGCCTCGGACTTGGAGAAAAGGCGTGCATCCTTTCACAAGAAGAACACTGTTCTTCGCAAGAAGAATGAGGAGTTAGAATCTGAGTCTGCTAATCTCCACGAGAAGAATAAACAACAAGAGAAGGATCTTTCTCATCAAATTCTCAAAGTATCCAATCTTGAAAATGCCAATAAACAACTCTTAGGTATACGAATTTTCCTATTTTCTTTCGTATTTCTACTTTCCACTATTCCTTCTTATTTGATTTACCATTCTCGCAGAAATTTATGGTCTCTCTGATGAGGCTTCAACCCTTCGTTCTTTTCCCGAACCAATAGATGATGATGCTCTTCTAGAGCTTCTTAATAACTCTTTTAATAATCCTTCCAATGATAGAATTGATTCTCTTTCCATAGATGAACTCAGGTCTAAACTTCGTCTCTTAAAAATTGACCATAGATCTTGTTTAGACATGGCTAACAAATTTAAACGCTTTCACCACAATTATAAGGAAGAGATTAAAACTTTAATGGCCAAGAACAGTAATCTCTCAGATAACAAAGATCGTATATCTAGACAAGGAGCTCAAACTTTAGCGGATTTTCATAAAACCCTTCTTGAAGTCCAAATTGAAAGAGATAGACTTATCTGCGAGAAAAAGATTTTTGTTGAAAGGGAAAACCAAATTCGTTCCCATCTTCTTATTAATAATGATGATGAATTTGCTTGGGCTGCGAAGATTCTTGACAACGCCAGAACTAACTTAGGTGTAGATGTTAGTCTTCATGTTGAACAAGCGGCCTTAATTAAAGACATGATTTCTGAAAGAGAAGGTTGTTAACTGTTCTTCCTCATTAATTTCTTGTCTTTATAGTTTTTTTGCAAAATTTCCAACTTGTTGTTATATACTTGCAGGAGCTGAGAAGATATATTATGAAAGAATTAAAGAACTTGAAGCCGACAAGGGTCAGCTCGCAAAAACCCTTGCTTCTCGCAATGAAAAATATTCAAGATTGAAAAACCAATTAAAGATCACCGCTACGAATTTTAGTAATATCCTTATTGGTATTCACAATGACTCCGTCAAGAAGGTCTATGATGATCATAACATTTCTCACTCTTTGTATCCTTGCCTCGCGGAAGAAGTTCCAACGAATACTCCAAACCTTGTTATCTCTGACAGTGAAGCCGAAGAATCTGGCGAAGATGAAGGATATAGTGAAGATGGTGGTGAAGACGAAGAATGAGAAAAATCTGGCGAAGATGATGATGGATCTAACTAATTTTGTTTCTCCTTTTTAATCTTCTTATAATATTTGTACACTTATCTCCTTCTTCTTGTGATATAGCTGCGAATTTCTCCAGCTTCTAAGATACCTTGATGTATAGATTTCTTTTGCTTCTATCTGTATAAATTAAAAAACAATTCCTTTTTTGCTATATGGTTAATCAACATGATTATTAATTTTTAACTTTCTGCGTGAATCTGCCATATAAAGATGAATAATAATTTTATCATTCTGTTCATTCCCATATTTGCCTATGTTATTCATCTGCAATATGAAATATTGATCGGATTAATGTTAAATAAAATATGTTTGTAAATTTTTCCTCAACCTCTGCGCAAATGCCGCAGGTCATGTCTGCATAGTCTCATGATTTCTTGTGGTCTTATTTTTCCTTCCTAGTTAAAGGTCTTATTTAGCCACTTTTTATTTTTTGGCGACAAAATCGCATGACGTCCTTACATTCGAATGTAAAAACCCATTGATCTTGTCTTATCCTTGCTTTTTCAATTTATTGCGACAATATGACAGGCCTAAGTTCTCTTACGAGAAAAAATCCCCATGACATTGTCGCCTTGCGATGAAATCGCAGGATGTCTTTACACTTTCATATAAAACCCATTGATCTCATCTTAACTTTTTGTCATGGATTGTTTCCTCTGTAAGGTATTTTTTACGCGATAATATGACAGGCCTAAATGTTCTTGCGAACCTAAAGCCCAGTGACATTGCCATCTTTAGACACTTATCAGCTCCCTACTGGAGGGTGCCGCCCTTATCTTCCCCCTGGTTTCCCCTTCAAGGAGGGCACATCGGCCATACAAGACTAGCTCCTCCCATCCGGTCTTAACAATAACCAGTTTTTTTCGCCGCCTCTTTATCCTTTTTGCCTATATGGCTTATAGTTACTAGATTGCACCCTAAGTGGGGTTTTCTTCAGGCCGAGTGCATTATAGCCACGACTTTCCAAGAATGGCCAAGGTAGTTTCGTACTCCCCGGGCACCCTTGGCTTAACTGTGTACCTCGGCGCCTTGGTCATATTCTGCACTCCTTAGAAGAGACCCTCGGTCATCTAACCATGGTATAACTGTAGTTGTAGGAATTCCCACACTACACCCTTGTTAAGATTCTATAGAAATCTATTGGACATTAATTCAACTTCAAAGATTTAAACGACACTTTACTATTCAGATCTCAGAAATGTTTACAGAATTGGAAGAAATCAAGATTACAAATATTCTCTTGAAGTTTCTCTCTCCTCAAGACTCTTTCAACTCTCAAAAATACATCATCATCTTCTGAATCTATCGAGCCCTTTATATAGGGATTTACATAATGGATGACAGCTAAGTTTTCCTCCTATTTCGGATCTATTCTGCGATCTCATCGCAATTATAACAATATTCTCTATCGCAAGAATGATCACCATCGCAGGATCAACATATTCTTCTTTTATTTCTTCCATCGTCAATTTCTCTTTGGGTATTCTGTGTCGCTCGTGAAACGTTGTTAAAGAATTGGCAGTGACGCTCGCAGAAACGTTGTTAATATCGCAGGAATAATGTTGTAGCGATATTCTGGTCCTACAATAACCTTATATATATAGTTGGAAATCCAAGGTACCTCTCCTGGATAGGTATCTCTCATGGAAATAGACCCCATATCTCCATGAATCAAGTTCCAGCAGCGGTATAACCTTATCCCTGATCCATGTAAACAGATACCCCCTTATATGACGTACTTCAGGTCTTACATTTGCCTCTTGCGAAATTTTATTCTCAAACTAGGGTGTACGCCATAAAGGTTCGTCCCATTCTTATGTCATTATTCTTTGATTATCTCTTTTTTGCATTTCAGCTCTTGTATGATTTTTCAATTTCATCTTTTTCATTGAAACGAAATATTCTTTTGAAACATTTTCTTCAACAAATCATTCATACATTTCTTAAATTTCACGATTTGAGAAATTTTACCTTTCTACTTACTACTTTCTGCTTCTGCCTTTTTGTTACGCTTTGCTATTTTCTCTCCATCTGCGAGGCGCTCGCCATCAATAGCTTTTAGTGTGTGTTGACTGTTTATACCATAAGTAAAAACGCCACTTAATGGGCCGAATTGATACTTGAATCGTCTTTGGGTCCTCATCCAAGCCCGCTACCCAGTCAACCAAAGCAGTCCACTCGCCTGCACAGATAGGTCAATGGTCAAAGCCAGTCAATGGTCAAAGTCGGTCAATCGTCAAAGTCAACATCCAGTCAAGGTCAATGGTCAAAGTCAACGGCTAGTCAATGGTCAAAGTCAACCATCGGTCAACCATCGAAGTCAGACACACCCCTAGCTAATTTTCAGTCTCGTGGCCAGCAACACTGCTAACCAATTCCCAATTAATTATGTTGCCGACCAGTCTCCACTCATATCTCCGGCAAAGCTAATTATCTTTGCCGACCCATCCATCCACTCATCCGACCAACTATGCGGTCAACCAACCCATTACGCTGCCAACAAGATCCACCTATTCTCGCCATCCAAGATCCACATCCTGCCCCCGCAGAAGATCCACCGTCTCTGCGACCGTCACCACCAATCCTGCCAGCCATTAATCAGGCAGTTTCATGCGAATTTATCATAGAAGCATTAAAGGGGCAGTTACATACAGAATTGATGATAGAGACATAAAGACAACAGTTTCATGCAGAATTCATGAGGGAGGCATAAAGAGGGAAGTTTCATATGAATTGATGATAAAAGCATAAATGAGCTGTTTAATGTAATTTATGTTGATAGTTCAAATTAAATGGAAAAAGGTATAAAAGGGAGATGTGCAGAAATCAGGAGAGGGTAGCCAATAGGAGAGAAAAATACAATGTAACACAAAACATGAATGAAATTATTCTCCCCAAGGGGATTCACCCGTGGACGTAGGCAACTATGCCGAACCACGTTAAAACTATGTGTTTCTTTCCATTCTTCAACTCAACCTTTAACCCTAAATCCATAGAAAATAATCAATTCATTGTGTTTCGTGCCCAAAAGTGATTTTGGGTACAAACATTGGCGCCGACTAAGGGGACTACGAGAAAATAAATCGTGTTCTCCCATTGAGAAAAGTTGCAGAAAATGCTTCAAGTCATTCCATCGAAAAGCAGTATTGAACGGCTTGAAAATCACTGCTGCAGTCTAGTTGAACGCAACTACTGCAGTCCAGTCTGTTCACAATTTGTGCAGTCCAGCTGATCGCGGCTGCTGCTGGCCATATAACCGCAGAATCTGGCAGTTAATTTGATTGCAACTTCTGCTATCCAGATTCGAGGTTCGAGATTTACTGAAACCACTGATGTTGCATCAGTACAAAGACTGATTAAGTTGCTGCCAAGACGTTCGGTCCGCGATAAAAGTTGGAGTGAAACACCATTAAAACTGCTGTAGGATGTTCAATCTGCAGCACGTTACATAAAAAAAAATCATCAAAATTGTTGTTGGATGTTCGATCTGCAACATGGCTTGATCCAGTTTTGTTTTCAATCACTGCAGTCCAGCTGATCGCAGCTGCTGCTGACTAGTTAATTACGATTCTTCGCAGTCCAGGTGATCGCAACTGCTGCAGTCCAGCATCGCAGTCGGAAGCTACCGAAGCCGACTCACTACGAAAATAACCAAGATTATTGTCAGGATGTTCGATCCGTGACATATTCAAACCCAAAGTGAAAAACTTTTTGCTTCTCAAATGGCGTAGTTTTCGCCTGTTCGAGTTTGTAGTATGTCAAAATCACTACTGAATGATCGCGGAGGTGTCAAGTTGCTTGCATATATAGGTGCATGAATACCCAAGAGAGAACCTCCGGAAAAGCGTGTCAGAAAAGTCCGCTAAGGTGCAGCAAAACCATGGTGAAAAGACCATATAGAAATAGCAACATTTCTAAAAGAAAAGTCGACAGTTACTTAAGCCGTTACAAGGAAGAAAAGGCAACATCTGTGATTTAAAAGATCACATTTCAGAAAGCCATTGCAAGAAGCCTCCATCAAAAAGACAACATTTTCAGAAAAAGTGTCACCAAAGCTGTGAAGGAACAGATCACGGTTCGTAGAAACGTGTTGCGAAAATTTAAAAAAAAAAAAAAAAAAAACCGGCGGCTCAACCCGGCGGACTTAGCCGACGGCCCCACCCGGCGGCTCAACCCGGCGGCCCCACCCGGCTCCAGATCTGTTCACCCACTTCTGGTTTTCCTTCACCCACGTTAAAAGTTGGTCACCCACATCATATTTTGTTAACCCATGTTAGAAATTCAGTTAACCCACATCAACGAAGGTTTCGTTCACCCACTTCAGCCTGTTACAAAAAAACAAAAACAAAAAACAAAAACAAAAAAAAGCCAGAGGCCTGACCCGGCAGCTCCACCCGGCGGACAGACCCGGCGGCTCGACCCGGCGGCCAGGCCGAGCGTCAATCGGAGAGTTAAAGGATATGAATCGGCGACTTTTCGGGATCTGCGATTAATCGGCGAAGATTAATCAAGCTTCGATTCAAGATTTGCGCGCAAAGATAAGTCCATGGTCCTGATTCAGCAAAACGCGGTACAACTTAATTCCGTAGCCCTGTTTCAGTACATCGTGTCGTAATTTAATTCCGTAGACCTCGGATTATTCCTCCCCACTTCTCTTGCTTTGCGGATATGTACACCCCACTTGGGCTTGGGCTAAAAAAATTGTTTCGTTGATATCTTCTTCGTCTCACGTCCGAATGGGGTGAATTTTGGCTCGTTGCGATCGCATTTCAATATCCTACGATATGAAGGTAAAACATTTATAAGATTTTTTGGGTACAATCACCTCATCAACATGTTTGGAGCAAGGCGTTAACCAACCAATGTGGTTTCTTCGATAACTTCTTCTTCGTGCATCCAAAATGGGTGATTTTCGGCCAAATGAGATCGTATGTCAGTTCCCAACATCATGAAGATGAAATTTCAATTTTCGGAAGAAATTGAATTTTTAGAAATATAAAATGACGGCACCAGAAACGGTCACATTCAATCACCACCAAAAAATACTGCAGTCCAGTTGATCGAACTGCTGCAGTCCTTTTCTAAATAAATATTACAGTCAGTTGATCGAACTGCTGTAATCCAATTTCATAGCAACAGTTGCTGGCATGTTGATCGAACTGCCACAGTCCCTTTTTAATTCCTACAACCCAGTTGATCGAACTGCTGTAGTCCGAATTTACCCAACATTGTTTCAATACAGTTTTCCAAAACACTGCTTGATCGCTTTTAATCTATTCTTGTCTGACTTATCGCAAATGCTAAAACACAAGTTCGTGGCAACTATTTTCAATCCAGTTTGGACTTAATCAGCAGTTCATCCAAAGACAAATCTAATTACTGAATCAAGCCGAGACACTAAGGCAACCATACTAATCATCGTCGCTGGAAAACATCGACATAGCCAGTGGGCATCCTAATCACTTCGTAAACGAAGTTGCAGTAACATTTTCAATAGGGTAAGTATATGGTAAGTATACAATTTACATTTTTTTTTCTTTTTTCTTTTCATATATTCATGCATACTTTTGTTCAATATGACACATTAAATGTGGCAAGCATTTTCTCAACGAGGGGATGCACACATTTCAATTCTGCGCAAATTTGGAATAGTGGGAATGGCCCCCCGCGCGAATTCCGGATAGCAGACATCTTCAAAATTCCATGCGCAAGCAAAATGCAGCAAGGCAGTGCACCCTTGTGCGAGCATTGAGCATCATGACAATTACAATATACTAGGGGCGAGTTGCATATCACTTCAACGTGACTGACTACCACGTGGGGGAGAGATATGCGACACCTCATGATCTGAAATGACTCATTTGGGGAAGGCTACGTAAACACTCTATACGATTGGGGGCAAGTTACATAGCGCCTAAATGCAATGTGGAGTTCGGCTTCCAAAAATCCAAACTTCAGGTAACCCGAACTTCTTAATCCTCCAATGAATTGCAGGATTAAGAGGGGGCGAGCATACACCATAATATTTTTACGCATAATATTTTTTTAACTTCCATAGTTATATTGATTGAATTATTGTACTCTAGTTCAAAGGCAACTGCTGCACTCGGTTGGACGCAACCGATGCAGTCCAGTTGCCTGCAAATAATGTACTCAGTTGGACGCAACTGATGCAGTCTGGTGACACTCAGTTGGACGCAACTGGTGCCGTCTAGTTTTATTAATAGATTTTTACACCTATGTTTATCGAGCTTTTTAAGTCCAGTCCTTCAGTAGCTGTCGCAGTCCATCTAACTGTTGTTGTTGCGGTCCAGCTAATTGTTGCTGCCGCAGTCCAGCTAACTGTTGCTGCTGCAGTCCAGCTAATCACAACTAATACATTCTAGCTATGCTCGCAGTTCCTACAGTCCAGCTGAACGCAGCTGCTGCAGAGGAACCTTGTTCGATGTTTCTGTACTCTAGCTGATGCAGTCCAGCCTTGCTCACAGTTCCGGCAGTCCAGATGAACGCAGCTACTGCGGAGGAACCTTGTTCGATGCTGATGTACTCCAGATGATCGCAGCTGATGCAGTCCAGCCTTGCTCGCAGTTCCGGCAGTCCAGCTGAATGCAGCTGCTGTGGCGGAACTTTGTTCGCTGCTTCTTCATTCCATCTAACTGTTGCTGCTGCAGTCCAGCTAATCACAACTGATACATTCTAGCTATGCTCGCAGTTCCTGCAGTCCAGATGAACGCAGATGCTGCAGAGGAACCTTGATCGATGCTGCTGCATTCCAGCTGATCGCAGCTGATGCAGTCCAGCCTTGCTCGCAGTTCCGGCAGTCCAGCTGAATGCAGCTGCTGCAGAGGAACCTTGTTCGATGCTTCTATACTCCAGCTGATCGCAGCTGATGCAGTCCATCCTTGCTCGCAGTTCCGGCAGTACAGCTGAACGCAGCTGCTGCGGCGGAACTTTGTTCGCTGCTGCTTCATTCCAGATGATCGCAGCTGATGCAGTCCAGACTTGCTGCTTCGGGCGATCCGTGAACGCAGCGGCCAGTCGTTGCTTTGCCGTTCCGCTGCATTCCAGCTGATCGCAGCTGATGCAGTCCAGCCTTACTCGCAGTTCCGGCAGTCCAGCTGAACGCAGCTGCTGCGGCGGAACTTTGTTCGTTGCTGCTGTATTCCAGCTGATCGCTTTGACAGTCCGGCCTTGCTCGCGATTTCGGCAATCGGTGACGCATTTCTGTAGCGGAGAACTTTGTTCACTGTTGCTGCATTCCAGCCGATCGCAGCTGATGCAGTCCAGCCTTGCTCGCAGTTCCGGCAGTCCAGCTGAACACAGCTGCGGCGGCGGAATTTAGTTCGTTCTTCTTCATAATCTGTGACCGCGGTGATGCTCGTTGATTCCGCAGTCCAGCTGATCACGACTGCTATAGACCAGCTTTACTCAATAATGTTAGCATTCACTCGCAATACCACACCACTCAAGCATCACACTTCTGTTACAGAATAACTCAGCCATCAGTCTTGATTTCGCATACAACAGTGGTTCATGCTCAACTATTTCCCGCCAATCTCCCAATCACAATAGCCTCACTTGGGGGCGTCTCAATTATGATTTCTGCAAACACAAGGGAAGTTCGCCAATCACCTCAACATCAATAATCCACACCTGGGGGCGAGTTTAATTATTGACTAAGGAAAACGGAATTTTCTTAACCCCCAACAAGTTGGAGGTTAAGAGGGGGCGATGTTTGTACCATAAGTAAAAACGCCACTTAATGGGCCGAATTGATACTTGAATCGTCTTTGGGTCCTCATCTAAGCCCGCTACCCAGTCAACCAAAGCAGTCCACTCGCATGCACAGACCGGTCAATGGTCAAAGCCAGTCAATGGTCAAAGTCGGTCAACCGTCAAAGTCAACATCCAGTCAATGGTCAAAGTCAACGGCTAGTCAATAGTCAAAGTCAACCATCGGTCAACCATCGAAGTCAGACACACCCCTAGCTAATTTTCAGTCTCGTGGCCAGCAACACTGCTAACCAATTCCCAGCCAATTATTCTGCCGACCAGTCTCCACTCATATCTCCAGCAAGCTAATTATGCTGCCAGCTAGTCCATCCAGTCAGCCAGCCAACTATACAGTCAACCAACCCATTACGCTGCCAGCCAGCATCCACCTATTCTGCCATCCAGCATCCACCTGTCCTTCCAGCCAGTCACCACCAATCCTGTCAGCCATTAATCAGGCAGTTTCATGTGAATTTATCATAGAAGCATTAAAGGGGAAGTTACATACAGAATTGATGATAGAGACATAAAGACAACAGTTTCATGCAGAATTCATGAGGGAGGCATAAAGAGGGAAGTTTCATATGAATTGATGATAAAAGCATAAATGAGCTGTTTAATGTAATTTATGTTGATAGTTCAAATTAGATGGAAAAAGGTATAAAAGGGAGATGTGCAGAAATCAGGAGAGGGTAGCCAATAGGAGAGAAAAATACAATGTAACACAAAACATGAATGAAATTATTCTCCCCAAGGGGATTCACCCGTGGACGTAGGCAACTATGCCGAACCACGTTAAAACTCTGTGTTTCTTTCTATTCTTCAAATCAACCTTTAACCCTAAATCCATAGAAAATAATCAATTCATTGTGTTTCGTGCCCAAAAGTGAGTTTGGGTACAAACATTGACTTTGCAACATTCCATCTTCTCGCCATTCTATTGTATCAACCATTAATTTTTCACTTCTTTCCTTATGTTTGATGTTATGCTTCCAAGATTCCATGTCAATTTCATAGCACTTTCTTCCTTCAATCTAATCTCCCTTTATAACTCCAACACCGCTGGGATGAGGAAACTTAATGCATGGTGATAATTTGATGCTACACCTAGAATCCCATGTAACCATGGCCTGCCAATTAAGGCATTATACGGTGATTCTATGTCAACAACACAAAATTGAACTTTGGAAGATAGCCCCTTTAATGGAATCCGCATAGTAATTTCCCCTTTGGGCTTGTTTGCAATACCATTGAAACCATAGATCTTATAGGTTGACGGTATCAGATCCTCATCTCTTTCACCCATGATTTTGTAAGTATGATAAAATAAGATATCAACTAAGATGCCAGTATCTATTAGAACTCTGTTAATGGCCCAAGAATCTTCAGTTTCACCGTCATCATTTTCTTTATCTTCTTCTTCTATTTGTTTTGGATTTATTTCTAATTTTACCACCAGTGGGTTGTCATGCATCTCGCCAGGCTCTGGTACTTCTTGTGCAGTAAAAGAAATAGTTTTCTTTTTCCACTCCTCTAATGGCGAGACTCTCACAATATTCATTATCTCTCTTCCATCCGCGTCTCTCGCGAAGACTCTACTTAAAACATTATCGTGGAAATCCTCAATAGTCTTGTATGTATATATGATGGAATTACAGAACAAATTCTTCGCCTTGGCTCCAACCTCTATCACAAATGTTTCTGCTCCTTTTATAGTATTCACTCTGCGAATATCTGGTGCTGGTGGTAACTGCTGAGATTGCAGATGTCCTATTAAAAAATGATTTAACTTTCCTTGATCAATCATCCTCAAAATTATTCTTTTTACATTCCTGTAATCGTTTATTGAGTGACCATGAAAATGATGGTAAGGAAAAAATTCTTGATTTCGATTATTTGGATGTGGCTCTTTCCCCATATTCCAGGGTGATGGTATATTTTCCATCAAAATGATAGCCTCCCAAATTTTCTCTATACTAGTATTTAGAGGTGGCATCTTAATTTCTTCCCATATTATTTTCTGACTCCCTTGCCCTCTATAGTTATTTTGCCTCTGACCACCATAAGTCTCTTGCAGCTGATCAAGTCTTTGAATTTTATTATTTTCACCGCGATTATAATAATTCATTTCCCTTTCATACTCCTCTTGATCTCGACTTCCCATGGCTACTAACTTCTGCTAATTATCAATCACTACTTTCTCTTGTGGTGGCTGCGAGGTGCTCGCCACATTATTAATCATCTTAGGAAGCAAACTTCCATTTGCCGCTATTAAGATGGTGTTTGCGACTGGATATGATTCCATCTCATTTTGTTTTTCCTCTAAAGCAATATATTATTCTTATAGTTCTCGTTGATCAGTCATTGTGATGGTATTTTTGACTCTGAAAACTTGAATATATAGTAGATTGGTTGCGAACATAGTGTTAATGAAAGATAAAATGAGGTATATCTCATCCACTCTACCAGCCATTTCACTGTACATTGTTTTCCATCTTAACGTTAAGTGTTTCAGACTCCCGCCAACCCTCTATTTTAATCCAAACACATATTCAATTCCTGGACGCGCAGAATTGTTACTTATGTATGCCCCCAAAAATGTGGTTTGTAGATGAGTAAAAGAAGTTATAGTATTCTTGGGTAAACCTTCAAACCATTTTAGAGCCTCACCAGTTAAGCTTGATGTGAAATATTTGCACAACACAGCATCATGATTTTCCCACTGTAGCATACATCTCACATAAGATTTGATGTGCTAAATGACACATGTAGATCCATCAAAAATACTAGTTAATGCTGGCAAGTTGCACTTTTGGGGATTTCCTCCTAATTGTACTGCTTGAGTGAATGGAGTTTTTGCAGCTTCTTCTATCACCTCATCAAGTTGCCTTCTGCCTCCTTCTCTTCTATCATTTAACATTCCCCTCATTTCTGCTAACTCTCTTAAAACTTGCTCACTCCCACTAAATTTTGCTCCATTGGTCTTTTCAGTGCAGATTCCCTTCTCCTGCGTTCTTTCCTATCTTGTGTTGCGAGATTTTGATTTCCGTCTCCATTATTTTCTTCTTCTCTTTCCCCGCTATCTTCTCTTTCATTTCTTTCACGAATGCGCACACCATTATATCTCTCATTTTCTCTTCTGCGATTTTCTTCTGTTCTTCTTTGCACCCTATTGTATTCTTCGTTAATATTACCATTATTGTGGTTTTGTTCGCGTCTTCTTTCTCGATTGTCATGATTATTCTGGCGAATTTCCTCTTGGAATTCTTGCTTTTCCACCTATGTTATTAATCTTTTCCTTTCGCAAGCTAAGCGTGCTTGTTCAGCATAATGTCTCTCGATTTCTCTTTCAATTATCTGCAGATTTCTTAGAGTTTCTCTTCCATGTAATATCCTCCTTCTTTCCTCTTGATTTTCTTCGCCATCTTGGTTATTTCGTTCCTGACGCTGTTCATTCTCCTGCCTTCTGTTGTTTTGTTCGTTTTGTTGAATTTCACCTTGTGGTATGTAACGATCTTCCCTTATTTCTCTCCTTTCGCGACGTCCTCCATTTGGATCATGATTTTCTTTTTCAATATTTGTTATAGGTGATCTTCTTCTTATCTCACTTATGATTGTTCTCGAACTTGATCTCGTTGTACTTCTTGATCTTCTATTTTTTAACCTCATGTTTTTCATTCTCAATTCATGGTTTTGCCTTGCCAAATTTGCACGTTCTTCCGCCTCTAATATCCTTCCCTCTTGTATTCTTTGTCTTAAAACCTCTACTGTTTCATTTTCTTCATCTCCATGTATTAATCCACCATTTACTTCTTGATTTCTTCCCTCTCGTCTTTCATCTCTTAATTGTTGATCATCTAGTTCTTCTATTGAATCTGATCGCCAAGTATGCAGCTTACTCTATCATAATCCACAGCTCTATCTTGCATTGGTGTTTGCTGATTTGGCTGTCGAACCTGATTTTCTCCATCATCCCTTGTTCTATTTCTTCTTGTTTTTGCTCTTGAAAATTCTCCCATTTTATTTGTTTCTCCACCTGCAAGTCTTTTTCTCCTCCTTACGGTTGTTGGCGGTTCTGATGTATTTCTTCTTCTTCTACCATTAATCTTAGTAAACTGTTGAAAATTGCATAAGATCCTTCACTAACTATTCCAAATTCCTTCCAATCACAATGTCAATTTTTATCTTTTTCTTCAAATGATCATCAATTCATCCCTGTTTTAGGCGCCAAAAATGTAGTTGCAGGAAAACCTACACTACACCCTTTACAAGAATTCACAATAATCAACACATATTTGAAGATTAAAAACAACGCTTTATTATTTGATTCTCATAAATGTTTACAAGAAATGGAAGAAATCAAGAATACAACTGTTCTCTTGGATTTTCTCTCTCCTAAAAACTTTCTTAACGCTCCAAAATTCATCTCTCCTTTATGAATCTACTGGTCTCTTTATATAGGGTAGTTACATAATGGATGACAGCTAAGCTGTCCTTTAATTTCGGATCTGACTCGCGGCTTTCTCGCAGAAGTGATAATGCTAATTTTCGCAGATGATATAACCCTCGCAGATTTGTCATGCTCTTCTCATGTTTCAGCTATCGTCATCTGTTACGTCATTTTTTGAGTCATTATGCGATACTCGCAGTGTGTTGTTGAAGAATTCGCAGAAGTGTTGTAAATCTTGCAAGAATAATATCATGGCGATATTCTGGTCCTACAGATCTTGCCTTAACTTTTTGTTCTTTTGTCATTTTTGATGCGGCAATATGATAAGCCTAAATTTTATTGAGAAATTAAAGCCCCATGACATTGTCGTCTTGCAACGAAATCGCATGACGTCTTTACACTTGCATGTAATGACCCATTGATCTCATCTCATCTTCTCTTTTTTATTATTGCCTCTTCGGGACTGTCGCACAAATATGACAAGTCTTGATACTCCCGTGAGTAAAAAGCCTCATGACATTTGTGTCTTAAGACACTTATCAGCTCCCTAATGGAGGGTGACGCCCTTATATTTCCCATGGTTTCCCCTTCAAGGAGACGTACTTCTTCCATACAAGGCTAGATCCTCCCATCCAATCTTAACAACAACCAGTTGTTTTCGCAGCCTCTTATCCCTTTTGCCCATATGTCTTATAGTTGCATCCTAATTGGGGTTTTCTTAGGGCCGAGTGCATCATAGTCAAGACTTGCCAAGAATGTCCAGGGTAGTTTCATACGCCCCAGGCACTCTTGGATCAACCGTGTACCTCGGCGCCTTGATAATACTCTGCACTCCTTAGAAGAGTCCTTATTACCTTAGTCGCCCAACTTGAGTCATATGCTCAAGTTGAGAATCCAAGGTGCCTTTCCTGGATGGGATTTCATTGACCCCAAATCTCCATGACTCAGGTTCCAACAGCGGTATGACCTTATCCATGAGCCATGCAACTTATACCCCCTTCTATGACGCACTTTAGGTCTTACATTTGCCTCTTGCAAAATTTTATTCGCGAACTAGGGTGTACGTAATAAAGGTTCGTCCCATATTAATATGTCATTAATTTCTGATTTTCTCTTGCGAAATTTTCGCATATTCTCATTTTGTCTTGATCTTTAATAATCTCGCAGCAGCTTTTCCATAAAATAATTTGTTCATATTCATTTTGTTGCATCATACATTACTTTATTATCTAATATTTCTCAAAGTCCTTCACGGGTAATATCTTGTAGGATCAGAATATCGCCACAGCAGTGCTCTTGCGAAATTTATAAACAACGTTTCTACGAGTTCTTCAACGACACTTTGCGAGCGTCGCAGACTGACTCAAAGAATGATTCAAAGAATGACGTAATGGATGACGGTGGCAGAAACATGGGGAGAGCATGACGATCCTGCGAAGATTACATCATCTGCGAGAATAAGCATTACAACTACTGCGAGAGTATCGCGAGTCAGATCCGAAAATAAGGGATAACTTAGCTGTCATCCACTATGTAACTATCCTAAATAAAGAGAACTATTAGACCCAGAAAAGAGAGATCATTTTTAGAGTCTGGAGAAAGTTTTGAGGAGAGAGAAAGTTTTTCTGAGCGTTGTATTCTTGATTTCTTCCATTTCTTGTAATATTTCTGAGAATTAATCAATAAAGTGTTGTTTTTAATCTTCAAATATGTGTTGATAATTTTGGATTCTTGTGAGGGGTGTAGTGTAGGAATTCCTGCAACTACATATTGGCACTAGAAACAGGGATGTTTCTAAGCAAAGATTCAAATTGTGATTTGTAAGAATTTGAATAAATTGGAGAATATTTTTACGTGATTTACTTAATACATCAAAATTGAAGGAATGGCTAGAAGAAAAAATACATCAGAACAACCTACAACCGTAAGGAGGAGTAGAAGAATTGCAGGTGAAGGGACAAATGAAATAGAAGAATCTTCAAGATTAAGAACAATGAGCAATAGAACAAGGAATAATGGAGAAAATCAAGTTCAACAGCCAAATCAACAAACATCGATACAAGATAGAACTATGGATTATGATAGAGTAAGCGTGCATACTTGGCGATCAGATTCAATGGAAGAAGCAGAAAACCGAAAATTAAGAAATGGAAGGCGAGAGGGAAGAGATCAAGAGGCGGTTGAAGGATTAATTCATGGAGATGACGAAAATGAAGCAGTAGAGGCTCTAAGACAAAGAATACAAGAGGAAAGGATATTAGAGGCGGAAGAACGCGCAAATTTAACAAGGCAAAATCACGAGTTAAGAATGGAGAATTTGAGGTTACAAAGTAGGAGATCGAGAAGTACTGCAAGATCAAGTTCAAAATCATTTAGAGAAGAAGCAAGGCAAAATTCTCTTTTGAGAAATGCTGGTTAAAATATTCGAGAGGAAATGAAAAATCCAAATGAAGAGCAGCGTAGTAGAGAAGAAGAGATGATTAATGATTGCTATATTCCGTGTGGTGAAACTGTGGATGATAGACGTGATAATAGAAATCAAGGAGGTGGAAATAACCAAGACGGTGGAGAAAATCGAGAAGAAGGTAGGAGAACATTACATGAGCGATAAATTCAAAGAAACCGAAGAATAATTGAGGATGAAATTGAGAGACATTATGTTTAACAAAAACGTCTAGCTTGCGAGAGAGAAAGATTGAGAGAAAAAGTGGAAGAACAAGAGTTTCAGGAAGCAATACGTCAGAACAATCATGACAATCGAGAAAGGAGACGTGCAAGAAATCGCAACAATGATAATATCAATGAGGAATATGATAGAATACAAAGAAGAATAGAAAGAGAGCGAAGAGAAATGATGAGAAATGAAGAAAATCGCAGAATAGAAAATGAAAGCATAATCATTTGCGAATTCAAGAAGAAGGTGAAGAAGAAAATCGCGGAAGAAGGCAAAATGAAGATGCAGAAGAAGACGCACAAAATCTCGAAAGGCAAGAAAGACATGAACGCAGAAGAAGGGAAGCTGCACTGAAAAGGCCGATGGAGCAAAGTTCGGCTGGGAATGAACAGATCTTGAAAGAGTTAGCAGAAATGAGGGGAATGTTAAATAACAGAAGAGAGGGAGGCAGAATAAAACTTGATGAATCCATTGAAGAAGCTTCGAAAACTCCATTCACCCAAGAAGTACAGTTAGGATGAATACCCCCAAAGTGCAACTTACCAGCATTAACCAGTATTTTGATGGTAATACTTGTGTTATTCAATATATCAAGGCTTATGTTAGGTGTATGCTGCAGTGGAAAAACCATTATGTTGTATTGTGCAAATATTTTGCATCCAGCCTAACTAGCGAAGCTCTGAAATGGTTTGAAGGGTTACCCAAGAACACTATAACTTGTTTCAATCATCTACAAACCACATTCTTGGGGTGTATATAAGTAACAATTCTTCGCGACCTAGCATTGAAGATGTATTTGGGTTAAAACAGAGAGTTGGCGATAGTTTGAAACATCTAACCATAAGATAGAAGACAATGTGTAGTAAAATGGCAGGAAGAGTGGATGAGAGATACCTCATTTTATCTTTCATTAATGCTATGTTCGCAACCAATCTGTTGTACATACAAATTTTCGGAATCAAAAATACAATCACCATGACGGAGCTGCGAGAGTTACAAGAAGAATACATTGCATTAGAGGAGAAACAAAACGAGATGGAGTCATATCCCATTGCGAACACCAGTTCAAGTGCAGAAAACGCAAGTTTACTTCCTAGGTTAATAAATACAGTAGCGAGCACTTCGCAGGTGAAGCAAGAAAAAAGTATGGATGGTGGTCAATAGAAATTAGTAGCTATGGGAAGTAGAGAACAAGAAGAATTCTAAAGGGAAAGAATTTTTTTCAGTAGAAGTGGAAATAATAAAATCAGAGGCTTGATCAACCGCAAGAGACTTATGGTGGACAGAGGCAAAATTATTATAGAGGGCAAGGAAGTCAGAAGATTATATGGGAAGAAATTAAGATACCACCTCTAAATGCTAGCATATAGAAAATTTGGGAGGATATAATTTTGATGGAGGACATACCCATACCCTGGAATATGGGAAAAGAACCACATCCAAATAATCGAAGTCTAGAATTTTGTTCTTATCATCATTTTCATTGTCACACAATAAACAACTGCAGGAATGTAAAAAGAATCATTTTGAGGGTGATAGACCAGGGAAAATTAAACCATTTTATAAGAGATCACTCACAGTCTCAGCAACTACCCCCAGCTCCAGAAATTCGCAAAGTGAATACAACAAAAGGAGGAGAAACATTTGTGATAGAAGTAGGAGCAAAAGAGAAGAATTTATCCTATCACTCCATCATACATTCATAGAAGACTATAGAATACTTCCACGACAATGTTTTAAGCAGAATCTTTACGAGAGATGCAGATGGAAGAGAGATAATGAACATTGCGAAAGCTTCGCCATTAGAAGAGTGGCAAAAGCAAATTATTTCTTTCACAGCACAAGAGGTACCTGAACTTGGTGAGATGCATGATAACCCACTAGTGGTAAGATTAGAAATAAACCCAAAACAGATAGAAGAAGAAGATGAAAAAAATAAGGATGATGAAGCTGAAGATTCTTGGGCCATTAAAAGAGTTCTAATTAACACTAGAAGCTCCGTGGATATCTTATTTTATAATACTTACAAAACCATGGGAGGAAGAGATGAGAATCTAATACCATCGACTTATAAGATCTATGGTTTCAATGGTACTGCCAACAATCCCAAAGGGGAAATTTCAATGCGAATTCCATTGAAGGGAATATCTTCTAAGATTCAATTCTGTGTTTTCGATGTTGAATCTCCTTACAATGCTTTGATTTTTCAACCTTGGCTACATGGGATTCTAGGTGTAGCATCGACTTACCACCAGTGCATTAAATTTACACATCCTAGCGGTGTTGGAGTCATCAAGGGAAATTGGGTTGAAGGAAAAAAGTGCTATGAAATTGATATGGAATCTTGCGAGGAAAGGGCTGCGAAGAACAGAAACTGGAAACATGACATCAAACAAAAGCAAAGAAGTGAAAGGTTGATGGTGGATATAATAGAATGGCGAGAAGAAGGAATGTTGAGAAGTCAACATATGCTGAAATCAATAGATGGAGAGCGTCTCGCAGATGGAGAAAACGTAGCAAAGCGCAACAAAAAAGCAGAAGCAGAAAATAGTAAGTAGAAAAGGTAAAAATTTTAGATCATGAAGCATGAAAAATGTATGAATGATTTGTTGAAGAGAATTTTACAAAAATATGCTTCGATTCAATGAAAAAGATGAAATTAGAAAATTATACAAGAGCTGAAATGCAAAAAGATAAAATCAAAGACTGAAGAAACGCGAATAAAATTTCGCAGAGACATTAGAATGGGACGAACCTTTATGGCGTACACCCTAGTTCGCGAACAAAAATTTCGCAAGAGGTGAATGTAAGACCTAAAGTACGTCATATAAGGGGGTATCTGTATGCGTATCTCAGGGATAAGGTTATACCGCCGCTGGAACCTGAGTCATGAAAATGTTGGGGTTAAAGAAAACCTATCCATGAGAGATACTTTGGATTTCCAACTATATATATATTAACAGTTGGACGATCGAAGGTATTTTCTAAGGAGTGCAAAGTATGACCAAGGCGTCGTGGTACACGGTTGATCCAAGGGTGCCCGGGGCATATGAAACTACCCTGGAAATTCTTGGAAAGTCTTGGCTATGATGCACTCATCCCAAAGAAAACCCCACCTAGGGTGCAGTCTCGTAACTATAAGCCATATAGGCAAAAAGGATAAGAGGCTGCGAAAACAACTGGTTGTTGTCAGGACCGGATGGGAGGATCTAGTCTTGTATGACCGATGTACGCCTCCTTGAAGGGGAAACCAGGGGGAAGATAAGGGTGGCACCCTCCATTAGGGAGTTGATAAGTGTCTTAAGACGCAAATGTCATGAGGCTTTATGTGCAACAATCATACAGAGGAAAAAAGCTAAGAGAAAAAGATAAGATGAGATCAATGGGTTTTTACATGAAAGTGTAAAGACGTCCTGCAATTTCATCGCAAGACGGCAATGTCATGGGGCTTTGTTCTCGCAAGAAAACTTAGGCCTGTCATATTGTCGCAATAAAATTGACAAAATAAGGATAAGACAAGATAAATGGATCTTTACATGCAAATGTAAGGACGTCCTGCTATTTTGTCGCCAAAACAAAATGTGGCTAAATAAGACCTTTAACTAGGAAGGCAAAATAAGACCACAAGAGATCAAGATTGAATGACTGCGATATTTACGCAGAGATCATGAGAATAAGCAGAATGACTTGCGATATTTACGCAGATATTGAGGTGAAACTTACAAATAGATCTTATTCGTAACTAATCATCTCAATCTTCCATATTACAGATGAATAACAGAGGCAAGAATGGAAACAATATATTGTTAAGAATCACAAAGGAATATTTCTTACTTCATCTGTGAGTAACTTAAGAGCTGATAAAGTACTGGGTTTCCTAAGCTTCTGATAGCTAGTTTTTAGCCTGTTAATCTGGAAAGAATTGGAGTAGTCAGCGAGAGTATAAAAGCATGAGGAAGATGATAATGATAATTTATGCAAAAAATTGAGAGAACATACCTCTTTATTCCTTTCAGGCCAGCTGAACACCCATGGCTGGTACTCTGCGAGATTCGCAGGTAAAACATGAGGACCGCAGATGTAGGGACCCTCTAGAAATAATGGGAATATACACCATTTATCATCACTAGAATGGCACGGACCTTGATTATTACCCTGATGCCAGTCAATATCCAACATGAGAATTTTATCTTCAGCAATGTCATCCTTCTTTTTTAAGAGTACACCCCAACAAGTGCTATCTTTCCTCATGGGGATTATATCATAATTTACGAAGAAATTCTCTACAATATACTTCGCAGTAATAATTGGAACATCATCGAATTTAGGGTTCTTCACTTTATCAGGATAAAGAGATTTTTTACCAGCACTGCGAGTAGCATACTCTAGCATCAGACGAATGCAATCCCCACTCAACAAATATATGGCACGTGAGAATATCGCATGAGAAAGTATTTTATAGAATAAAGGGAGCTCAGGATCATAAAGAGGAATGGGAAGACCAGCTTCAAGATGACCTAGCGAGACTATAATCTTCTCTCGAGAACACGTATGATCAGAAAATAATTTAATGGAAAGTTAGTCTTTAGGGTTTTGATCAGGGATGGTAGATAAAGCAAAACCTTCGTCCTTAAGTTTCTTTTGCAGTTGCTCAAAGGAGATGAGATTTTTACGACCAGCTGGAGCCATTCTTAGTAAGTATGGGAATGATGAAAATAGTAGAAGATCAAAATAAAGGTTGCAACAGCAGCGAATGCGAAATTTACGGAAGAACAGTGAATTTGCATAGAGATTTCAGAGAGAAAGAAAAAGAAAGTAAAAAGAAGAAAAGTGAAGACTGGAGAAGATATATATAGAAGGTAAAAATTCTCGAGAAGATAAGTGCAATTAATGCAAAGAAAATACGTGAACTGTTGGAGCGCAGCAGTTGAAAAGAACGTTTCCGAAGTTGAATGCATAAAAAGATACATGTAATAAATCTGGCGAGGGATGCAGATACGTGTCAGAACAAAAGAACGTGAATAGATAGACAGCTGCGGCATTTCAAAAGATTTTAATTTCCCATGATCTTTTCCCCTTCGCAGAAAAGACATGAGAAGAGGAAAGATGTAGGATCAAAATATCGCCACAGCAGTGCTCTTGCGAAATTTATAAACAACGTTTCTGCGAGTTCTTCAACGACACTTTGCGAGCGTCTCAGACTGACTCAAAGAATGACGTAATAGATAACGGTGATAGAAACACGAGGAGAGCATGACGATCCTGCGAAGATTACAGCATCTGCGAGAATAAGCATTATAACTACTGTGAGAGTATCGCGAGTCAGATCCGAAAATAAGGGATAACTTAGCTGTCATCCACTATGTAACTATCCTATATAAAGAGAACTATTAGACCCAGAAAATAGAGATCATTTTTAGAGTCTGGAGAAAGTTTTGAGAAGAGAGAATGTTTTTGTGAGCGTTGTATTCTTGATTTCTTCCATTTCTGAGAATTAATCAATAAAGTGTTGTTTTTAATCTTCAAATATGTGTTGATAATGTTGGATTCTTGTGAGGGGTGTAGTGTAGGAATTCCTGCAACTACATATCTCTTTAAATATAATCTATTCCATGGTCTATTAAGTCTTTGACCAACATCTCTACCCTATGGATCCATCAATTTGTATGCTCTCGTTCCAATTATCTCTTTTATAACGTATGGTCCATCCCATTTTTTCGCTGGTTTCCCACCGCTTTCTCGCTGGTAAATTGGCATCTCGCGAAGAACTAAATCACCTGGTTGAAATTCACGTGCCTTGACACGCTTATTGTATTCTAGGGCTAATCTTCGCTGATAATTCTCCATATGTTGTAAAGATCTTTCTCTCTTCTCTTCTAGCTCATCAAGTTTGTTTAGGATCATGCCAGAACTAAGATTCTTCTCCCAAGCCACTCTCTTTGTTGTGGGAATAGCAACTTCTGTTGGTAACACTGCCTCAACTCCATATGTCAAACAAAATTGTGACATTCCGGTAGCTTCTCGCCTAGTTGTGTTGTAAGCCCGGACTGCATTTTGTACCTGTTCACACCATGCTTTATGATGTCCTTCTAAATTTATCTTCAATACGTCTGCGATTGTTTTATTTGTTGCTTCAGCTTGTCCATTGGCCTGTGGATATAGAGGGGTTGATTTTCCACATTTCATCTTGAATGCATTGAGTAATAATTCTATATTCTGCCCTTCAAATTGTTTCCCAATGTCAGATACCAACTGTGCTGGAATTCCAAATCTGCAAATGATATTTTCAAATATGAATGTAAAGATGTCTTTGTCGCGAATGTGTTGTGCTGCCTTTACTTTTGCCCATTTCGTGAAATAATCTGTTACGATAATTAGATATATTTTTTGTCCAGATCCTGGTACAAATGGTCCCACAATATCTAAGACCTACTTTCCAAAAGGCCATACACTTGTTGAAGATGATAATGGAGCACCAGGTGTATGTATTTTAATTCCTTGTCGCTGACAATCTTCGCAACGTCTTGATATTTGCTTCGCATCTTCACGCATATATGGCCAATAGTAACCTTGTATTTTTGTTCTGTATGCCAAAGATCTTCCTCCACTGTGACTGCCATCGTCTCCACTGTGTAACATTTTTAACACCTTTTCTCCTTCTTCTCGTGTCAAACATCTAAGTGATGGTCCATTAAATGATTTTCGATACAATATTCCATCTCTTAGTTCATAATTTGTTGCACGACTCTTTAATTTGTGTGCCTCCAATATGTTTCTTGGTGTTTCCCCTCTTGTTAAATATGTATGAAGTTCTTCTCTCCAATCTGCGATATTTTTTCTTGGTTCTTCTTCACCACCTTCTATTATCATTACATCTACTTCTTCTTCCTCTTCTTTATTGATTAATGGTGATATAAGTGTCTGGATTTTTATGTATCTCGCAGTTGGAACTGTCATCATACTTGAAATAAAAGCATAAGCATCTGCGAGTCTGTTATCCTTCCTTGATATATGCCTCCATTTTATTTTTAGGATTTTCGCTGACAATTCTTTGACAAGTTTCTTGTATTTCTTCAAAGATGGTTCATTTTTTGTGTATTCTCCTTTTATTTGACGAATAACTAGCTGCAAATCACTGGTAATTCTAGCATTTTCTAATTTTATTTCTATTACGAATTTTAGGGCATGTATCACAGCTTCATATTCTTCATTATTAGTGGATGCAAACTCCAATCTAAATGAAAAATCCATCTTCATTCCCTCTGGCGAAATTAAGACAATTCCAATTTCATTACCTTCCCCATTCGAGGATCCATCCACCAATATTTCCCATCTATTTGGTTCTGTTAACAAGTCTTTTGGATCTCAACGCTCTTCTTCTATATCCATCATCTCCTCCACAACTTCATCATCTTCTAAAGGAAATTCTACTAAAAAGTCTGCGACAACTTGTGACTTTAGTGAAGATAATACTTCATATTTAATTTCAAAATGTCCTACTTGCGCATTCCACCTCTCAACTCTGCCTGATCTCTTTGAATTCTTCATTACCGATTCAATTGGTACCTTTGTCAATACTTTGACTTTATGTGCCTGAAAATATATGCAAAGTTTAAATGTTGCATATACCAATGCTAGAATTAGCTTTTCAATCTTTGAGTAATTTCTTTCTGCGACATTGAATGTTTTACTGATGTAATAAATTGGTTTTTCAACCCCTGCGTCCATTCGCAATAGCACAACACTTAATGCATGCGAAGTTGTCGCAAGGTAAATCAATAATTCTTCTCCTGGTTTTGCCTTTTGTAAAATAGATATATTCATCATATGTTCTTTTATTCCTGGGAAAGCTTTCTCACATTCATCTGTCCATCTGAATTTTGTACCCTTTTTGAGTATGTTGAAGAAATGTTTACATTTATCTGATAATCGCGAAATAAATCTTCCCAGCGAAGCTAAGAGTCTGTTTAACTTCTGTACATCCTTCACCGTCGCCGGTGTTGGCATGTCGTGAACTGCTTGCACTTTCTCTGGATCGACTTGTATTCCTTCCTTGGATACAATGTAACCTAAAAACATTCCTGATGCAACTCCAAAAACGTATTTTTCAGGATTCACCTTGATATTAAATTGTCGCATCTGTTCAAAAATTTCCTTCAGATCTTGTACATGATCTTTGGCTTCTTTACTTTTTACTAACATGTCATCTACATACACTTCTAACGTTTTGTGTATCCACTTTGCAAACACTTTCTCCACCATTCTTTGATATGTTGCTCCAGCATTTCGCATACCAAATGGCATTTTTGTATAACAGTATAATCCTCTTGGTGCGAAAAAAATAGTATGCTCTTGATCTTCCTCAGCGAGAGGAATCTAATTGTAACCTTTGTACCCATCTAGAGAAGATATTATATCATTTCCCGCCGCTGACTCAACCATTTGTGGGATATCTGGTAATGGAAAACTATCTTTCGGACAAGCTTTGTTTAGATCAGTAAATTCTATACAAATTCTTATCTCTTTGTTCTTCTTTGGGACTACAACCATGTTTTCTATCCACTCCGGATACTTGTCTTGTCTTATAATTCCTGCATCAAGCATCTTTTGCAGCTCTTCTTCTATTTGGAAATGATATGTTGTTGCGATTTTTCTTATTCTTTGTTTAAATGGTCTTGCACCTTTGTCAATTTCCAACTTATGACACGCCACAGACAGATCTATTCCAGGTATTTCATCCACGTTCCATGCGAAAATATCTTTATACTCTTACAAAAGATTAATAGTTCTTTCTTTTTCATCTTCCTCCATCTTGGTCCCAATTCATAGTATTTTGGGCTCTTCTTTAGTTCCAATATTCACTTCTGTTGGTTCTACTGCGGTGTAACTGGCCTTTGGTTCTTCCATGGGTGTTGGTTCTTTTATCACTTTCACAATTTCGTTTCCTTCTTCCAAAATTTCGCTGGGTATTCCTTTCCCTTCTTTTGCTCTAATCATGTAAATTTTAAACTCTTCTTCTTTCTTTGCTTCTTTCACCATCTTTCTGAGAAGTTTTCGCTTCTTTGGACGTTCTTCATAATGATTCACTTCAATTTGAGAACATGATTTCGCACTATCAATATCTCCCCTTATTTCACCAATTCCGCTTGGTATTGGAAATTTTATGCATTGATTTAATGTTGATGCTACGGCTTTAATTGCATGTATCCATGGCCTTCCTAAAAACATGTTATATGGCGATTCAGTATCCACCACACATAACGTTATTTGTGTTTCAAATTTTCCTAGCGGAATTCTCACTAATATTTCCCCCTTCGGTTTAGTTTTAGATTTGCCGAAACCATGAATATGATATGTTGAATGAGACATTTCTTCATCTTTGTATACCATTTTTTTGTATGCATGATAAAACATTATGTCCATTGAACTTCCTGTATCCACTAAAGTTCTATTCACCGCCCATTCTTCCATAGATTTTGCTGATTTCTCCTTTTCTTTTCGTGCAACCGTTACCGTGATTACCAAAGGAGATGTGTGGCTCAAATTTTCTTTTGGTATCTCTGCTGTTGTGAATATAATTCTTTTCTTTTCCCACTCCTTCAACGGAGATATTTTCTCTACCGTCATAATTTTCTTTCTTTCAAAATCTCGCTTATGTATTCTTCCTCTAATGTTCTCATGGAACTCATTAACCATCGTTTTTGTGATTATGTTACACTCCAATTTTATTTTATTCTCATTGATCTTGATTATCTTTTCTTCAACTGGTTTGCTGTTTTCTTCTATCATTTTCTTAATTTGGACAATCCTCACAATAATCTCCACAATCTTCAATTTTCAACCCCTCCTTCTAGTGCCAATATGTAGTTGCAGGAAATCCCATACTACACCCCTCACAAGAATTCATACAATCAAATCATTTTGAGATGAACAATCACAATCTTTATTGATTAATCTCACAAATTTTACAAGAAAGAAAAGAAATGAAACTAAGAAATTAACAACTGCTCTGGACTTTTCTCTCTCCTAATGACTTACTCAATACTCGAAAAAAAAAATCCTTTCCCTTAAGCCTGATCGGCTCTTTATATAGGGAATTACATAGTGGATAACAACTAGTTTATCCTTTATTTTAGGATCTGGCTTGCGATACTCTCGTAAGCTTACATATGTACATTTTCGCAAACATCCTAAATCCCGCTAAATCTTCACACCTTTCTCTTGTTTAGGCTAACGTTATCTATTACATTATTTCTGTAATTAGTTTGTGACGGCTTCGCAACGTTGTAGATGAAGATTTCGCAAGTGTGTTGTTGTTGCGATATTCTGATCCTACAGTTGGGAAAAGAAACGTTGCCGTTCTCCTGAGCGGAACTTGAGGATACGGATTCAGTCCTAAAACCAACCATCCTTCTAAGTAAGAGAAACGTATTCAGAAACTGATATTGGGACCGATAGATCAATCTCCCACTGTGGTCTCCAATTGTTTGTAGGTGAAAATGGCTTCTGCTGCTTTCGGTAATTTCTGGTGTGCGGGTGAGAAATAATTTAAACCCTAAACAATGTACTTCAAGGGAGTACTTTAGATTCGAGAGATCAATCTGTACAAATCCAGCCTAAACCAAGAAATGGTCGTTCCGGACTTGCTTCAGTCACAAAGTGGAGGAGAATGGGTTGGTTTTTGGAAGGGAAGCAAGGAAAGTGATGAGACCAGAATAGTTGATTCTGGAAGAGTAGTTGTGTTACTACGACTTGTATCAGAAAAGTAGGAAGGCTAGCAAATGGTAAGCTAGCAAGTATTTTCCGAGTATTGTGTATTCCTGACCGAACTTGTTATTCTGTGGAAATAGGTAAGACCTATTTATACAAGTCAAAGTAAAACGTACTCTGGTCTCATTAAGGGATGGATAAATGGGAAAGTAAATGGGAGGAGGTGATAACCGTATGCATGGAATTGATGTTCCATAAAACCGTTAACGTATGGAATTGATGTTCCATAAAGCCGTTAACGCATGGAATTGATGTCGAGCATTTCAACATTGAATCCATATACTTACTAACCGCCTCACCCTTATGACACTTCCTTATGACGGGCGTAGTGTACGCCGCACGATATAAACCGTCAAACCAATACCCAAAGAGGATCCCCCAATTTGTGATATGTGTTTTATATCTCGAATGTTTTTGTGGAAAACATGTGGCATGTCATTGTTGCCTGGCAAGTTGAGCTTGGGAGACTTGGTAGCTTGGTGACCTTCGATGGCCGAGATCTTGCATCTCAAGAGGAAAGGTAGTCATTGATCGTCGCACGCTTTCATTCGTTGGTGGCCGCGTAGGGAAGGCCAGCATGGTGGCGCGGCGAACATGGCATTCCATTGGCATGGCATGGTGGTGCGGCTAGGTTGGCATGCCATTGGAATGACATGGTTTGGTGTGGCCAAAATTAGGTTTTAGGGCTAAAGGGTACCATGCGTTGTCTAGTAACCTTGGATAGCTGGGATTTGCTCGTGGGATTGAAGGGCAACCGTTGATTGTTGCATGCCTTCGTGTTGGTAGCAGTGCAGGGAAAGCCAGCATGGTGGCACGGCTAGGTTGGCATGTCGTGGCCAAACTTAGGTTTTCAGGGCAAAGGTTACCATGCGTTGTCTGGTAACCTTTGATGGCTAGGATTTGCTCCTGGTGTTGAGGGGCAACCGTTGATTGTTGCACGCCTTCGTTTTGGTAGCTGCGTAGGGAAGGCCAGCATGGTGGCACGTCTAGGTTGGCATGCTGTTGGCATGTGGGGCCAAGGGTTTGCTTATGGGCGTATGTCGCGTCTAGCTTGGGTAGGTCCGGTTTTGGCTTGGCATGTGGGGCCAAGGGTTTTCCATGGGCCAATGGCATGGCTAGCTTGGCTAGGTGCGGTTTCGGCTTGGCATGTGGGGCCAATGGTTTTCCATGGGAGCATGGCATGGATAGCTTGGCTAGGTGCGGTTTGGCTTGGCATGTGGGGCTAAGGTTTTGGCGTGACAAATCTAGGTTCATGACCAAGCCATGGTTTTGGGCTAAAGGTCGTTTGGTAACCTTGGACGGTCAGGATTTGCTCTTGGGATTGATGGGAAATTGTTAATTGTTGCATGCCTTCGTTTTGGTATCCGCGTAGGGAAGGCCAGTATGGCGGTGCGGCTAAGTTGGCATATGGCCATGGCGAGGTGTGTTTGGCATGGCGTGGTAGGTGTGGCTGGCATGGTTTCCCATTAGCACAGGTGTTCGGCTAGCATGGCTGGCATGCCTTGGCGCGGTTGGTGTAGCAGACATGGTTTTCCATTGGCACAGAGGTACGACTAGCATGGCTGGCATGCCTTAGCGCGGTGGGTGTGGCTGGCATGGTTTGCCATTGGCACAGAGGTGCGGCTAGCATGGTTGGCATGCCTTGGCGTGGTGGGTGTGGCTGGCATAGTTTTCCATTGGCACAGAGGTGCAGCTAGCATGGTTGGCATGCCTTGGCGCGGTAGGTGTGGCTGGCATGGTTTGTCATTGACACACGTGGGAATTAGGGTTTGTCTTGTCGTAACCCTAATTGGTATTAAAAAGATACCCCGGTAAAAATTTTACAGACACATTAAAGGTTTCAATAAATACGCCTAGTAAAAGATTATTAGTTAAATGCTGTGACGTCACTGTCTGACCAGGGTTTAGGGTTTTACGATTTTAACCCTAAGCTAAAAACCACCATCAACAATAAGACATCGACATAATCGTATGAATAATATTGTGGTTATGTATGGGTATGAGGTGAGTATTTCATCCTAGGGAACAATGTTTACATATGTTCTAAGGAAGTAAGTTCATGATATGTGTTGTGAACCGAAAAGGAAATATCCAGGCGTTATTGGGGTTGTTCTTCATTTCATATCTTATGAATGACCAATATGTGTGATTAGTATAACTGCTCATGACTTGTTTGTGTTCTTGGTAAAACTATTCACATGAGTCCTGACTTATGTATTGGTATGACTTTTATTAGTGAAACCGATCTTAAGTAATAACCTAGGGTATGATCGGGTTGTGTATGTCTGAACTTATTATTGGGAAGAGGGGAACCGATCCTAGTAAGAGGTGCAGTGTATCACAAGGGGAACTGATCCTTGTATGAGGTACAGTAAGGTTTATGGAAGAAAAGTGGAACCGATCCTATGAACATGTGCAATAAGTTTTTGGGAAGGGTGGAACCGATCCTATAGACATGTGCAGTGCATACAAGTTAGATACCAAATATATGTAGGGAAGCGATCCTAGTACCTAGTTAGCCATATCTTTGGTAAGCTAGTGTAACTATGCATAGTACTCACATGGAGGTAGAACCAAAACTTGTTTTGGTAAAACCGTAAACCCATGAGTTGTGACTGAGTGGAACTTGATCAATCACATAGTTCTTGAAAGTCAGATGAACCAATTCTAAACTTGTTTGTAAGTGGGGTAAATCGGTTTCAAGTGAGCAAGCATGGAAAATACTTGCAAGAGTAAGATGTCGACACTCTTTGAACACGGTAGTCTAATGTTTATTCTATTTTGTTCAAAGATATTCCTTAAAGGCTAAGAAGGAAGTAAATCCCAAAATCGAATTAAATAAGTTAAGAATCTTTTTAATTAAGGGTTTTTAAACCGCAATATCTGGTTTCCCACCAACGGGTCGCGCTATAGATTCTCAATCCCAAAGAAGACTTTAAATTGAGCGGCCGTAAGATATTTCACCTAATTAGATTACTCTCCTCTCTGATAGGCGGCTTCACCAGTAACAAATACAAAAGATAAAGTCTAGGTTACACAGGATTAGTTTGCTAGAAATGCAAACTCAAAGTATTTATAGACAAGGAAGTTTGGACACCAAGGAATTTCCAAAACCGAAAATATTCTCAAGATATTTTTCATTACTCCACCAAATTCGATTTTCATAATTCCCATGAATGCACTGTCCAAAAATAATGATCAAAATCTCCTTGGAAAATCTTTAATTAGCAAATGCACATTACTAATTCTTATCTTTAGTTTTCGTATTGATTTGATTGACTAACGGTGGTTGAACTTTGATTGCACCTAGTTTGTTTATGCTCGAGAATCTTCCCTTCTAATATAAGATTCACTCAAACTAGTTCAAGGTTTCGACAGGGATATTTAGACTGTTGTTAGATCTAAAGACGATCTTGTGATAATCCATTGTTAACAGACTCCGTTCTGTGTGTGATTGATCACAAAATATTCAAGTAATTGTGTGCAGGTGTTTATTGAAGATCTAAGAAGATTTGAATATAAAGAAGATATTGAAGATTTCTTACTTGGTGTTTTTATAATCTTTAGTGTGCACAATACTTGTTTGGGAAAAATAGGATCCAATTAATAATCGGTTTATCCTTGTGGTAGATTGGATGGATTAATTGAGGAAGATCGGCATTAACTAGAAAGTCAGACTCGGTCTTAGTAAAAAGTATATCAAGGAGTTAATATCTCTATCTCTCGATTTGATATATACTCAAGCAAATAGAAATCTACGAGTCTTTATCAAATATAAGAGATATAAACTTGGATGGTATCAAAAACCAATATCCAAGGATCAATCAATTTCCAATCAACAACCAAAGGTTGGATTTCACAATTGATCGATACAACGCACAACCTGTGATATTTCAATTATATAACAAAATATAATGCGGAATAGAAATAACACATACACCAGAAATTTTGTTAACGAGGAAACCGCAAATGCAGAAAAACCCAGGGACCTGGTCCGGATTGAACACCACATTGTATTAAGCCGCTATAGACACTAGCCTACTACAAATTAACTTCGGTATGGACTATAGTTGAACCCTAATCAATATCACACTGATTCAAGGTACAGTTGCGCTCCTTACGTCTCCGATGCCAGTAGGATATTATGCACTTAATTCCCTTAGCTGATCTTATCCATAACCAAGAGTTGCTACGACCCAAAGTCGAAGATTGGAATAAACAAATCTGTATCACACAGAAAAGTCTACGATAATAGATAAATCTGTCTCCCACAGATAAACCTAAGAGTTTTGTTCCGTCTTTTGATAAAATTAAGGTGAACAGGAACCAATCAATAACCTGGACTTATATTCCTGAAAAAAAACCTAGAATTATTGATCACCTCACAATAATCTAAATCGCATGGTAGCGAAACTAGATATTGCGGAATCACAAACGATGAGACAAAGATGTTTGTGATTTATTTTTATCTTGCCCTATTGGAGATATAATCTCAATCCAATTATTCAATTGAACTCGTATGATAGAAACTGGCAAGATTAGAATGCTCAACTACAAGAGAAGTAGTTTCTTCAGGCTTCACAATCCCAATGAAGTCTTCAAGTCGTTAATCGACAGGGTCTCGAGAAGAAACCTACGATTAAAGGAGAATCGACTCTAGCAAAACAAACTAGTATCATACATGAGGTATGGGGATTAGTTTTTCCAGTTGTTAGACATCTCCTTTATATATTTTTCAAATCAGGGTTTGCAATCTAAGTTACCTAGGTAACAAAGCATTCAATATTCATCGTTGGATGAAAACCTGATTTATCCAAGCTAATATCTTTCAACCATTAGATCGAAACTTAGCTTGCCACATACACAAATGAAATGTATTTTATTTAGGTTTGAGTAATCGTACCTAAACATGTACATTTAGTTGGTTCATGAATAATTAACCAATGGTTATACATATGAGCACTTTCATATCAACCATATTCATCTTTCTCATAATTAGTTCAAATGACTCATAAGAACTAGTTCAAGAGTTGTTCAATTGCACGGAAATATTATGTAACTACACAAGACACAATTGAAGCAAAATCGATTTGATTTACTTGAATAAATCCATGAACAATATATCCACTGTTTGCAAAGATTGCATTCCTTATTGATTTATTGTTTAAGTTCATGAGATAACTGATTTGAGATATAACCAGCTTAGGTACGCGTATGGGTATGCGTACTCTAGCTTTACTGAAATTGGGTTTGAAAACCCAGCAGAAATTTTCGGATGAAAAACCTCCATGGGTACGCGTACGGGTACACGTACCTAAGGTGACTGGATTGTAAGTTCGTAAAATCCAAACTCAGCAGAAATTCACGGATGTGAACTTTCTCCAGTACGCGTACGGGTACACGTACCCAACCTGTCTCCTTCACCAATATCGCATGCACACATATGCATGCACTTGGTTCCCGGTACATGGACTTATACACTAATGTGCGAACACACTATATATGCTTATATCCATAGGTGGTTACGTAATCTTAACTCTACATTTCAATCATTGAAACATTCTTCGATAATGTTATAATAGTCGTTAGACATAAAGAATCGACTATCGTCATCAAAGATATTTTCAACATTGAAAGGTCATCGTGACTTTAGTCACGGATAAAGATGAAACATGGTTAAAGCGAAAGCTTACGAACACTTATTTCGAGAAAAAGATAGACGAGTAAACTCGGCTCGAAATTGCAAATGTGTATGTATGAAAACTATCATACTTATACGACTGTTCTCTCAATAGTAGGAGATAGATAGACTTTTGAGTTCTAGATAAGTTCAAGTCTCCACATACCTTTTTGGTCGGATGAAGTTCCACCGGTTCCTTGAGTAGTTCTTCGTCTTCATAAAATAATCTCCATGGAGTCTAGAGCTCAACTATACTTAACTATCCTAGACCGAGACTTAGTCATAAGTAAAATAGAAATCATGACGTATAGATTTGATCACTAATATTAACAAACATGCTTGAGATAGAAACGCATGCGAGTTCGACCGAGCAATTCTCTAACACCAACATCTCCCTTAGTAGATCGACCTGCCCGCAGCAAGTCTATAGGGCATTAAATCGATTGCTCAAATAAGGGTGAACGCGTTGTTGTTACATTATATCAGACGAGCTAAGACCAACCATATCGGTCTCAAACTCATCACATCTGTCAAACTTAGCTAGCCTAGTTGGATGGCCCGGTTGTTATTTCGAACGACCAATGAGGTACAGATATGCTCACCATCAACTCGCCTCCCTCCCTGGACGGTTGAAATACTTATGATATGCTAGCAATCACCAAAAACGTTAGCACAAAGATAGGCTAGCTGCGTGAAAGAAAGGAGTCTTAATCGAGTTAGGATGCCTAGGTAGGTATTAAATCAATCGTGACCGACCAACTTCGTCGTCCGAATTGACCAGCCTAGATTCAATCTCACTTAATGGATATGGTGCAGATACGTTCACCAGTAGCTCGGCTATTGTGATGACCAATCGAGTATTCTCTAGCACGCGGCTAATGACCAAAATCGTTGGCCGAAAGTAGGTTGGCCATACAGTTTTGAAACCCTAAAATTGAATCAACGTCAATAGACAACTGCAGCAAAATATCTCGGCCATCTAACTTCTCCAGCTAAGTCGACCGGCCTAGATTTGATTTCAGGTGGCCAACAAGATGTTGTCGTGATCACTATCTACTCCTCTTTCATGAGGAATGATCGTCCAAGCAACGACTAGCCAATAAGGATCCCAAACGATCTCCCAAATGTAATTAGTTACGGTACTTACACATAATTCAATGACAGCCATCAACTGCCGAAAATCATCTCGTCCATCCAACTTTGCTAGCCTAGTTGGATGGTGCGGATTTGTTTTTAGAGAACCAAAAGGTAGCATTGTAACCACCGGACATCACTCCTACACAGGAAGCGATCGACCAAGTGATAGATTTCTCATAGGGCACTCAAACGATCACCCAAAGGTGGCCGATTATGCTACCTTTTAAGACGCTCGATTCGTGAATGATTCAATCGAGCTTTAAAACAACGATGCTTCCAGCACATCGATCATTTTTCAGTTGCTTGTTAAAAAGAGATGCTTTGTAAACATCGACTATAAGCGATGCTATGCAAATATTGACTTCAAGAATAACTTTATTATTTAACCTAAAAGCACTATGTGCTGCTTTTAGCGGCGAGTCTCACAACTTGACCCATTTACTTGAGACATCAAACATGTCACAAACCGGGGGATACTCACCGGGGTATTGGTATGGCAGTTTACAGCGTGCGGATTGCAACGCGCCTATTACGAGAAAGTATCTGTAAGGATGGATGGTTAACAGTAATGAGAGTAGTGGGTGAAGGTGTGACTAGTCTTCCCTCATAACGGAAACATAATGGTCACCACCTTCCACACGACTTCACTTCTCTACTACTTAACTTCCTCCACTTCCTATGAGATCAGAGTGCGCTCAATGAATTATATAAATAAGTTTTAAACCTATTTCAAAAAAAGATAAGTGTTATCAACACAAACAGCCAGAAACCATTTTCTGATACAAGTCGCAAACAACCACACATTCATAATTCAACATTTTGATATCAAACACCTTTTTCGCTTCCCTCCTTAAGATCAAACATTCACCTTCACCTTGTGACCGAATCAAATCCGGAACGGCCATTTCTTGATTTAGGATAGAGTCTTACAGTTTGATCTCTCGAATCTAAAAGTACTCTCATGCAGTGCATTTGTTTAGGGTACTAATTCGTTTCTCATCAACACACCAAAATTTACCAAAAACAGCAGAACCAGTTTTTACCTTCAAATAACTGGCGACCACAATAGGAGATTAATCTCTCGGTTACAATAGGAAAATATCTCTCTAGAAAGAGTTTCTTCAACCCATTCCATGTTGTGACACTTCCGGGAGGAAAGTAATATAACCAATCCTTAGCACTATCCGCCAAAGAGAATCGGAAAACCTTCAACATAGCACATCGGGCTCCATATTTGCTGGAAGCATAGCCGTGACAATAGTGTGGAAGTCCATAAGATGTTTGTTTGGATGTTCATTCACCATGCCATGGAACTTTGGTAATTCTCTAAGCAATCCCGGCTTTATCTCAAAAGTAGAGTCGGTTTGAATACAACCTCGCTGTGTATCCAACTTGTGCGAAGCCAAGTCCTTGAGTGTACGATTTGCAGCGTCACCCATTGCTTCTTCTCCTTCTTATTCAAAAGGAATATCGTGTTATACTTCCTCTCCTTCTTGCCGAAGAGCTTCGTGTTCTACTTCCAAGTTGTGTTCTTCCGTTGTGCCTTGCCTTGGTTGGAGTATTGTTCCTTTTCGAGTAGCTATCCCGCACCTTGGATAATTCTAATCTTTAGAATCCAGAGATTAGGTACCTGAAAAACAATTCTCGCAAACAAGTGAGAAACAAGACAAAAAACGAAACATAAGTATGCAAGCAGAAAAATAATAAAAATAAACTAAAAACTAGATAACAAGCTGAATGCCTCCCCGGAAACGGCGCCAAAATTTGATGCATGTCGTATGCGTCAAAAATAATTTACTTCCTCACTTTACTAATTATAAATATAGTATTCGATAAGAAAGAGTTCGTATACATAGAGAGGCGATTGTTGTTATGCAATTTTCAGATTCTTATGTAACCAAATAACCCAAGGTGTGTTTTTGTTTTTATCAAAGTAATAATACTGAATAAAGCAAAGTAAATAGTTGGAATAATCAATAAGGAGAAGATATTGGTTAAGGGATAGTATCATTCATAAACATGTATTTTTCATCTATGATTAGAATTGGTATTTAATCTCTCAATCATCAAAAATCCTAGGATATCTTGATCGCAAGAGTATCCCGTTTATTTCCTGATTTTATCACAAACAACATTAAAAGATGCTATTGTGAAATCTACTTAAAAATCAACCTAAAGTGTAAAAGCACAATTAGATTTAACTCCCTAAGAGCAATAAGTTCTATGAAATAAGACTAATCAATGCAAACAAACGTGTAAAAACACTAATTCGTTTTAACAAAGGTTATGATTCATATACGATTAAAAAGATGTATCACTACAAGTATTAACCACAAGATGCTACTAAAAATCAGGGATAAACAACTTTTACGTATTGAAAACCCTAATATAGCTATAGAAATGAAAACAAATCCAATTGATTCCGGACTCAACCAAACTAGCATTCAAATCATATGATAATAAAATATATGAATCACAAACGATAAAATTGAGACAAAACTAATTCATAGAATCAAATAACATGCTTGAAGAAATCAACTTTTATCCCATAACCAATTATTGTATTTAGCTACTCATATTCATGGAGTTCATCATCATAATATTCAAAGAAATAAGATGAAACATAAAAAAAAAGCAAACCCTAGTTGTAGTTATCTGCAAAAGCTCCAAGAATAGAATAAAACGTTATATCCAAAAGTTAGTAGAACTTTTCTTTTTGTATCTTTTTTTTCTCCTTCCAATATTAGGTTTTGTCTTCAAAGTCCATTAGTTGGAAATTCACCCGGCCCACGAGTGAGAGAAACCTATAGGAGCAGAATCTCGCAACAACAACGCTCTTGCAAGGATTTCTGCCACACATGGCAAGTGTCGCAAATAATTATAAGAAATGACGAAATATGTGAAGATTTTATCATTACTCGCAAGAATAAGGTGATAGTTCGCAAGAAATGTAGCAAGAAGGAAGAATCCTGCGAGACATGGAGAGACTTGAGGGAAATGTAACAGAAACTTGAGAGAAATAAAGAAAGCTTGCGAAAGATATTACCGCAGAACTCAGATCCGAAATTAAGGGAAAGCTTAGTCAGAAATGAGTGTCATCCACTATGTAATTACCTATATAAAGAAGAGAGCAGGAGAGAGAAAGGGGGAGATAATTTTAGGAAGAGAGAGAAAGATATTTTGGAGAGAGGGATTTTTAGAGAGAGAAAATGTATTTTCTTTATCATCTTCTTCCCCAAAACTAGATCTATAATTCTTCCTAGAACTCCATTAATGGAGATTGTAAATGTATATTGATGTAGCTACAAATTATCATAGTGAAGAACCGTGGATGTAGATCACATTAATCGAACCACGTAAAAAATCTTGGTGTCCATTTATAATTTTAGTATTTGTATCACCATTTTTATATTTAGATCTAGAAATTGTTATCAAGATATGATAAGGGGTGTGTTGTAGGTTTTCCTGCAATTACAAAATCCATGTAGAAAATCTGTCCCAAAAATGGTCGCCGGCAAACTGGGTTTTTGGCCGGAATCCGGCATCGGAAAGTCGTCGTTGGCCACCTTTCTTAGGTCGCTTAGCCATCAGAAACTATCACCAGGCCAACTGTATACTTCCAGTACCTCAACTCTCCTTCTCTTTAGTCCACACATTCACAAAAACCATTTTAGCCAATTCCTTGTTTCTTGCGAAAACGTACCCAAAAACGTGGTCCGTAGCTCATATGTTCGGCCGCCAACTCTTTCGTTCGACTCATACCCGCCTTACGATTCACTGAAATATTATGATTAACACTCTCGGTTCAGAAATCCGATACCCGGAACTAGTACCACCGGCGCACCACCTCTCCGTTTTCGCGCAATTTCTGCAGCATGTACTCATACCACCAACTTCAGTCCTTCTCTTAACCCACTGTAATTCCATCTCAATTCCTTGCCTTTCTTTATTGTAATAGCAGCATCAGTCTCGACTCCTGAACAACAGCACCAAGATCTAACACCAGTTCCATTGACACTTCCACACCTGCAGTTAACTTGCTTCCCAAACCTACCAGCACAGCATCTCTGCAATGCTACATGCAATTGCTTCCGCTCCAGCTCCTCCATGATTTCCCTGCGCAATCCACTTCACCACCTGCATTTCAGTTGCACATTCCAAAGCCAGCACCATTTCATTACCAAGCCATGTCACAGCATCTCAGCGCCGATAACACCTACAGCTGCAGTGCTTGGCCATAACTCCACCTGCAGGTTTCCATTTCAGTGCAATTGTGTCAGCCTATTCCCTTGCATTTCCGTCACCTTCCATACTCAACAAAAGCTGTAGACATCTTATTAGCTAACCCATGACCAACCAATAAGCCGCAATAGCAGGCCAGAACCCTGCAATTACTCAGCTAACCGCAGACTCGGTCCCTTGGCATTGGCACTAACAGCATCACCATCTAAACTTTGTAGCAGCTGCAGCTGTTGCCTAACCAACCCATTTGCGCACCAACAAAGCCACCTTCTCATGCTCATACTTGGATAACACCAGTTTTATTCTGTATTGCCCATTCTTCCCTGTAACTGAATCTCCTCTATTCAACCATCAGGTAACCACCAGTGCCATAGCCTGCTCATAAAACCAAACCACATTGCAACCTCACAGCACCACCCACAGCTATTGTTTTCCCTTTATAACATCAACTCAGCCCTCGATTCAATTTCAGTCTGAGATTCAATTTTAGTATGATATTCACAGCAAACCCAATTACCTTCTCAGCTGCACCACCTGACATAGCCATTGAATGAATACCCCAATTCTCAGGAGCATAACCACAGAACTCACCCTGCTCAACTTCCTGCACAAACCTGTAACTTTCAACTCTTTCAGACCAATCCTGGGCTTCACTCTATCTTGCAGCCAATTTTCACCAGCACTTGTCCCTGAAACCTAGCTCTATCCATTCCTTGTTGAGTTTTCATCTCCCTGAATTCACACCACAGCTTCATTTGAGATGTAACTTGAATTCCCTGCAAACCCAATCATCTGAACCTGCATATCTCCAGCTGCTTCAAACCAAATTGCAACTCAGTAGCACCACCACAAGCTAACACCAACTGCCCATTCATTCTATTCAGCTCAAGCATCTGTTACAAGACTCAATTGCAGCACCATACCAACTCCAGCATCAACACCATAGAACTTCAATTCCTTCCATTCAATCCCAAGATCCACCAAATCACAGTACCAAATTTTTAAATCCTCTTATTCTATGCTTCAATTGCTTTTGGGATTCAATCACCAATATCACCAGATCCCATTTCTTCTCATCACCCATTCTATACCGTTATCAATGATTCAGAGTACAACAGCAAACCCTTAAAACACAGATTCACCTTCTTGATGTAAAATCCTAAAAACCCATCTCATAATTCAAGCTCAACTTCACCACTTTCATCATCTGATTCTCATCTTCTCATCCTCACACCATAAGTAACCATCACCAGTATTTTAGCAGCAGCTCTCAAAAACCACAGACCCACTCAAGTTGAACCAAAGCACCATGAATTTCTCGATCTCCTTGAACTTCAGTGCCTCTATTTCTCTCTTTCAGGGACAAAAATGATTCAGAGAATAAAGAAAACCTTTCTATTAATTCTAGGGTTATAAAAACGGCCGGATTAAAGCGCCCCACTATTTGACACCCCAGGCTGGATAAGGGTTAATCCAAAAATACTAGGCTTGTCGGTTCCGAATAACCGACAACTTAAATTCGACTCAATGGTCAGTTATGCGAAACTGACACTTCATTCTTCACTTCCTTCTCGCATACCTTAGCCCGCTCCAAGTATATCTCGCCTGTATATTGACCGCTTTGCCCTTTTATGCTCCAATTGAACGCTTTCTCCTTCTTTCGAGTTCCTCCGCTAACAGCAACCGTCCATTATTTCTCATATTCACTTATACTCTTCAATGAGAGTCATCACTAAAGTTGTCGTGATTTTCAGACAGAATTTGCACCACTAAAGCCAACATACTTTTCAGACAGAGATGAAGAAATAAAAGCAAATAATGAGACACAATCCGCCTCCAACGCTTTTGCCATGTTTCCTCCTCTTTTGAACCGAATGACTCCAAAGTACCTAAATACTCAAAAACAAAACATAAGATACATAATTTATAAGAAAAATAGCAAAGAAAGCATAAATACTAGATATAAAATTAGGTGTTTACAACACCTATCAAATTCCCCCACACTTAGACTTTGCTAGTCCTCGAGAAAATCAAACAAAATAATTCTAAAGGATACATACAACTCCATCTCGTCGAGGTTACAGTCACTTTAATCATAAATAACAAGCCTTTAAACCCCTAGGTGTCCCTAGTGGATGAGTTTTAGTCTCGTGAAGGTTTACAAGAGGTATGCCTACAAAACCTATATTTCCAACTCCGTCTATTTGTGACAAATCAATGAACGAATCCAAAATGACTACATGAGGAGGTACCTTGCACAAATTCAATTCATATATTAGTAAAGATTTAATTAGATAGTCAAACAATCCACAATACTCGGAAACTAACAAACCACAATCACAATGAAAATATTAAGGAGATGGATATAGATGTAGATGTTGGCGAATGTTTACAAGTGATCGATGTTTCCCATATCATCATCAAGGTCACACGCCAAGATGAACCTACGCCTATTGGATTGAGCTACTTGGTTTGAATTCTACATCAACTTACTGGCATATACAAGGGAACCAGGAGTGAATTTATTCAACCTATATAATACTTTCCTTTCTTTTTCTTTTCTTTTTCACTTTTCACTTTTCTTTTTTACTTTTTTCTTTTTTACTTTTTTTTAGACAACATGATTGGATCAAACTGGATCCAAGCGCATGATTCTTTTCAGCAAGTACATGATAGTTGCCTTAGATCCTGCATTCCACGCTTGTTTAGGCGACGGAGACAGGGACTACGTTTCACACATACTGCTATTCCCAAGTGTCATTTTATTCCGTTTTGGTCTAATTGGTCGGTCTCTTTTTTTTTCTTTTTCTAGAAACTCAATCACTCTATTTCATCCTAGCAGTAATAACACGTCGATGTTTAGTGACCCACCAAAGCACTTAGAGAACAATAGATAAATATGGAAAAATAAAAATAGAATGCGATATGGTGATATTCCGAGATATGGTAACAACTATCATGTTAATTGTGATTTCTGAGCTATGTTCGTCCCTTTTAGTTAATCGGTTCCTTAACTCCTGCATTCAAAATGGTTCCATCCACTAATGGTGTCATCCTAAAGGCACAAGTTTCTAGATTTCGGAGTTCAAAAGCACAAATTTTTTCTTGGTTTTTCTGATTTTTTTTTTTTACTAAAGGCATAAAACAAACTATACAAACATATAAATGCTCCCCCACACTTAAACTTTACATTGTCCTCAATGTAAAATTGAATCGTCCAAAGAAAGTTCAAGGTGGGAAATTCCGCAAATGATATGCAAAAACAAAGAAAATAAAGATAAAAGCAAATGCATAAAAATAAAAAGATAAGGGTAAAGATACAAAACCGGTGGGTTGCCTCCCACTTAGTGCTTGGTTTAAAGTCGTCAGCCCGACTTTCTCCTTGTTCACTAAGACTCCTCTAGATGGAGTGCATCCACAAAGTTCACACCTTCCACAACTTCGGAAGTAAAGTTCTCATAATATGGTTTCATCCGGTGTCCATTCCCTTTAAACTCCTTTCCTGTAGCAATACTACGAATTTCTACTGCACCATGAGAAAACACATTAGTAACAATAAAAGGTCCAATCCATCGTGACCTTAGTTTACCCGGAAATAATTGCAAGCGAGAATTAAACAAAAGCACTTTCTACCCAACACAAAATTATTTTCTAGAAATCATAGAATCATGAAATGCCTTAGTTTTCTCCTTGTAAATGCGCGAGCTTTCAAATGCATCATTGCGTAACTCTTCTAGCTCTTGGAGTTGCAACTTCCTTTGTTTTCCAGCACCATATAACTCCAAATTGCATTGCTTAATAGCCCAAAATGCCTTATGTTCAATCTCAACGGGTAGGTGACAAGGTTTACCGTACACAATCCTAAAGGGAGACATCCCAATAGGTGTCTTGTATGCGGTTCTATAAGCCCACAAAGCATCATTGAGTCGCATGCTCCAATCCTTCCTTGTTGGATTCACCGTCTTTTCCAGAATGGATTTCACCTCTCGGTTCGACACCTCGGCTTGTCCATTGGTTTGGGGATGATAAGGTGTTGCAATCTTGTGCGACACATTGTACTTCTTCAACAATCCTTGTAAGAACTTGTTTTTGAAGTGAGAACCCCCATCGCTAATTATGGCTCTCGGAATTTCAAACCTTGCAAAAATGTTAGCTTGCACAAAATCTGAAACCACTTTAGAATCATTAGTTGGGGTGGCCTTAGCTTCCACCCATTTCGAGACATAATCAACAGCAAGTAAGATATAAAAATTCCCATGGGAGTTGACAAAAGGACCCATAAAATCAATACCCCATACATAAAAAACTTCAATAAATTGAATAAAAGTTTGTGGCATTTGATTTCGGGCACCTAGAATGCCTGTTCTTTGGCACCAATCACAAGTTGTGCAAAATATATGTGCATCCTTAAATAAGGTTGGCCAATAAAAACCGCTTTCAAGTACCTTGTGATCTGTTCTTTTACTCCCAAAATGTCCTCCGCAAGCATAGGAGTGACAAAAAGACAAGATAAAGTTAAATTCAGATTCGGGAACGCACCTTCGTATGACTTGGTCGCTGCCATGTTTCCATAAGTATGGATCATCCCATATATATTGGTTCCCTAACCTCTTAAGTTTGTCCCTCTTAGCACGAGACAAGTTCTTTGGGATTTATTTAGACACCAAGTAATTCACAATATCCGCACACCATGGTTCCGCCAACGTAATTGAGAATAGTTGCTCATCCGGGAAACTTTCACGCAACGGGATAGCTTCCTTGTCCACAGCAAGACGTCTCAAATGATCCGCAACGGTGTTCTCAATTCCTTTCTTGTCTTTGATTTCAATATCAAACTCTTGCAAGAGTAAAATCCATCGTATGAGCCTCGGTTTCACCTCTTTCTTTGTAAGAAAGTACCTAAGTGTTGCATGATTTGAAAAGACAACAAATTTTGTACCAATTAGATAAGAGCGAAACTTTTCCAAAGCAAAAACAATAGCTAATAACTCTTTTTCAGTGGTAGTGTAGTTTTGTTGGTCTTCATTTAACGTTCTAGAAGCATAATAAATAGCATGAGGTATCTTCCCCACACGCTGCCCAAGCACCGCACCAACCGCATAGTCACTTGCATCACACATGAGCTCAAAAGGCTTGCTCCAATCCGGTGGTTTAATGATAGGGGCTGAAATCAAAAGTTATTTCAAACGATTGAATGCCGCCATACACTTCTCATCAAAGTTAAAAACCACATCTTTTTGCAATAAGGTACAAAGTGGTGATGCTATCTTGGAAAAATCCTTGATGAATCTACGGTAAAAACCTGCATGACCAAGAAAAGAGCGTATCTCCCTCACCATAGTGGGAGGGGTTAGAGCACGAATAAGGTCTATCTTAGATTTATCAACTTCCAAGCCTTTAGAAGATACTATATGGCCTAAAACTATGCCATGAGTTACCATAAAATGGCACTTCTCCCAATTTAGCACAAGATTTGTTTCAACACATCGTTCAAGGATTAGTGACAAATTGTTCAAACAAAGGTCAAATGAATCACCAAAGACACTAAAGTCGTCCATGAACACTTCGATTATGTTTTCAACATATTCTAAAAAGATACTTACCATACACCTTTGAAAAGTAGATGGAGCATTTCACAAGCCAAAAGGCATCCTTCGATAAGCAAAAGTACCGAAAGGACAAGTGAAAGTGGTTTTCTCTTGATCCTCCGGTGCTATCACAATCTTATTATAACCTGAATAGACATCAAGGAAGCAATAATAAGAGTGTCCAGCTAAACGTTCAAGCATTTGATCAATAAAAGGTAATGGAAAGTGATCTTTTCTAGTAGTGGCATTCAATTTCCTATAATCAATACAAACCCTCCAACCGATTTGCACACGAGTTGGGAAAAGTTCATTCTCATCATTCTCCACCACGGTCACATTTGATTTCTTTGGTACAACTTGTACCGGGCTCACCCCCTTGCTATCAGATATGGGGTAGATAACACCCACTTCCAAAAGCTTGAGTATCTCCTTTTTCACAACTTCCATCATAGGGGGTTCAAACGACGCTGCGCTTCCCTTGTAGGCTTTGCATCGTCCTCCAAACGAATCTTATGCATGCAAACGGCAGGACTTATACCCTTGATATCGGCAATTGTCCATCCTATGGCCATCTTGTGCTTCCTTAGCACCCTTAGAAGTTTTTGCTCCTGTAATTCACTAACCTCGTTAGAAACAATCACATGTAACTCTTTATTGTCACCCAAGTACAAGTACTTTAGGTGACTAGGAAGAGGTTTCAATTCTAACTTTGGAGATTTAACAATTGAAGGTAAAAGTTTTTCATCACTGCATGGTAAAGAAATAAAAGAGATATTATGCGTTTCCGGGCATCCTTGTAGTGAGTTGAGATCACCAAGGGATTCTTTAACCTCAATACCACACTCTACACCATTATCAATGGATGTAGTTAGAACGGTTTTCAAAGCATCTTCACCATTAAATTCAAACATTTGTTGTGCCAATGTATCCATAACATCAACGGAGAAACAAGAGTGGACATCACTAGGATATCTCATCGTCTCGAAAATGTTGAAATGTATTACTTCTCCATCAAACTCCATAGTTAGCGTTCCCTTATCCACATTAATAATGGTCTTCGCCGTTTTTATGAAGGGACGCCCAAGTAGCAATGGAAGAGATGAGTCCGGTGAACCTTCATCCATCTCTAAGACACAAAAATCTGTTGGAAATACTAGTTGATTAACCTACACAAGAACATCCTCAACAATACCCATTGGGTAGACATTAGAGCGATCGGCTAATTGCAACACAATTTCAGCCTTTTTGAGAGGACCCAAATCAAGCGACTTATACATAGATGCATGCATAACATTAATGGATGCACCTAAGTCTAACATTGCTTTGTTAAATGTAGTGTTACCAATTGTGACGGGGATGTCAAAGCTACCCGGGTCTTTGCATTTCAGTGGGAGTTTGTGTTGTAAGATTGCCGAAGCATTCTCCCCCACACTAATAACTTCATTACCTTTGAGCCTTTGCTTATTGGTACACAAGTCCTTCAACACTTTTGCATACTTTGGAACTTGTTTAATAGCATCAATGAGTGGTATGTTCACATGAATCTGCTTATTGGTGACGGATTTATCTGCCGAGACGAAGAAAGCGCTGTCTTCTACAAGCTATGATCAGTCTGGATAATGAGTCTTTGCGCTTTCGTGTTTTTACAGTAATAGGTCTGTGAGGTCCGAAGATGAAACGGTAGATGGTGGCCGTAAGGGTGCTTTATCCCGGATTGTAAGTGCTGGAATAAGGATCATACCGTCTTTGCTGATTTGGAAAAACCGCATTAGCTTGATCACTGATGTCTTCATACCCATGAGAATTTGGTATCACCGCGGCTGAAACTTGTTGTAGCATTGCTGAGATGTTACCCATTTGTTGACGAAGTTCCTATACCTCGCTCACTTCATTGACTCTCCGAAGAAGCACATCTGAACCACGACTCAAGAATTGTTGGGAGTTTGCTGCCATGTTTTCAATCAACTCTCTAGCTTGTGCCACCGTCTTGCTCAATAGTGCACCACCACCCGCAGCATCGAGAAGATTCCTATCACTTGATTGGAGACCTTCATAGAAGTATTGTATACTCATAACATCACTAAATTGATGATGAGGACAGCTTGCCACCAATCTCTTGTATCGTTCCCAACATTCATATAACGATTCTCCCACATTTTTCTTCATCCCGCAAATATCCTTGCGAATTTGAGTAGCCTTAGACGCATGAAAATATATCTCTAGAAAGAGTTTCTTCAACCCATTCCATGTTGTGATACTTCCGGGAGGCAAGTAATATAACCAATCCTTAGCACTATCCGCCAAAGAGAATCGGAAAACCTTCAACATAGCACCATCGGGCTCCATATTTGCTGGAAGCATAGCCGTGACAATAGTGTGGAAGTCCATAAGATGTTTGTTTGGATGTTCATTCACCATGCCATGGAACTTTGGTAATTCTCTAAGCAATCCCGGCTTTATCTCAAAAGTAGAGTCGGTTTGAATACAACCTCGTTGTGTATCCAACTTGTGCGAAGCCAAGTCCTTGAGTGTACGATTTGCAGCGTCACCCATTGCTTCTTCTCCTTCTCCTTCTTCTTCAAAAGGAATATCGTGTTCTACTTCCTCTCCTTCTTGCCGAAGAGCTTCGTGTTCTACTTCCAAGTTGTGTTCTTCCGTTGTACCTTGACTTGGTTGGAGTATTGTTCCTTTTCGAGTAGCTATCCCGCACCTTGGATAATTCCAATCTTTAGAAGCCAGAGATTAGGTACCTGAAAAACAATTCTCGCAAATAAGTGAGAAACAAGATAAAAAACGAAACACAAGTATGCAAGCAGAAAAATAATAAAAAGAAACTAAAAACTAGATAACAAGCCGAATGCCTCCCCGGCAACGGCGCCAAAATTTGATGCGTGTCGTATGCGTCAAAAATAATTCACTTCCTCACTTTATTAATTATAAATATAATATTCCATAAGAAAGAGTTCGTATCCACAGAGAGGCGATTGTTGTTATGCAATTTTCAGATTCTTATGTAACCAAATAACCCAAGGTGTGTTTTTGTTTTTATCAAAGCAATAATACTAAATAAAGAAAAGTAAATAGTTGGAATAATCAATAAGGAGAAGATATTGGTTAAGGGATAGTATCATTCATAAACATGTATTTTTCATCTATGATTAGAATTGGTATTTAATCTCTCAATTATCAAAAGTCTTAGGATATCTTGATCGCAAGAGTATCCCGTTTATTTCCTGATTTTATCACAAACAACATTAAAAGATGCTATTGTGAAATCTACTTAAAAAGCAACCTAAAGTGTAAAAGCACAATTAGATTTAACTCCCTAAGAGCAATAAGTTCTATGAAATAAGACTAATCAATGCAAACAAACGTGTAAAAGCACTAATTCGTTTTAACAAAGGTTATGATTCATATGCGATTAAAAAGATGTATCACTACAAGTATTAACCACAAGATGCTACTAAAAATTAGGGATAAACAACTTTTACGTATTGAAAACCCTAACATAGCTATAAAGATGAAAACAAATCCCATTGATTCCGGAATCAACCAAACTAGCATTCAAATCATATGATAATAAAATATATGAATCACAAACGATAAAATTGAGACAAAACTAATTCATAGAATCAAATAACATGCTTGAAGAAATCAACTTTTATCCCATAACCAATTATTGTATTTAGCTACTCATATTCATGGAGTTCATCATCATAATATTCAAAGAAATAAGATGAAACATAAAAAAAAAGCAAACCCTAGTTGTAGTTATCTGCAAAAGCTCCAAGAATAGAATAAAACGTTATATCCAAAAGTTAGTAGAACTTTTCTTTTTGTATCTTTTTTTTCTCCTTCCAATATTAGGTTTTGTCTTCAAAGTCCATTAGTTGGAAATTCACCCGGCCCACGAGTGAGAGAAACCTATAGGAGCAGAATCTCGCAACAACAACGCTCTTGCAAGGATTTCTGCCACACATGGAAAGTGTCGCAAATAATTATAAGAAATGACGAAATATGTGAAGATTTTATCATTACTCGCAAGAATAAGGTGATAGTTCGCAAGAAATGTAGCAAGAAGGAAGAATCCTGCGAGACATGGAGAGACTTGAGGGAAATGTAACAGAAACTTGAGAGAAATAAAGAAAGCTTGCGAAAGATATTACCGCAGAACTCAGATCCGAAATTAAGGGAAAGCTTAGCTGTAAATGAGCTGTCATCCACTATGTAATTACCTATATAAAGAAGAGAGCAGGAGAGAGAAAGGGGGAGATAGTTTTGTCTTCAAAGTCCATTAGTTGGAAATTCACCCGGCCCACGAGTGAGAGAAACCCATATAGAAAATCTGTCCCAAAAATGGTCGCCGGCAAACTGGGTTATTGGCCGGAAATTGGCCGGAATCCGGCACCGGAAAATCGCCGTCGGACACCTTTCTTAGGTCGCTTAGCCATCGGAAATTATCACCAGGCCAACTGTATACTTCCAGTACCTCAACTCTCCTTCTCTTTAGTCCATACATTCACAAAAACCATTTTAGCCAATTCCTTGTTTCTTGCGAAAACGTACCCAAAAGCGTGGTCCGTAGCTCATATGTCCGGCCGCCAACTCTTTCGTTCGACTCATACCCGCCTCACGATTCACTAAAATATTATGATTAACACTATCGGTTCATAAATCCGATATCCAGAACTAGTACCACCGGCGCACCAATTCCGCTCCATTTTCGCGCAATTTCTGCAGCATGTACTCATACCACCAACTTCAGTCCTGCTCTTAACCCACTGTAATTCCATCTCAATTCCTTGCCTTTATTTATTGTAATAGCAGCATCAGTCTCGACTCCTGAACAACAGCACCAAGAGCTAACACCAGTTCCATTGACACTGCCACACCTGCAGTTAACCAGCTTCCCAAACCTACCAGCACACCATCTCTGCAATGCTACCTGCAATTGCTTCCGCTCCAGATCCTCCATGATTTCCCTGCGCAATCCACTTCACCACCTGCATTTTAGTTGCACATTCCAAATCCAGCACCATTTCATTACCAAGCCATGTCACAGCATCTCAGCGCCGATAACACCTACAGCTGCAGTGCTTGGCCATAACTCCACCTGCAGGTTTCCATTTCAGTGCAATTGTGTCAGCCCATTCCATTGCATTTCCATCACCTGACACACTCAAAAACAACTGTAGCCATCTTCTTAGCTAACCCATGACCAACCAATAATCCGAAACAGCAGGCCAGAACCCTGCAATTATTCAGCTAACCGCAGACTCGGGCCCTTGGCATTGGCACTAACATCATCACCATCTAAACTTTGTAGCAGTTGCAGCTGTTGCCTAACCAACCCATTTGCGCACCAACAAAGCCACCTTCTCATGCTCATACTTGGCTAACACCAGTTTCATTCTGTAGTGCCCATTCTTCCCTGTAACTGCATCTCCTCTATTCAACCATCAGGTAACCACCAGTGCCATAGCCTTCTCATAAAACCAAACCACATTGCAACCTCACAGCACCACCAACAGCTATTGTTTTCCCCTTATAACATCAACTCATCCCTCGATTCAATTTCAGTTTGAGATTCAATTTCAGTCTGAGATTCAATTTCAGTCTGAGATTCACTGCAAACCCAATTACCTTCTCAGCTGCACCACCTGACATAGCCATTGAATGAAAACCCCAATTCTCAGGAGCATAACCACAGAACTCACCCTGCTCAACTTCCTGCACAAACCTGTAACTTTCAACTCTTTCAGACCAAGCCTGGGCTTCACTCTATCTTGCAGCCAATTTGCACTAGCACTTATCCCTGAAACCTAGCTCTATCCATTCCTTGTTGAGTTTTCATCTCCCTGAATTCACACTACAGCTTCATTTGAGCTGTAACTTGAATTCCCTGCAAACCCAATCATCTGAACCTGCATATCTCCAGCTGCTTCAAACCCAATTGCAACTCAGTAGCACTACCACAAGCTAACACCAACTTCCCATTCATTCTATTCAGCTCAAGCATCTGTTACAAGACTCAATTGCAGTACCATACCAACTCCAGCATCAACACCATAGAACTTCAATCCCTTCCATTCAATCCCAAGATCCACCAAATCACAGTACCAAATTTTTAAATCCTCTTATTCTATGCTTCAATTGCTTCTGGGATTCAATCACCAATATCACCAGATCCCATTTCTTCTCATCACCCATTCTATACCGTTATCAATGATTCAAAGTACAACAACAAACCCTTAAAACTCAGATTCACCTTCTTGATGTAAAATCCTAAAAACCCATCTCATAATTCAAGCTCAACTTCACCACTTTCATCATCTGATTCTCATATTCTCATCCTCACACCATAAGTAACCACCACCAGTATTTTAGCAGCAGCTCTCAAAAACCATAGACCCACTCAAGTTGAACCAAAGCACCATGAATTTCTCGGTCTCCTTGAACTTTAGTGCCTCTATTTCTCTCTTTCAGGGACAAAATGATTGAGAGAATAAAGAAAACCCTTCTCTTAATTCAAGGGTTATAAAAACGGCCGGATTAAAGCGCCCCACTATTTGACACCCCAGGCTGGATAAGGGTTAATCCAAAAATACTAGGCTTGTCGGTTCCGAATAACCGACAACTTAAATTCGACTCAATGGTCAGTTATGCGAAACTGACACTTCATTCTTCACTTCCTTCTCGCATCCTTAGCCCGCTCCAAGTATAGCTCGCCCGTATATTGAACGCTTTTCCCTTCTAAGCTCCAATTGAACGCTTTCTCCTTCTTTCGAGTTCCTCCGCTAACAGCAACCGTCCCTTATTTTTCATATTCACTTATACTCTTCAATGAGAGTCATCACTAAAGTTGTCGTGCTTTTCAGACAGAATTCGCATCACTAAAGCCAACATACTTTTCAGACAGAGATGAAGAAATAAAAGCAAATAATGAGACACAATCCGCCTCCAACGCTTTTGTCATGTTTCCTCCTCTTTTGAACCGAATGACTCCAAAGTACCTAAATACTCAAAAACAAAACATAAGATACATAATTTACAAGAAAAATATCAAAGAAAGCATAAATACTAGATATAAAATTAGGTGTTTACAACACCTATCAAATGTTAGGAATATATGCAAATGGTTGATTTGTTGCTGCTGAGATGAGCTGTGTTGGTTTGTGGTAAACTGAGTTGCAGGGATTAGATGAATGCATAGGTTTATAGGGTTCTGGTGAGTTATGCAGCTGCTACTATTGCTGTTGATGTTAATGGGACCAAGATTTTGAGGCAGAGCTGTAACTGGTGGTAACTGATTAGGTTCTGATGCAGGAGAAGATGGTTTTGCAGTGGTGCCAAATGAGTTGCAGGTGAAGATCAGGGAATAAATGGGTTTCTACAGGGTCTGGTTGTGTTGAAATACCTGGGAGATTGAAGTGGTTACTGCCACTGGTTTATGGGAGATATTCAAGGGGTTGGTGTTGTTATGGCTAGAGGAAGTGAGGTGCTTTGAATTGAATATGGTTGGCTGAAATTGTAGGTAGAGAAGTTATGTTGCAAGGGGGTCAAGTACATGGAGACAATTGGAAATGAATGATGGCCTGAGTTTGGAGTAGTTAAAGCTGAAGGTCAATGCAGTGAAGTTGTGTTACAGGGAATGGGATTTTTACCTGTAAGGAGTTGAGCAGCTGCTTCTGGTGACCGCAGTCGGGGTGCAGTTTTGGAATCTAGTGATATTTGAACTGATATGGCTCAGGTCTATGGCAGTGTTGTTGTGCAAAGTGATTGTATTGCAGTGAGATGGAGCTGGTGCTTGGATGAAATTGAACATAGTATTTCAGGTGATACTGCAGTTCTGAGATGGTGGTGGTCTATGTGAATTTCTGTTGCAGTGGTGAATCAGCTGTGATGGCTCTGGTTAAGGTGCTTGTGTTGTTGAAGAAAGGGTGATGTTGTGGGTTAAGTGGCAATGGTGAATCTGAGAAGCAGATGGGGTCAAGACAAGCAACTTGTGAACTGGTATGGGTTGCAGTTCAAGCTGGTAGAGGAATTTAAGCTGAGTTTGCAAGTGAAATTAGTGATGCTGCTATTTTCTCAGGTACTACAGATGCAATGAATCTGAAGCTAAGAAGAGGGTGAGTTGCAGTGCAGTTCATGAGTGGAACTGGTGGGTGCACTATGATGGTGTTGAATTGGTAGTTACAAGAGCTTGAAATGAGAATGAGCTGGTAATTGATTGCAATGGGTACTGCAGTTGTGTAAGTGCAGTGGTGGTTTTGGGACAGAGCTGGACATGGCCTGGAATGGGTCTGGTGCAAGTGGAGATGACTATGGGACCGAGGAGCTGCTGATGCAATTAGTTGTGGAGCTGGTTGCATAGATGGAAGTGTTTGTAGCAGCAGGATATGAAGCTGCTAGAGATAAGGCAGTGGTGCTGCTAAGAACGGGAGGTGACTGAGATGGTTTTATTACAGTTCAGAGAACAATGGAAATGCAGGAATGGAACTGGAGTTAACTGAAGTGCAGGTGTAGAAATTGCAGGGAAGCCAAGGAAGATAGCAGTGAAATGGTGGCTGTACAGATCTTGATAGTAAATGAAGCTGGCAATGGTTCTGTTGGAAGTGAGCAGACGAAGTGTGAGCTGGTGTTACAGGTAGTACTAGTGCAGCGATGATTGAAATGAAGTTGGAGATGGATTCAAGCATCAATGATGGTTTAGGTGATACAGATTGGGGTTTAATAGATGAATGTTGTTAGGAAAGCTGCAGTTTGGTGCTGTTGAAATAAAAAGGGGATGATGGTTGTAATGTTGAGTGCTAGAAGTGTTGAGCCACATATGCAAGAGCATGGCAGTACAATCTGAAGGTGGAAGAGCTAGCATGGAAGTTGTGTTGGTGGTTTGCAAGATGAGCTAAGGGAGTTTTGTTGCAGAGGGAGTATGAAATGCCATGATTACAGCCAACTGATATCAAAGACACAGCCATCATGGATGGAAGCCTAATGGTTGTGCAATAAACAGCTTTGGCATGTGCAAGACTATGGCTTAGAACAAAGTCAGCTGAGTTAGCCCCTGATTCAGCTGACTCTCTTACTTAACCGATCTTGACTCTCCACTGACTGAGTTGACTTGTTCGCAGGTGACCGGGTGAATTTTGCCGGTCACCTGAGTTATTTTCCAGCGCCGGATTCCGGCAATACTCCGGCCAGAAACATAGTTTTCCGACGACTATTTTCTGGGTCATATTCTCACATGGGTATTTCACACATGAGCTCGGTGGATTTCTAGTTATTGGACCTTGGGCTTTGAAGACCTAATTTGGCAAGTTGAAAAACTATAAAAAGGAAGAAGTTTCTATTCTTTTGGGGATTACATATCACGTCTTTTTCTACAGGGTTTTTGGAGTAGAGCAGTGACTAGGGTTTGCTTTCATTTACTTTTCATGTTCTTCATTTTATTTTTGATAATAATTATGTTGAACCCAAAAACCATGAGTAGCTAAATTATTAATATTGGTTATGGGATGATAAGTGGATTTCACAAATAAAATCTGATTCAATGCATTAGTTTTGTCTCAATTTTATTGTTTATGTTTCATTGTTAATATTGATATATGATTTGATTGTTTGTTTGGTTGAGTCCGGAATCAATCCGATTTACTTTCATTTATAGAGCTATATTAGGGTTTTCAATACGAAAACGTTGTTTGTCCCTAATTCTAAATATCATAAATGTGGGTAGTGCTTGTAGAGATATATCCTACTAGTCACATATGAATCATAACTTGGGTTAAATTGATTTAGTGCTTTTACACATTTCGATTTCCTTGATTAGTCTTATTCCATATAGCTTATTGCTTCTAGGGAGTTAAATCTAATTTGCTTTTACACTTTAGGTTGCTTTCTAGGGAGAATTCACATATGCATCTTTTAATGTGGTTGTGATGAAATCAGGAAATTAGCGGGATACTCTTGCGATCAAGGTATCCTAGGACTTTTAGTAAATGAGAGATTAAAATTTCAATTCTAGTCATTGTTGATAAATTCGAGTTTGTGAATGAAACTATCCCGTGACCAATACTTTCTCCTTATTGATTACTTTTATTTTTACTTTGCTTTCAATTTATTTCTATTGCTTTGATAAATCAAAACCCCCCCTTTTGGTTACTAGGAAACTGAAATTTTTTATAACAACAAACGCCTCTCTGTGGATACGAACTCTTTCTTATCGCATACTATTTTTATTTTAGGAAGTAAGAAAGTGAAATTATTTTTGCGTCGGCTGACAACCGACCAGTTGCTGATTTGGATGATAATCAAATGGATTCTATAGGGAAGGGAAAAATTTTGTTGATTGGTTTTCTTTATTGAGGTACTGTAATTAATAGGATTTAGTTTGATTTCGATTTGTTTATTGATTTTCTTGTACTACTGTTAATGGGGTTTAGTTTGATTTAGGTGTTATGATTTATTTTTCAATTAATTGAGGTATTCTTAGTAATGGGTTTTATTTTGATTTGGATTTTCTTGATTGATTTTCATTAATTGAGGTATTGTGATTAGTAGGGTTTTGTTTGATTTTTTTTTATTTCATATGTTGATCATGCTCTTGACTTACCGTTGGTGGTGATACACAGAAAAGGGAATTGATTATTTGTTTGATTACATGCATGTCAATGTAAATACTTAATGGTTCGATGATTTGCTTGTATGATTGAATCAATGGTGATCTCTGTTTTTTTTTTTTTTTGAACAGTTCATATGTGCCTCAACTTGAACTATTGGAATATTCTGAGTAACTCAATGATAAGTTTATAAGGGAATGTCAGTTTTGGAAGCTTTTGTTGAATTTCAGAGAGAGAGGATGAAATTCCATTGAACTGATTCTAACAATGCTAGTTATGGTCGGTAAACCGGCACCGATTAAAACCGATTCGAAATTGAATCGGCCGGTTTACAACCGATCCGAACTAAAACCTTACTCCTAATTGGTGTTACTAAGAAAATGACCGATATGTATGGTTCTCTATTTGGTAGTGTAGAACACCGACCCGAACCGACTGTTGTGCACCCCTATGCGTAAGTGCAGAAGAGACATACCTTGTATAGCACGACCAGCTTCGCGAAATGGAGAATTTATTTCGGCCATCACCTCCTCGAACGCATTAGCCTTGGGTTTGTTGACTTCAAAGATTTTTTCTGGAGAAGTAAAAGAGTAATCATCACCAGCAGTTCCCATCATATACTGCAAAAAGGAATCATGATTATATCAAAAGCTGGTATATAAAAGAAAATCAAAATCATCATCATCAATCAAAAATCAAATTGCATGTTGAACATGGAGCAATACCTGGAACGAAGTCCGGCTATAGTCGATTGAAAACCTTGATATGACTATCGTTTTTAGGTTGTCTTTCATCTCTCAATTTTTGCTTTCTTCTTCTGGAACCTTTTTCACATCATGAACAACATTATATCCCTTTGATTGAAAAAGACCCATGAGTCTGTTATGATAACACAACAACTAGACAAACATATTGATATGAATTAAGACAAAATGGTGTTAAACACCTCCTGAATCAAATATCTAGGCCAAAACTCTGTGCAAATATGCGCATCAACTTTCAGATAAATTTTTCACATACAGTTCTCTTACATCTTAAATGACCAATAATTAGACATAATTCTACACAGTAGATGAAGAGCACGTGTCTTTCATTAAACGGACAATAATAACCAATAATAGAGTTGATAAACAAACTCGGTTAGTTACTACAGGCAGACCAACGAGACAGCCCTAACTGAATATAATGCAATATTGCCTCCCCCTGAAGAGGATCCATGTCCTCAAGGATAAACCGTGGATAGTAAGCTTTAATATTTGTAATGGCCTCCCAAGTAGCGTCTTCTGGAGAAAAATTGGTCCATTAGATGAGCCCCTGGGGTACGATATTTTTACCTATGAGCACAGTTCTGTGGCGCTACACCTTTTCTGGCAGCATGATTATATCTCCTGTAAGATTAACAACAGGTAGTGTGGAAAAGGAGTGTACCTGAGGCCAATGTGTTTCTTTAACTGAGAAACATGGAACACTGGGTGAATGCGAGAATTAGAGGGAAACTCCAATCTGTAAGCTACTTTTCCCACCTTTTGCAAGATTGGAAATGGACTATAGAACTTAGATAAAAGCTTGAAGTTCTTTCTTAAAGCAACATGGGCTTGTCTGTAAGGTTGAAGCCTCAAGTATACCAAGTCTCCCACTTCAAATATTTGTCAACTCGAAAAGCATCAGCATATAACTTCATTATTTCATGTTCCTTCTGAAGAGATTCTTTGATCAATTCTAGCATATAGGCTCTCTCTTTTAAGTAAGTTTCCACTGCAGCTATAGAAGTGGTGGCAGTAGTAGGGAAATCCATGTATGGAGGAACATATCCATATAAGTATTGAAATGGAGACATCTGCAAACCTCTGTGAAAGCTTTTGTTATACTACTATTCAGCTAGTTCTAGCCATTGACTCAAGTTGCTTGGTTTATGGCCAGTGAGGCATTTCAGGTAATTATCTAGGTATGCATTCACCCTTTCAGTTTTCCCATATGTTTGGGAGTGATAGGTAGTACTCAAGTTTAAGTTAGTGCCAAAATCTTGGAGCAAATCCTTTGCAAAAATGACTTGTAAAAACCTTGTCTCTGTCAGACACAATAGAAGAGGGCAACCCATGCATCTTGAATACATTATTGAGAAATGCTTGAGCCACAGAAGCAGCTGTATAAGGGTGTTGCAGAGCAATGAATTAAGCATACTTTGTGAGCCTATCAACAATGACCAAAATGACACTCTTTCTGTTGCTGACAGGTAGGCCCTCAATAAAATCTATAATAATGTGTTTCCATGCTTGATCAGGAATAGGTAGTGGTTGGAGTAAACCAACAGCATTGGTGTGATCACTTTTATTCCTTTGGCAAATGTCACAATGGGACACCAATAGTAATATATCCTTCAACATTCCTGGCCAGTAAAAATGGATCTTATCTCTAACATAAGTAGCATTCATGCCAGAATGACCTGCCATAGAAGAAGCATGGAATGACTGTAAAAGATTTTTCCTGAAATTACCTCCAGTGCCAATGTAAAGTATATTTTTGTATCTCATAATTCCTTCCTTGTAGGTGAAATGTGGCACACTAGCAACATTAAGAAGTAACTGAGAAATGAGGGAGTCTGATGTTGGATCTTGTGCATAGTTGTGGAGAACATCCTGCACCCAAGATGGAGTAGAGACAGATAAAGAATTGGAAGTTGTTGAGTCAAGAGATCTTCTAGAAAGAGCATCAACAAACACATTTTCAGCTCCCTTTTTACATTGTATCACATAATCAAAACCAAATAGTTTGATCAGCCACCTTTGCCGTAAAGCAGTAGTGATTTTTTATTGAAGAAAATATTGAATACTCTGGTGGTCAGTCTTTATGATGAACTTGTTTCCCTATAAATAATGCCTCCACCTTTGAACAGCTAGGACAATGGCTAGAAACTCTTTTTCATAAGTAGAAAAAGCTCTTGCCCAGGGTCCTAATGGCTTGCTGAAGTAAGCAATAAGCTTGCATTCTTGAAGTAATACTGCGCCAATGCAGGAATCACTTGCATCACTTTCCATTACAAATTGCTTAGTGAAATCAGGAAGTGCCAAAATAAGAGTGTTGCCATGGCTTGTTTGAGTTGCTCAAAAGAAGTGGTAGGAACTGGATTCCATAGAAAATAATTCTTTTTAAGTAGGTTAGTTAATGGTTTGTTGATGGAGCCATATCCTTGCACATATTTTTTGTAGTAGCCAGTGAGCCATAAAAAGACTCTCAACTCCTTAATGGTTTTAGGTAATGACCAAGATAGCATGCAGGAAATCTTACTAGGATCAATACGGACTCCTTCAGGTGTAATAATGTGACCCAGATACTCCAATAAGGACTGACCAAAGCTGCATTTGGACATTTTTGCAAAAATCTGATGTTGACTGAGCAATGATATTTTTTTTTCTAAACCAACTCAATTTATTAATATTAAAACAAAAGAGTTACAACAAAAGAATAAATCAAAAATAAGTTCAGAGGCTAAAGTAGACAACATGACTCAAGCCTATAACAAAATAACATATTCAATCCTAGCTCAAAACCTGTAGTAGGTTGTATCTGGGAATTCCATTTTGTGCATAGATGTTGGTCTATCATTGAATTTCAATACCTGATCCTTCCTCAAATATACTCCTTTTTTGGAAAAGAAGTCAGCAGAGAAGTTCACTTCTCTATAAACATGGTTGAAATGGATTGATTTAATCCTCCTGTAAATAAGTTCCTATCTGTTCCAGACATACCATGGCAGTTTGTTCTTTGTAAAAGCAGTGATTGAAGCTGTGGAATCAGAGTTTATAATTACCTTTTTCTTACCTTTGAGTACTGCCCATTCCAGAGCTGCAATAACTCCCATATTTTCTGCAATGAAATTTGTAGTAATGCCAAGACCTCCACTCTCAGTTATAACAAAAATACCTACATTGTCCCTCGCAATAACACCATAACCAGGGTTTCCCCTTGAGACCACATCACAACACAATAGTATAGTATCAGGAGCAGGTAATGAAAATTCACATTCAATCGCTCTAAAAGATTTCACCTTTCTGTATCCTATACTAAAGTACTTTAGGATTTGTAGATCATAAGTAGAGTTGTTCATATATCCTGTGAGTCTTTCTTCATATTCACAAATCTTTCTAGTTATTCTCTGCATGGCCTCTGCATTGTCTGGTTTGATGTTCTCAAAACAAAACATATTCCTTGAAAACCTGATATCTACCATGATGTTGAAAGCAGTAATGATCCAAATTTCCTGGACTACATGACTTTTTCCTTTGCAATCTTGGATAACCTCATCAAAAGATTTTGGATTTTTAAAGGAAAATACACCTCCAATCCAGATCCATAGAATTTGACCATAGTCACAATCCCACAGTATATGGTGAGTAGAGTCTTGATTTTTAAAACATAAGAAACATCTTGAGGCTAGTTTCATACCTCTCTTCTGTACATTTTCATCAGTGTTGCAGGCTCCCCTAGTTATTATCCATATGTTGCTAGTTGTAGATGGATGCACACATGCTTTCCATATTTTCTTGTACCAATTTAGTTTAGTTTTTTTCTTCCTAAATAAATTTATAGCACTGTGTACTGAGAAGTTACCATCTTGAGTTGCTGCCCACATGAGTTTATTTGGACCAGAAGAAAGTAAAGGCAAATCTTCAACAGAGAAAAAGGTTAAGAAATCTTCTGGAATGACCCATGTATTCTCATGAATTAAAGCTTCCACTTTTATATGAGGGTGATGTTGAATAAAAATATTATCAGGGAAGTATTTGATGATACTTTTATCTAGGATCCATGCATCATGTCATAATAAAGTGTTTCTTCCATCCCCAATAAGCCATCTTATGTTTTCTTCAAATTCAGGGATTATCCATTTGATACCATGCCAGATGGTTGATTTTTTATAGTAAGTAATCCACCTGCCATGTTTGTCTTTAAATTTAGCTAGGAAAAAATTAGCCCAATCTTCATTAGAAGTAAGGATTCCCCATAATAATTACATCAGTAGAGCTTTGTTGATATCTTCAAATCTTCTAATTCCCAGTCCACCTTCTTCCATTGGGGAGCAAACTTTTTCCCATGATATAGTTATATATTTCTTCTCATCTTCTTGTCCACTCCATATGAAGTTTCTAATGATTCCTTCACATGTATCAATTACTTTCTTTGGCCATTTGTATATGGACATATTATACAAGGGGATGCTGCTCAAGACAAATTTTATAAGGGTTACCCTAGCTTGAAAGTTTAGGAGTTTACCAATCCATCTAGCTAATCTCTTTTGAAGTATCTCAACAAAAGACCACAAATGTTCGGCTTTAATGAACACTTGAACTAGCATTACTCCCAAATATTTGTTAGGAAAGAAATACAAGGGCATTTCCATGAATTCTGCAATATGCATATGTCTATTAGTGGAAGTACCATCCATAAAACATTTTCTCTTAGCAACACTAACAAGTTGACCAGATGCAGCTTGATATTCCATCAATAGTAGCTTGAGGTGCCTTAGTGTTGATTTACATCCATTACAGAATATGAATATGTCATCTGCAAAAAATAAGTGAGAAGGATAAATCCCATTTCTGATTACCATTGGATGTATCTTCTTTTGCTGGATGAATTGCAAGATTTTCCTACTTAGAACATCACCAGCAAGTACATAAAGAATGGGAGATAGAGGATCTCCTTGCTTGACCCCCTACTAACACCAGCAAGTACATAAAGAATGCTTATATTTTGGAGATATAGGAATGAGAAAACAATTCTGAGATGCTCTAAGTGTTCATCCATGCTAGAGATGTAAATGAGGATGTCATCAAAGAAGACCAATACAAATTTTCTCAGAAATGGCTGGAATATGTCATCCATTAAAGCCTGGAATGTAGCATGGGAATTTGTGAGCCCAAATGGCATCACCTTGAACTCATAGTAACCTTGATGGGTTTTAAAGGCTGTCTTGAAGATGTCCGAATCACTGACCCTGATCTGGTGGTAACCAGCTCTAAGATCAATCTTGGAGAGAAATTTAAATCCTTTGAACTCATCTAATAGTTCATCAACAATGGGAATAGGATTTATCCTTGATTTTGATGTTATTGAGTTTTCTATAATCCACACAAAACCTTCAAGAATTATCTTATTTTTTTTACCAAAAGTATAGGTGAAGCAAAAGGGCTCTGACTTGGCTGAATGATGCCAGAATGCATCATTTATGTGACAATCTTCTCAACTACTCCCTTTTGAACATATGGGCATTTGTAAGCTCTTGGTTAATAAGTGTGAGATTTGGTTGTAAGGGAATTTTATGATCCAAGCTTCTTTTGGGTGGTAATTGAGTGGGTTCCTGAAATATGTCTGTGAATTCTTGTAACAAAAGGGTGTATTATTTCAGGAGTGGGTGGTGCAGTAGTTGTTGAGATTGAGAAAAAATGTCCCACAAAGCCATGAAAGGTTGTAGAGAGGAACTTCTTAAGTGCAGCACCACTGGTCATAAACACTGAAGGTTTTGGAGAGCTCCCTTGTAATGTGATTTTTATTATTTTTGTATTTAAAAGAAATGCTTAATTTAGAAAAATTAAAGAGTACATCACCTAAAGTTTTGAGCCAGTCAGATCCAAGAACTATGTCATAACCTCCTAGTGGAAGAATTATGAGATCTTCCACAAATGTATGACCCTGCATGCTCCATTGAAGTTTTGAGCAAATGCCAGTACTCATTGTTCTGTCACCATTAGCAACTGTGACCATCATGGAAGAAGTTGGTTCAGTGTGGCACTTGAGAGAAGCTTCTAGCTTACTATCAATGAAACTGGTGATGCGATCGGTGTCAATAAGAATGGATACTTTATGTGTGTTGATAACACCAGGAATTCTGATTATCTCCCCAGTTGCATTTCATGTGAGTGCATGGAGAGATATCTCTACATCAGACTGAACTGGAGATTCATTAGCTTCTTCAAATATTTCTTCTTCTTCCTCAATATCTTCAGACTCAGAAGTATCCATTTGGAGCATGTAAATCTTTGGTTTGCCCTTACAAAAGTGCCCAAGTCTATAGACAGCATCACAATTGTATCATAATCCCTGAGCTATTCTTTTGTTCATGTCCTCTTGAGAAAGTATTTTAACTATAGGGGGTTGTGGATTGAAATTTTGTGTAGGGGTGAAAATTGACTTGGGAGTGGTGGGTGCAGATTTTGGTGAAGTAAGAATTGGTTTGGGTACAAATGATGTAGAAGGATATTGTCTATTTGAAGTAAATGGGTTATTGAAGGACTTAGTAAATGGTTTGGTGGCAGCAGCTGCGTAGGACCAGAATATCGCTACAACGTTATTCCTGCGATATTAACAACGCTTCTGCGAGCGTCACTGCCAATTCTTTAATAACGTCTCACGAGTGTCACAGAATACTCAAAAGAAACTGACGATGAAATAAGTAAAAGAAGAATACGTTGATCCTGCGATGGTCATCATTCTTGCGATGGATAATATGGTAGAAATTGCGATGAGATCGCAGAATAGATCCGAAATAGGAGGAAAACTTAGCTAACATCCATTATGTAAATCCCTATATAAAGGGCTCGATAGATCCAGAAAAGGATGATGTATTTTTTTGAGAGTTAAAAGAGTCTCGAGGAGAGAGAAACTTCAAGAGAATGTTTGTAATCTTGATTTCTTCCAATTCTGTAAACATTTCTGAGATTTGAATAGTAAAGTGTCGTTTAAATCTTTGAAGTTTAATTGATTTCCAATAGATTTCTATAGAATCTTAACAAGGGTGTAGTGTGGTAATTCCTGCAACTACATTTTGGCGCCCGAAACAGGGAATGAATTAACAAAAATTGAAGAAAAAGCGAAGAAAAAGATAAAAATTGTTCAAGATTAAGAAAATCATTAAGTAAATCGGTGAGACAATTTAAGGAATAATGATCAGAATAAAAAAGGATTGTAGAAGATTGGAATGTGATATGGTAACAAGAGCAATGGTTGATAGATTTCATGAAAACATTAAGGGGAAGATACATAAACGGAATTTTGAAGGAAGGAAGATTATGACAGTGGAGAAGATATCATCATTAAAAGATTGGGAAAAGCGGGAGATCACATTCACAGCAGAAAAAATACCAGAAGAAAATCTAAGTCATACATCTTCTTTGGTAATTACGATATCCGCTATACCAGTGAGAAAGGGAGAATCCATAAAATCTGAAGAAGAGTGGGCTATGAATAGAACTTTAGTAGATGCAGGAAGTTCTGTGGATATAATGTTCTATCATACGTTTAAGAAAATGGGATATAAGGATGAAGAAATGTTAAATTCAACATATCATATTCATGGCTTTGGAAAATCGTTAACAAAACCTAAAGGCGAAATAGTGGTACGAATTCCACTAGGAAAAATTGAAACACAAGTATCATTATGCGTGGTAGATGTGGAATCACCGTACAATATGATACTGGGAAGACCATGGATACATGCAATCAAGGATGTAGCATCAACGTTGCATCAGTGCATTAAATTTCCTATGCCCAGTGGAATTGGAGAAATTAGAGGAGACACAGATTTTGCGAAATTGTGTTACCAAATTGAAGTAAGAAATTGCGAAGAACGTCCAAAACTGCGAAAAGCTCGCAGAAAATTGGCGAGAGAAACAAAGAAGGAAGAAGAATTTAAAGTTTACATGATAAAAGCAAAAGAAGGAAAAGGAATACCCAATGAAATCCCACAAGAAGAAGGTGAATTAGCGAGAATTCTGAAAGCACCAACACCAATGGGAGAACCTGAAGCCAGTTATGTCGCAGCAGAACCAACAAAGGAAATAAATATTGGGAGTAAAGAAGAGCCTAAAATGCTGAAAATTGGGACTAGAATGGAGGCAGATGAGGAAGAAAGAACTATAAATATTTTGCGAGAATATGCAGATATCTTCGCGTGGAGCATGGATGAGATGCCAGGGATAGACCCGTCAATAACATGTCATAAATTAGAAATTAACAAAAACATAAGACCATTTAAGCAAAGAATAAGGAAGATCGCAACAACATATCATTCTCAAATAGAAGAAGAATTACAGAAGATGCTCGACGCAGTCATTATAAGGCAAGCAAAATATCCAGAATGGATTGCAAATATGGTAGTGGTCCCAAAGAAGAATAAGGGGATAAGAATTTGTATAGATTTCACTGATTTAAATAAGGCTTGTCCAAAAGATAGTTTTCCATTACCAGATATTCCACAGATGGTTGAATCAGCAGCAGGAAATGCTAGAATATCATCGTTGGATGGATATAAAGGATATAATCAAATCCCTCTCGCTGAAGAAGATCAAGAACATACCGCATTTTTTGCTCCAAGAGGATTATATTATTATACAAAGATGCCATTTGGCTTACGAAATGCTGGGGCAACGTATCAAAGAATGTTGGAGAAGGTGTTTGCCAAGTGGATCCACAAAACATTAGAAGTGTATGCTGATCAAAAGCAAAGAAGCTGAGGATCATGTGCAAGATTTGAAAGAGATTTTCGATCAAATGCGTCAATTCAATATTAAAGTGAATCCCGATAAGTGTACTTTTGGAGTAACTTCAGGGAAATTTTTGGGGTATATTGTATCAAAAGAATGAATACAAGTTGATCCAGAAAAGTTATAAGCAATTCGCGATATGCCAACACCTGCGACGGTCATAGATGTGCAAAAATTAAATGGACTCTTAGCCTCGCTGGGAAGGTTCATTTCGCGATCTTCAGACAAATGCAAACATTTTTTCGATATACTCAAGAAGGGAGCAAAATTCAGGTGGACAGATGAATGTGAAAAAGCATTTCAAGGAATAAAAGAGCATTTAACGAACATAACTATTTTACAGAAAGCAGAACCGTGAGAAGAATTATTGATTTATCTTGCAACAACCACATATGCGCTAAGTGCTGTGTTACTACGAGTAGATGCAGGGGTAGAAAAACCAATTTATTACATTAGTAAAACATTCAATTCTGCAGAGAGAAATTATTCAAAGATTGAGAAACTAATTCTAGCATTGGTACATGCAACTTTCAAACTTCGCATATATTTTCAAGCACATAAGGTCAAAGTGTTAACGAAAGTGACAATTGAGTCAGTAATGAAAATTCAAAGAGATCAGGCATAGTTGAGAGATGGAATGCACAAGTAGGACACTTTGATATACAGTATGAAATTTTATCCTCGCCAACGTCACACGTCATCGCAGAGTTCTTAGCCGAATTTCCTTTAGAAGATAATGAAGCTGTGGAGGAGATGATGGATGTAGAAGAGGAATGCGGAGATCCAAAAGTGTTATTAACAGAACCCAACATATGGGAAATATTAGTGGATGGATGATCCAACGAAGAAGGAAATGGAATTGGAGTTATTTTCATATCTCCAGAAGGAGAAAAAACAACTTTTTCATTTAGATTAGAATTTGCATCCACTAATAATGAAACAGAGTATGAAGCTGTGATTCATGCTTTAAAATTCGCGATAGAAATGAATTTGGAAAATGCCAGAATCACTAGTGATTCACAATTGGTTATTCGTCAGATAAAAGGAGAGTATACAACAAATGAACCATCTCTGAGAAAGTAAAGACTCGTTGAAGAATTATCTGCGAGAATTCCAAAAATAAAATGGAGACACATATCAAGGAAATATAATAGACTCGCAGATGCTTTCGCTTTCATATCTAGTATGATGACAAATCCATTGGCGAGGTGCATAAAAATTCAAACACTTTCATTTCCATCGATAAACAAAGAAGAAGAATAGACAGATGTAATGATGGTAGATGCTGGCGAGGGAGAACCTACGAGCAATATCACAGATTGGAGAGCAGATCTTCATACATATTTGGCGAGAGGATAAATTCTAAGAAATAGATTAGAAGCACACAAGCTGAAAAGTAGGGCAACCAATTATGAGCTAAGAGATGGAGTGTTATATCACAGATCTTGGATTTCCAACTATATTATCAATAACATCTTCTGCGAAATAAGAAATACTGGTATGTTATATGATGACACAGATAATAAATTCTTCTCTCTCTCTTACAATTAAAAAATTCTTCTGATAATAAAGCGCAACAATAACAACGAGCATCATCGCAATAAAAGCGAATAAAATTTCGCAGAGATTAAAGAATGGGACGAAGCTTTATGGCGTGCATCCTAGTTCGCGAATAAAATTTCGTAAGAGGCAAATGTAAGACCTAAAAGCGCGTCATAAGAGGGGGTATCTCTTGACATGATTCAGGGGTAAGTTTATACCGCTGCTGGATCCTGAGTCATGCAGATGTTGGGGTTAAATAAAACCTATCCGGGAGAGAGATCTTGGATTTCCAACTATATATGGTTATACCCTGGTTGGACGACCGAGAATCTCTTCCAAGAAGTGCAAAGTATGACCAAGGCGCCGAGGTACATGGTTGAGCCAAGGGTGCCAAGGGCGTACGAAACTCCCTTGACATTCTTGGTAAGTCTTGGCTATGATGCACTTGGCCTGAAGAAAACCCCACTTAGGGTGCAGTCTTGTAACTATAAGCCATATAGGAATAAAGGACAAGAGGCTGCGAAAACAGTTGGTTGTTGGTAAATCTGGATGGGAGGAGCTAGTCTTGTATGGCCGATGTGCCCTCCTTGAAGGGGCAACCAGGGGGGAGATAAGGGCGGCACCCTCCATTAGGGAGTTGATAAGTGTCTTAAGACGGCAATGTCATGGGGCTTTATGATCGCAAGAACATTTAGGCATGTCATATTGTCGCGTGACGTAAATTATACATATGCAACAAGCCAACAGGTAAGATGAGATTAATGGGTTTTTACATGAAAGTGTAAAGACGTCCTGCGATTTCATCGCAAGACGACAATGTCATAAGGCTAAATTATTGACAGAGAGTTTATACTTATCATATTGCCGCAAAGATTTTGAAAAAACATGGATAAGACAAGATCAAAGGGTCTTTACATGCAAATGTTAAGAAATTCTGCGATTTTGTCGCAGACAGAAAAAGTTTGGCAAAATAATACCTTTACCTAGGAAGGCAAAATAAGACCAAAAGAATAATCTTACCAATTAACTATTCCATTTTAAGATTGCAGGAAGTATTCATTCATCGCAGAACCATATATAAGAAGGCAAATTCTTCACATCGCAGATTACTTCAGAATTTTTCAGAACATCGCAACGATATTCATTGTATCGCTAATATATTCATACTTTCGCGAACAATGCAACAACACAATTCCTTAAAGAAGATACAGAAAATGATTCACCATTTCAAGAAAGATAATGAAGGGAAAGTTAGGGAATAGGGAAGTAAGATTTCATTATCTTCCTTGAAGTAAGCTAAATTGAAAGGTAAGTTCTATAAGGTCTCAAAAATTACATCGCTCACAAGAAAGAAGAAGAAAAAGAAAGCAAAGATAAAATTCAAGTTTCAGCGGTGGCTTCGCCAGATTTATTCTTCTTGCTCGTTAGATTCATTATTTCTACCAGAGTTATCAGCTTCTTCAGCATCCTTTTCATCATGAGTCTCTCCTTCTTTTGACTCTTCATCAACATTTGCTTCGCCACCCGCAGCTGCTTCTTTGGGAGGACTTCTTTTTTCTTCTTCTTCACCATCTTCTTGAGTGGTATTTTCTTCATCATTAGTAAACTCTAAATCTTCATCTATGGGAAGAGTAATTTCATCATCATCAACCTTTAGAGGAGGAACAGTTATAGGAGAGAGAGAATTGGAGAACAGAATCTCGTTCACAAGAACTTCAGCACTGAGGTGGACCTTGCGAAGGAAACTTCTATCACGATTACTAATCTCTATGTTTTTAAAGTACTCGAGATAATCAAGTATTCTTTCTGCTTTGTCGCGGGAATCAAGATAATTAGAAACAAGAGACTTATTTTCTTTGCGAACTTTATCCAATTTATCGGTCAGATCAGTGATGGTAGAATGAAGATTTCTTTCGGACTCTGCGAGCAACAAAATAATAAAAGATCAGTTAGACAAAAATTTCACAAGGAATATAACACAAAATTTTATAAGAAGATCAACAAGAGAGGCAGTCAATTGACTACCTTCTTTTTGCGAGGTTAAGTTTTGGATTAATGCAAATAAACAGTTCTCACATTGATTCATGGCATCATCAAATTTATCGCCAACCATACCCTTCAGATGAGATTTCATGCTTTCTTCTTTGTTGCGAAGATATGAGTTTTCCTTTGCTAATAAAGAATGAGATTCCTTTAATTGAGAGTATTGATCTTGAAGTTCACTGGCTCTTAAACTAAGAGTTAATCTACCCTTGATAAGTTTATCCTTCTCGGCAGCAGATGATTCAGTTAATTCCTTGAGCTCATTCTTAAGAGAGTGAAGAGATTTCTCTTGATTATTACATATGCTTTGAAGATTACTTAATTGTTGCGAGGAAATCGCCATCAATCTTGAAAATCTATGTTTTTCTTGGGACAAGGTTTTATTCTCATCTGATAAAGATTTCATCGCCAAATTAGCCTTAAAAAACAAATATGAGAGGCGATCAACCTCACCACTTAATAAATTCTGCCTTTGCAATAATTGATTATTCTCATTAGTAAGATTATTTATGTGATCAATTGAATAAGTGTAAAGATTGTCTAGTCTAGTATGTTGATCCATCCAAGAATCTCTTTCAACGCGAGCTTCTTCAGCGATAGATTCAAATTTGAGTCTTTCTATGAAATGAGTCCGATTTGAAACTAATATATGAATCAAGAATTTAAGAAGGAAGCTTGAGTATAGAAAATATGTAAATAAAACAGAAAAACAAAAGATCAGAGGCAAGAAAAATGTACCTTTCAGCTCGTCATTTTTTCTGCGAAGATTCTCGCAGTTTAGAGAAGAGTTGCGAAGCATGTGATTCAAAGTATCACATTCAGCAGTTTTATCTTGAAGACTTTTCCTCATAGCTTCAATCTCATTTTCCAAAGACGCTCACGAAGCATTATCATCAGAGCCAAAATACTTGAGTAGAGTGTCATGAACCGAGTTTCATGACGTCTAGGCCAGCGAGATATTTTCGTAGTTTTCTTATTATTAAAAGGGTAGCTTAGGTATTCCCGTTTATGAGTACATTGCAGCCTTATTAGCTGAGTTTGTTGTTTGGAACAGACATGAAAAATTAATAAGAAAAACTTTCTTTATTTCTCTCTCAAAATTCTCTTCTCATACAGTCTATCTCTATCCTTAGATATCATGAACTGTTTCTGTGCTAATTTGTAGTGTAGATCACTACAATTGGTATCAGAGCGGTCGGTTCTTAGAATGCGCCACCATGAATGGGTTTGAAACTGCACTCCTCTCTGCCGTGGAGACGCTCTTAGATGAGCAATTTAAGGTTCTTGAAGAACGTTTGCGGAAGAAGAAAATGGGATCCGGTGATGATTTACAGGAAACACCATCAGGTTCTCATTCACAAGATGACTTGAATAAGGAAATTGATAACAAAATAAGTTTCAGTGATGCAATTGATAGCACTGGTATCGATTCACAATTGATAGTTGATGCTGGAAAATTAAAATGTGGATCTGAGAGTATCGGATTAGTTAGAGACGAGTTAATTCATTCGAAGATGATTGAGGAAGAAGTTGATATCAATTTGAAATCAACTCCACAGGATTCAGGTGATTCACGTCCGGTAAGTCAATCTCTTTAAAATTCTTCAACTCCTAGTCCAGCAGATGAGGGTAATTTTCAATATACATCATTAATTGCTTTCTGTAGTGTTTATGGATCAAATGTTAATAAAGAAGATCAGATATACAATGGGAATTCCATGTTCCTACATTACCAAGAAGGTAAACCCTTCAATTCTACTAATAAGTCTTGTACTGACGATGTGAGTCTTCAAGTCAGAAGAGTTACAAATAGTGATGTAGGAGATTATAATTTGTTAAAAGGGGTCAATCGAAATTATTCTAATGCTCTAGCAAAGGATGAATGTTTTTCTCGGTTCATACCTAATTTTTCAAAATTCGATAGAGCTGGTGATGTTGGTGCTGTTATGAAATACAAAAGAAATTTTACGCTTATTAACTACCAGGAGGGTAAACCTTTCAATTATGAATATAATTTTCTCAATATTGTTAAGGATTCTCAAGGTACTAACAATGGTGTGAAGGACTTCAACATACTGAATCAGAATTCTAATGTTGTATTTAAATAGTTTTAAGGGTGGAAGTTGATCACAAATAATTTCCCACATCAAATACCATCATACTTCTTCAATTTTATCAAGTGGTACTCCTTTGCTCACTTAACTCAAACTGCATCTATTGGTAATGTTGCATCTACTGCTAATTATACTCGAATGATATTTGATAGAGGGAGAGAGTCGGATGGGTCTAATATAAGGGATAAATACATTGATGACTTTGTTTCAGAGTTAAATTTTATTCATGAGAATTGTTTTAAATTTTTGAGTATGAATTCAAGTGAGGATGTGTATGCTATTTTACCCAGTTTTGATTATGGTTGTGTATTGTTTGATCGTGGTAGACTTCCTAAGACCATGTTTTGGAATTCTTCGCCTAAAGGTTCAGGTGTCGATTGTTCATATTTTTAGTTGGTTTGTTTGTGTTCTAATAGAGGAAAATGCTCTTATTATGTCCTGGTTTTTACTGGGAGAGTATTTGATCGAGGAAGATGGTTGGAATTGATTAGGTGGAGGTCTCATTACATTAGCAGTAGCTTTAGTTTCTGTCTTGGTGTACTTAAGTTTTGTTTACTTGTCCTGAAGGGGTTCATTTTAGTACATCAATATAATTCAAACTTTGTTCCTGCACTGAGTTATGAAGACAAGTATCCTTCTATACTATTGCTTCCGAATTCGAGTGTGTATTTATGTGTTAGAAAGGTAACCAATGGTGATGTTCGCAAGTGGTGTGATGACATGTTGCCGCAAGTTATTGTTCTCTGTAATATGTTGATGCTTCAAGTGACAAGGAAGAAGGAGTTTGGCAGTGGTTATGTATCACTTGACACAAAGATACAGCTTGAAGTACCTAGTTGTAAGGACTGTGGAGGTAATAAATGGTGTTCAGGATGGGAGCAGTTCCTTGTAAGAGTGGTGGGGATCATGAAAGTGCTTATTCTAATTAAGAGTGATGGTGAACTTATGCTTCGTCAACAAGGAGTACATGAAGAACTTACATCTCCCCTGCACTGAATAATTGATTTTTCCTCCACTAATGAGAATGGGTTAGATCAGTTCATTAAGCAAGCCTATCATCCAGCAGTAAAGTGCTATTCACAAGTTATTACAGTGTACAAACTAGAAGCAGGTTCTCCATGGGTCCATGTCTATCCTAATCTAGTGTTTTCATTGTTCGCTGAAAGTTGTCGTGAACTTTTGTGGCTCAAGAAGGGTTATAGACTAGTGGGATTATGTGAAAGAATAGTGGAAGTCCAAAGGATGCTGATAAAAGATAATGGAGTTGTTTATAGAGATTTAATTGGTACAAGCCGAGTATAAATGAGCGCTAAGTTAACTGAGGATGCGCATATTACGACAAGTGTTTTCTCTGCCCGGGAATGGAGCAGTTCAACTTTCTTATCTTTAAGTATCTTATTCGATTGGAAAATTGAATGTGGAACTTGGATCATACAGAAAAACTTCAGGTTGGAGATGATCTTATGCAATTCTGGTTCATGTAGTATGGGTGGGAGTTGGAGAAGCTTTTTCTTTTGTAAAAGAGAGCTACATGGTTCTATTATTGTTGGGGGAGAGGGATACCTTCACAGTCAGTGGTGGCAGATGGCGTTCTATACTTTTCTGAAATGCTCGACATATAAGGCAATTTCACCTGGAAATTTAATGAAATGTGATATCACCAATATCAGTATTCTCAAGTTTGAAGAGGTAAAAATAATTCTTGTCACTATATTACATAGCTTATCTACTGATATTGGATGGTTCTCTTTAAGTCGAGGGTGCTGGCAGCAGATTTTGGCTGACAGAAGAAAGAGTCTGGACAAACACATTGAGCTGGCGACTGAGTACCTTCTTCAAAATTGCCAACAATTTATGAAACAACTAATTCTCTCCATATCCAACATCACAACACTATAGATCGAGGGTTGCAGCAGAGGCGCAACTTACTTTATCTTCCTTATACAAATCTGGGTTATTGCAATCTTGCAAATGGATTTAGATGGAGGTGACATTATTTTTAATAACATGAGAGCTTCCTTGTATTAGGGGTATGTTTCTAACTGCAATATCATGTGCGAGTTATTTACGAAGAAGTCAACATAAAGATGCATTTCCATGCCTTGATTGGTAGAGAGGGAAGACCTCTTACTCTGGTATGTACTCATTTAGTCATTTTTCTTGCTACTTGGGAATCAACTTCATAGATGGGAGTGGTGTCGTTGCTAGTATCAACCTAGTCGTAAATTCTGAAGATACAAAGGATGTTCACTTGGGAGAAATGATCTCGAGAGGTTCAAGTTCAGTGATTATTATTAAAGGGAAAGGATCAAGTTGGTCCCTACAGTTACATAAAAAACTTTTCAGTTTGTTATGGGCCTTAGTATTGAGGTATATCGAGGTCACATTCACCCTTTTATTGCACTTGATGAGGAGCTGCTATAATTGGATGTTGTTGGTCGAGCTCAATTCATATCCTTGAGGACAAGGATGATTTGAAGGGGTGGGGTTTGTCATGAACCGAGTTTCATGACGTCTAGGCCAGCGGGATATTTTCGTAGTTTTCTTATTATTAAAAGGGTAGCTTAGGTATTCCCGTTTATGAGTACATTGCAGCCTTATTAGCTGAGTTTGTTGTTTGGAACAGACATGAAAAATTAATAAGAAAAACTTTCTTTCTCTCTCAAAATTCTCTTCTCATCCAGTCTATCTCTATCTTAGAGATCATGAACTGTTTCTGTGCTAATTTGTAGTGTAGATCACTACATAGAGTCTCGCAAGCTTCATGCTGGAGAGGGTCAGTGGAAGACTTTCTATCATTGTCTAAAATGTTAGACAAGATTTTAAAAGCAACATCAACACCTGCAAAAGTTTCGTTTGATGAAGGAATGGGTGTAGAAGATGAAGTAGTAATGAGAGCAAGTTGACGATCATTTGTGATGGTTGAGTTGTCAGGAGGAGTATGTGGAAAAACAACAGTTGAAGGCCGTAAAGGACTATAAGGAGTCTCAGTCACAGCAATTTTAGAAGACTGATCTGTTAAAGGGTCAGAAGAAGTAGAAGTATGGGTAGCGATATTCTCGCAAACAAAAGTAGAAAGATTTGGTTGCGATGGTGTGGGAGTAATCCTCACGGATGTTAATGTGGGCATAATAATATCTTCTCCAAGTGTCTTAAAGTGGCGAGATCTTTTGGGAGGCTTAACAGGGTTCTCGTCATTCTGCGAACAATAACTCAGATAAGAAACAGAGGCAACAATATTGTTATTAGGAAATAGAATATGTTTCTTACTACCCTATCATTTGCAGAACTCCTCTTCTTCTTCTCTACTAGTCTTTTGCGAGTGTTAGGGTTTTGAATCATGGATTGTTTAGTTCCGCTGAAAAGAAGACACAACATGGAAATTATAAGGAATCAAATAAGAAAGATTGGAGAATGAAAGTAAAAATTGGCTTAAATAAATGTCATAAGTCAAGAAACATACCTTGGTAACTCCATTAGAACAGTAGCAGAAGAATATGAAGAAGAAGAAAGTTTCAGATGGAAGACGAAGTAGACAAATGAAGAAGATGAAGAAACAGAAGAATAAAATTAGTTTTGAAATTTAGTCCTACCTTTTATAGGCAAAAGAGGGTGGGCCCATTGAGCAGATACGTGTCAGTAAATGGAGGAATTCACAACACATGTAAGAAAGGCTAGATTAATGGAATCTTGTCGAGGAGAAAGTATAAAAGGGAAAAAAGCTGCGAGGGTAATAAAGAATATTGGTTCTCATGATCTTCTCTTCTTTGCAGAAAGGACATGAGAAGAGGCAAGATGTAGGACCAGAATATCGCTACAACGCTATTCCTGCGATATTAACAACGCTTCTGCGAGCGTCGCTGCCAATTCTTTAATAACGTCTCACGAGCATCACAAAATACTCAAAAGAAACTGACGATGAAAGAAGTAAAAGAAGAATACATTGATCCTGCGATGGTCATCGTTCTTGCAATGGAGAATATGGTAGAAATTGCGATGAGATCGCAGAATAGATCCGAAATAGGAGGAAAACTTAGCTGTCATCCATTATGTAAATCCCTATATAAAGGGCTCGATAGATCCAGAAAAGGATGATGTATTTTTTTGAGTTGAAAGAGTCTTGAGGAGAGAGAAACTTCAAGAGAATGTTTGTAATCTTGATTTCTTCCAATTCTGTAAACATTTCTGAGATTTGAATAGTAAAGTGTCGTTTAAATATTTGAAGTTTAATTGATTTCCAATAGATTTCTATAAAATCTTAACAAGGGTGTAGTGTGGGAATTCCTACAACTACAAGCTGTCAGAGCTAGCTTTTGTTCTTGTAGTCTAGCTAGAGAAAAAGCATCTGATAGGGTTTGAGGGTGAAACATAGAAACAGATTTATCTATTTCATCCTTTAAGCCACTTAGGAAACTCATAATGAAGTAAGATTCACTAAGGGATGAGTTGATTTTGAGCATCAATGCTTTGAGTGATTCAAACTCCTCATGATACTCATCCACAAATTATTGTTGTACTAATTTATTAAATCTACCAACAAAATTCTCATCTACAGGATTTTCAAAACGAGCACATAGATGTGTAGCTAGATCCTGCCAAGTTATTCTATGTCTATTAACTTGAAAGTTTAAAAACCACTTTTCAGCCTTACCCTCAAGGTAGATTGCAGCAATATCAACCTTTTTGTGCTCCTCAATGTCATGGAGTTGAAAATATCGCTCAGCTTTCTGAATCCAACCTCGAGGATTGTCACCATCAAATCTTAGGAAATCCATCTTAGGAATACGATGGGAATAAATGGGTTGACGGTGGTGAAAAAAACCATGATCATCAATATCAAGTATATGAAATCTACTGGAATCTTTAGCATGAACTTGATGTTGGTTGTTATAAGGTCTACTGAATAATCTCACTAGATTACGATTGTTTTCCTGTAAGGTTCTATTGAGATTGGTTGCTAGAGAATTGAACTTTGTTGCTAGTTCAATTGAGAAGGTATTGAAATCTGATTGGAGTTTATACTGTAAAGCTTTAAATTGAGCCACATATTCCTCAACTTCCTTCAATGTCATTGGAAGAAAAATTGATGGATTTCGAACGGCTCTGATGCCAACTGTTGTGATAACACAACAACTAGACAAACAAATTGATAGGAATTTAGATAAAATGGTGTTAAACACCACCTGGATCAAATATCCAGGCAAAAACTCTGTGCAAATATGCGTAGCCAAATGGGTTTGTTTCATTAACTTTCAGATAGATTTTTCACACACAGTTCTCTTACAGCTTAAATGACCAATAATTAGACCTAATTCTACACAATGGATGAAGAGCACGTATCTTTCATCAAACGGATAGTAACAACCAATAACATATTTGATAAACACACTAAGTCAGTTACTATATGCAGACCAATGGGACAGACCTTACCACATATAATGAAACAGAGTCCTTCTTGAACGAATTGGTTTAGGGAGACTGTTTCGTATTTGAACATTTGAGGAACACATCGAACTGACTTTACTGGTAGGGTGCACAGGGTGAGTACTAAAACCAATTGATCTAGACATACGAATGTCAGTTACACCTTTGAGAATTAAATCTAATGTTCGTTGAAGACGAACAATAGAATTGTCATTCAACCTCGATTTCCTCTTTTGTTCACCATGTACTTTTGAATCACAAAAGATACACACTTTCTGATCACCTGAGTGATTGGATAGAACAATTTTAAAGCCATCGTCGGGAGATATCTTCCTTCCATGTGATGCAGCCATTCCTTAATTATAGGAAGACACAGGCACATCTTTTTCAATAGGAAAGGATTTTGATTTTGCTTCTGAAACTAATTTTTCTTCAGTTAGCAAAGAAGTAGTTGGTACAGTGGACTCTTTGGAACATTCTTGAATAGAGAGTTTACTCAAAAGAAGTTCAATTTCCAAAGCATCCTTTTTGAGTTTTTCCTTAAGCAGAGTTCGTGAAGAACAAACTGAGGAGTTTTCCTCTTGAAGGACCTTTAGAAGAGAGTCACGCTCATTTACCATACCAACAAGAGAATTGACTTTGTGTTTCAACCAGTTGACATTATCATCCTGGATTCTAACAAGTTTTAGAATCACTGCACTCTCTTTGGCTACTTCCCTTTCAACTTCAGAGTCAGACTCGTCAGTAAGGAAATCCGGGTAACACTTGTCAATGGAAGTCTGTTTCGTTGGAACACAAGGTTCATTTATTTTCGAGATTGACAAATATTTCTCTTTAATAGATTTCATAGAAACAAAACTTTTGTTTCTGGTGATGCGTTTATCAGAGATAACACTTCTGTCCATATTCAGATCGCTACTAACACAGACTTATGAGGTCTTTAATGTGTTTTCCCGCTCTGATACCAATTGAAAAAGCGGGGGTCTAACAACCATGCCCAATATTTTGTTTGGCGATCTTAATGGACAAACTCCAATATACTTTCAAGAGAATCAACTAGACAGTCAGACTCAATCTAGAGAAAAGTATATCAAATAGTTTTATATCTCTTTCTCTCAATTCAATCCGCAATCAACAAATAGGAATTTGCGAGCCTGATTGAATATAAGAGAAATAACTTGAACGGTACCAAAGACCAATATTCAAGGATCAATCAATTTAAATCAACAACCAAATATTGGATTTCCCAATTGATCTATTCAACGCACAACCTATGATATTTTAATTATATAACAAAATATAATGCGGAAAAGAAATAACACAGACAATAAAATAACACAGACACCAGAAGTTTTGTTAACGAGGAAACTACAAACGCAGAAAACCCCGGGACCTAGTCCATATTATAACAACACACTGTATTAAGCTGCTATAGACACTAGCCTACTACCAATGAACTTCGCACTGGAATGTAGTAATCAATAGAACACTGATTCAAGGTACAATCATGCTCCTTACGCCTCTGATCCCAGTTGGATACTATGCACTTGATTCCCTTAGATGATCTCACCCACAACCAAGAGTTTCTATGACCCAAAGTCGAAGACTTGATAAACAAATCTGTCTCACACAAAAAAAGTCTATTGGAATAGATAAATCTGTCTCCCATATAAATACCTACGATCTTTGTTCTGTATTTTGATAAATCAAGGTGAACAGGAATCAATTGATATACCGGACTTATATTCCCGAAGAACAACCTAGAAATATCAATCACCTCACAATAATCCCAATTGATTAACGAAACAAGATATTGTGGAATCACAAACGATGAGACGAAGATGTTTGTGACTACTTTTTAATTTTACCTATCAAAGATAAATCTCAAGCAAATATTATCAAAAATAGTACTCAATCACGATAGTAAAAGCAAGATCAGAACATATAACTACAGAGAAAATAGTTGGGTCTGGCTTCACAATCCCAATTAAGTCTTTAAGTCGTTAACCTACAGGGTTTCATGAAAAACCGAAGGTTAAAGGAGAATCGACTCTAGATTATACAACTAGTAACACACATGAGGTGTGGGGATTAGGTTTCCCAGTTGCTAGAGTTCTCCTTTATATAGTTTTCAAATCAGGGTTTGCAATCTTAGTTACCTTGGTAACACAGCATTCAATATTCACAGTTAGATGAAATCCTGATTAGGTTCAAGCTAATATCTTTCAACCGTAGATCGAACTTAGCTTATTATACATAAATGAAATGTACCCTCATTTAGGTTTATATAACCGTACCTAAATTTGTACACCATGTTGGCTCAACAGTAGTTAACCGAGGTTAGCTATATGAACACTCTCATATCAACCTTATTCATCTTAACCATAACTAGTTCAAATGACTCAAATGAAACTAGTTAAAGAGTTGTTCAATTGATATATTCTCATAGAAGTATACAAGAACACAATTGAAGCAAAATTGGTTTGATTCACTCGAATCAACCATGAAAAATATATCCACGGTTTGCAAAGAATCCATTCCTTATTATATAAATATATTAGTTCATGAGCCAACCGATTTTAGAACTTTAACCACTCAAGTATGCATACGGGTACGCATACCTAAGTAGCTGGTTTGAATTTGGGTTCGCCAGTATGCGAATGGGTACGCATACCTAAGTACACTTCCAAAACCCAACAAAAATTCTCGTACCTATACCTTACGCAAGTATGCGTACCGGTACGTGTACTTGGTACCTGGAATTCCACAACTATAAGCACGCATACGAGTATGCATTCTATAGCTCCGGTCATGGATTACATACATGCAAGAATGCATACTATGTTCATAATCCAATAGTTCTAAACTCTATTTAAATCATTGAAACTTTCTTAGAGGATGACAATAGCCGTTTTCACACACTATTAGCATCAAAGCAATTTTCAAGATATTGAAATAATCATAACGAAACATTCCAAGTCTACACCAAATAATTGTATCACACAGACCATGTAAGATGTTGCCCGACAATTTTCACATGATCATCTTTTGACTTTCGTCAAGAATATAAGATGAACTTGGTTGAAGCAAAACCTTACCAACACATATTTCGAGAAATACGTAAGCGAGTTAAACTCAGCTCGAAATCTTAAATGTGTATAATCGAAAACCATATAGTAATACGACTTATGTCTCAATATATGAGATAGAGTAGAAATAGACTTTCCAAGTGATGGATGAGTTTTACTCTCCACATACCTTTTGTTGATGAAGTTCCACAAGATCTCCTTAGTAGTTCTTCATCATTTGATGAACATCGTGAAGTCTAATGCTCAACTACATAATCTATCCTAGTCTGAGACATCACTTTAAGTAGACTAGAAATCAAGACTTATAGTTTTGATCACTAACATTGACAAACAAGCTTGATATAACAACGCTTGCGAGTTCGACCGAGCAATGCTCTAACAAATAGGTTTTTTGGGTATATCTCTTTGTAAACCCTCATGAGACACAACTCGTCCAATAGAGCCGTTGGTATAAATTCAAAAAAATAGAGACGTTAGTGTTAATTCAAAAAAATAGATCTTTGGTTACTCGAAATTTAAACCTTTCATTAATTTAAACAACAACTACATTAAGTTTATTAAAATAAATTAAATTTAGACAACAATTTTAATTAAGACCACTACTATACAAACTCGAAATAAAACAACACGTATAATTTAAAACTAGAAGTAAAAAACTGAACTCAATTACATTTTTAAGGGAAGAGGTGGATTACTTCATCACCTTCTGAATCTTCAAAGTTGATTACATTTACCCTCTTCAAAATATCTTTTTATTTTTCGCTCGTATGGAGCTAACTTACTAAGATTTATAGCCATTATTGCATTATCTTGTTCTAATTGCATTTGATTACTCTGTTGTTGGTGTATTTGATAACTCTGTTGTTGGTGACACGCCCAAATTGTGTAGAGTTGGAATTCTTGTTCCGCTTTCATTGCTTTCTGACCTTAATCGTGTTTCCTTAACATACTCCAAAATATTTGCATTACATTGATAGATCTTTTCTTCTTCCATCTTAATCGAAGAACTTCCCCCATCACCTTCCCTGAATATACCTTGCTTTCGATTATTTTTTAGCCTAGCTTCCTTTTTGGCTTTTCCAGTCCCTATATGCCTCGCCTGATACTTGTAATTCCAATGTGTCTCTCCGTTAGGCAGTACTTCTATCCCATCTTCGACTGGTACAAAGTTATGATGGCTGTCAAACATGACACTATTTTGTGCGACGGTAAGTTGATAATCACATCCATGGACTTTTTCTCTCAACATTTGATAACAAGCATCATACTTGAATGGTAGCCATGTTTGATTATGAAATTGATCCCGATCCTTTTATGTCTGAAATATTATGTTAAAAATAATAAGTTAATTACTATTATCACCAAATGAAAAAACTTAATAAAATGGTAAAACTTACCATATCTTCGTGTGAAGCACTGATAGACGCATTTATGTGTCTAATTTGTCCTCAATGTTTCGTATTGTTAGTACTCGTTTTTATCCTTATTATGGTGTTTTGTGTGTTTGTAGGTATTTTTTGGAAATAAAGATTGTAGGAAAATTCGGCTCGAAAAGTTGCTCGGAACACCTCGGAGGACATTTGCTAAAGGCACCCTCATTGTGGATAAGGGGCACCTCATTTAGGCACCTGCTATTCGCACCCCAGTTCTGGTTAGGGGGACACCATCTTCAACATTTGAAAAACGATTTTTGGCGGGAAAACCATGCATGCAACTGGCAGAATTTTCGATTGATTTTCGAACGTGTTATAGGGCGATTAAATGGCTAATTCTTGGTAGGAAGTTGTGTTATGTCCTAGAAAACATGTTTTGGGCTTTTGGTTCGATCAAATTTGGCTATAATTGGCTATCCAATTCACGAGCTCAAAACAGATAAACACGTGTGTTCTGGAAGAATTTGTGTGTGTTCTGATCGTGTTTGATGCATCGAGCAACCTTGTGGAGCATGTGTGATAGAAATTGGAGCGTCTTTGACTAAAAAAACGCTTGAGAAGCTAAAACAGGGAAGAAAATATCCCGAGATTATTTTCTTTCACTGCCGAGAAATGGGAAGATTTTTGGGAGTAATGAGCGAAGATTCTTGGTCCAAAGGTGTATAAATAGGCTACTGGGGTTGAGTAGAAGAGGATGGAGAGATTGGGAGAGCTTTAGAGCACCAGAAGATCGAGAAATCAAGCCGCGAAAAATTCCAGTTCTGCTGTTGCTGCCTCCTGAAAACGTGAAGAACAGACTCTTCAGAGCAGTCGTTTATTTGGTAACAGTTCTACGACAAAAGAACGTGGGTCGCATTACATTACAGAATAACAGAACAACAACAGTTTTCGGTCTTTGTAACGGTGTTTTCAACATTTATAAGCGTTGCAAACGCTCGATTTTCATCATTTTCTTCTTTGTAAGCACATTTTGAGCAATGAAAAATCATTTTGAGCGTGTCTACAACATGAGAAGCTAGAACCCAACACTGGGACGACGGAGGAAGCCAAATTTCATACATGGGTAATTTTAATTAATTCTTTATATGACTTTTGCATTATTTTTAATTGATTTATGATTCGATAAAATTGGTTGTGATTCAATTAGATAGGTTATGCTTTGTATTAAGATAATCTATGCTTAGGGGATACAATTAATGTTTTGAGGATCTACTTTGGCAAAAATAAGAGTCTAAATTTTTATTTGTTGAGCGATAATTGTTAAAAGAATTAATATTTGAATTTCTTGTTATGAGTTTGGCCGAATCCTGAGTCCCAGCATATATCTCCATCCTGTGAAAAATTTGTATATATTTTCCTTTTATTTTTCCTAAAATCAATTCAACGAGTCCGAGTGAAAGACAACCTTTTCTTACCACTTTCTACAACATTATTGATTCATATCAATTTTTGGCGCCGCCGACGCGGACTTGTGTATAAATTTGTTTTTAGGTTTTATTTTTATTTTTATTATTTTTGTTCTTTTTTACGCGTTTTGGTATTTTTGTTTTCTTTCAGATTTGGAGCTAAGCTAAAGAAAAAGAGAAAGTGCTGAAAAGAAAGGCAAAGCCCAAAAAGGAAAGAAAAGAGAAATCCAAAAGGAGTGAAGAAGAAGATTTTGTAAATTATCTTTTTTAATTTTTTTTAGAGACTGTAATTAGGGTTATATTTTTGTAATATTTTTATTTTTGGACTTTTTTTATTATTATTTTTGGACATTGGACATTAATTTTTTTTTAAACCCTACGGAAGGGTAGTTTCAAATATAAACTGCACAGGGAAGGACGGTGATTACGATATCACCTCGTCCCCTCGGGTTCGTACATGACATAGGAGTCGTGGCCCGAGTCGACTTCAACGGTTCATCCCCCGTCTGGAACGGGAGGTAAGAATTCTAAACACCCTCGAATCCCCTGTCAGCGGGTTTACTGGATGATTTCGTTTGCATATATGTTGAGGTTTTGAAAACGGCTGTTTTTAAATTCCTAGTAAAGGGCAAGGACTGGCCATACAAGATAAGGGTTCGGATTTCATCACCGTTCTCTTCTTGCCCACCTTAGGAAAACGATACCAAAACGCGAACCTAAGCTTAAAATTTGGAATAGAACGAGACCGATAGGGTAACGAGCTTAATAGGAAACTCGTTCGAAAAATATTGGTTACTCTTTTGAGCATTCTTCGAAGTTCATGAAAGTTTCTGAGAGTTGAATGCGTGACTGCACCGCCCTGTAATGTGGTGAGGCCTTGGGTATCAAAGCTCCAGCAGCTTCCCTCGCCTCTATTCAACTTACTTAAACTCGGATTGATTCCAGAGGGGTTTGCTCATACTTTATAACGAATTCCTTTTCAAGGATTAGAAGTCTGGTCTAGTAACAATCTAAGTGGATCCATCATGCTTTTTGTTTGCTAGAAATCAGTAGGTTTGTTGTGGTCGAGTCAAGATTGTTTGTGTTTGTGTAGAATTCCCATTGAGATAGGATGTCGAACTGGTATTACAATAGCCAATACAATGATTATCCGACTAATTTTCAAAATGGACATTTCAACTTTGACCAGAGTATGAATAGTGGTTGGGAGCATCCACCTTTTCAAGGTTATGGTTCGTACCATGATGAGCCCAATTACTATTCGCATACTCACCAGTCATATGAGCAAAACAATCCTTCTATTTCTCTAGAAGAGGCTTTAAAGAGTCATTCCTTATTTGTGAAGGAAACCTTAAATATTCCAGATGAGTCCCAGAGCAGTCAACTAGAATGTCTTTAGAAGAGACTCTTAAGCAATTTAATGAAAAGTACAGATAGGATTGTTGAAAAACTTGCTCAAATAATCTTAATTTCCAATACAAGTGTCTCCAATAATACCCTTGAAAATGAAGATAGTTATTTGCATAATCAAGATGACGAGGTTAGAATTGGTAACACTACTTTAGATGAGGTTCAACCATTTTCATATTTTTATAATGATGATTATGATAATGTTGATGAAGAATTTGAAATGAGTAGGCATAGTGATCAGGAATTTGTTACTCCAATTGAGCTTAATAATGATAATGTTTCTAGTTCAAATCCAAATAATTTTAATAATTATTCACCTATTCAAAAGGACGAGGATTTGACTAGAGATACCACTGTTTTAGATGATGTAATATTTCCTTACGATTACGAAGCCAATGATGGTTTAGAGGAACGAGTATATTTTGAGTCTAGCGATTTAGAAACAACAGACTTAGAAAAACAAGATGAACTCGTAGAGATGAGTGAGGATGTACCTGACTTAGAAGAATCAATTGACCATTTTCAGGAATCAGATAGCCTTGAAATTAGGGAAGTTGTGACTAGTCTTTCTAGAGACACTAAAAACTCTAAGTTTGGGGGTGATTATCATTCTCCATGTGCCTTAACTCTTAGAAAGGTCCCTAACTTGGGATTTGACATTTGTGCCTCAACCATTTTAAAAGATTATCTTCATACACTTTTTCCTGAAACTAGTTGTGTCCATAAAAAAGTTCAGTTGTTAGAAACCCATCCTATGGTTGATGTGGTTAACCTAGGCTATGATACCACGATTGACTTTGTTTTCCCACCAAAAACCTTCCTTCCAATTGTGGGAACTTATGAATTTCAGATGTGTCGAATATTAAGTTGTGAGACTAAACCTAAATGCTTTAGGAAATTAGAATCGACACATTTTCTTAAGAATGACCATTACTCTCATTGTGGTCAATTTTGTAAGTCAAATCTTATTGACTTAGAGGATCCTCAGTTATTTAGGTTATTATTGTGCGCTTCTAAGATCATATTTGAGTTTTTCCAGACTCTAGGACCTAATGATTCGGATCCCACCTATGAAGAAACGCAGCCAATGAAAATTTTCTATTTAGACCCTTTCATAGAACTTGAACTTGAACCACAATTAGACATAAATTTCTTAATCAGGAAACTAAGTAAGGGCTTGCTAGTCTTGTTCATTTTCTTGGTTCATTGCAGTCTCCTTTGGTCAGCTCTATTTAGTTTTGAAGACCCGCAGTTATTTCGATCACACTTTATGGTTCGAGTTGACTAATCTTTCCTAAGTCTGGCTGAAGACTTTAAACTTAGCACTTCTTGGGAGGCAACCCAATCTCATGCAACACGGTAATATCTTTCCTCAACTCTTTTGCTTCAAATGGTAACAGTTTCTCCTTGTTCATGTTTTTAATTTCATCTTTAGAACATTGAGGACAATGTTAGATTTAAGTTTGGGGGTATGGGAGAAACTTTTTAGTTGCAATAAATAAACTCCAGAGCCTAGAAATTTATGTTTATTAAGGATGGCACTAACCAATCTAAGTGGATGGAAGCATTTTGGTTGTAGGAGTTGAGGAACCAATCTGATTAGATGGAAACATCTAAAGAGTCTATTCATAAAAGCACAGAGCTCAGGTGTTAGAAAACATGGTAGTTTCGCCATATCCTCGTGATGGAAACATCGAAAGAATCCTGATCACTTCTTTTATTTTTCTTTTTACCATTGCTAGGGTGGAATAGAGTGGCTGAGATACCAAAAAAAAAAAAAAAAAAAAAAATTGAGACCAGACCACTAGACCAAACGGAATAAATATAATAAAGTCGACCACTGGTACCCTTGTATATGCCAGCTGAGTTGACCTAGAGTTAGGATTATCGACCACTGGTCCCCTTGTATATGCCAGTGTGTTGATATTAGTCCAAGACCAGTATCTCAGTCCGTTAGGATAGGTTCACCCTAGCCAACATCATCCACATTTTTCTATTCTTAATCTATGTGATTGGTTGACTCCGGTTTATGATGTCCATAAACTATCTGAGTAGAGCTCTGTCACTTTATATGAATTTTAGTATGCTTGAGTGCAAACTCGTGTACATCAATTGGAATTTCGCATCAGGGTACTTCCTCCTGTAGTCAATAAGTATGCCAACCAAGGAGATTCTTTAGTGCCTTCCAAGGTTCTGCATAGATAGCTAGGGTCTGGAGTAAAAGGTTTTGTGGGTACACCTCTGGTAAACTCTCCGGAGACGGCAGTCCTCAACTAGGGCCACCTAGCGGTTTAACGGCTTGCTGCACGTGCTAAGTGTAGTCATTTTATTTCCTAGATTAGATTTGCTCGGGACTAGCAAATAATAAGTTTGGGGTATTTGATAGACGCATTTATGTGTCTAATTTGTCCTCAATGTTTCGTATTGTTAGTACTCGTTTTTATCCTTATTATGGTGTTTTGTGTGTTTGTAGGTATTTTTTGGAAATAAAGATTGTAGGAAAATTCGGCTCGAAAAGTTGCTCGGAACACCTCGGAGGACATTTGCTAAAGGCACCCTCATTGTGGATAAGGGGCACCTCATTTAGGCACCTGCTATTCGCACCTGATTCTGTTAGGGGACACCATCTTCAACATTTGAAAAACGATTTTTGGCGGAAAACCATGCATGCAACTGGCAGAATTTTCGATTGATTTTCGAACGTGTTATAGGGCGATTAAATGGCTAATTCTTGGTAGGAAGTTGTGTTATGTCCTAGAAAACATGTTTTGGGCTTTTGGTTCGATCAAATTTGGCTATAATTGGCTATCCAATTCACGAGCTCAAAACAGATAAACACGTGTGTTCGGAAGAATTTGTGTGTGTTCTGATCGTGTTTGATGCATCGAAAGCAACCTTGTGGAGCATGTGTGATAGAAATTGGAGCGTCTTGGACTAAAAAAAACGCTTGAGAAGCTAAAACAGGGAAGAAAATATCCCGAGATTATTTTCTTTCACTGCCGAGAAATGGGAAGATTTTTGGGAGTAATGAGCGAAGATTCTTGGTCCAAAGGTGTATAAATAGGCTACTGGGGTTGAGTAGAAGAGGATGGAGAGATTGGGAGAGCTTTAGAGCACCAGAAGATCGAGAAATCAAGCCGCGAAAAATTCCGATTCTCTTTGTTGCTGCCTCCTGAAAACGTGAAGAACAGACTCTTCAGAGCAGTCGTTTATTTGGTAACAGTTCTACGACAAAAGAACGTGGGTCGCACAGTTACAGCAACAGCAACAACAGTTTTCGGTCTTTGTAACGGTGTTTTCAACATTTATAAGCGTTGCAAACGCTCGATTTTCATCATTTTCTTCTTTGTAATCACATTTTGAGCAATGAAAAATCATTTTGAGCGTGTCTACAACATGAGAAGCTAGAACCCAAAACTGGGACGACGGAGGAAGCCAAATTTCATACATGGGTAATTTTAATTAATTCTTTATATGACTTTTGCATTATTTTTAATTGATTTATGATTCGATAAAATTGGTTGTGATTCAATTAGATAGGTTATGCTTTGTATTAAGATAATCTATGCTTAGGGGATACAATTAATGTTTTGAGGATCTACTTTGGCAAAAATAAGAGTCTAAATTTTTATTTGTTGAGCGATAATTGTTAAAAGAATTAATATTTGAATTTCTTGTTATGAGTTTGGCCGAATCCTGAGTCCCAAAGATATATCTCCATCCTGTGACAAATTTGTATATATTTTCCTTTTATTTTTCCTAAAATCAATTCAACGAGTCCGAGTGAACGACAACCTTTTCTTACCACTTTCTACAACATTATTGATTCATATCAAGCACCGCTTTTATTTTTCCCATATATAGCGTTAAGAATTGACACGAATTCTCTCACATCCTTTTCAATTGTTTTGATCTTTGTTTTTTAGGGATCCAGGATCCCTTTCATTAGGATTTCCATTACGGTCGACGAAAATTTCATGAATACGTTTCCAAAAAAGACCGGTTTTTTGTTGTGCACCAATAATTTCATTACAACCACATAAATGTATACAACATAAATATAAATTTCTTCTCTTTGAACAACATTATTAACCATTTTGAATCAAACTTAAATATATAAGAACTTGAGTAGTAGAAAGTTAGGAAAAAAATCAAAGAAATATAGTATAAGAGAAATAAGAAATCAATTAAACTCAATTGATTGGGACAATATTGAATTGAGAATCAAAGTTCCATATATAGAAGATGTTTCAAAAAATTTGAAAAAATAACCTTTGGAATCCGACGGCGGAGAAAATAAAGTCGTTGAGAATGATGGATGGTTATGATCAGGTGTGAGAGGAGTGTAACAAAAAAAAATGACAAACATACAAAAATAACGGAACGGGAACTGAGTAAAAAGGCACATGGAAACTGAGTTTCCATGTGATTTCCCTTAGCTACAAGGCACATCATATGTGATCAACTTTAAAGTGTAGCTAAGGGATATCGCTATGTTTAAGCTACACGGAATAACATAGTACTTGGATTTCACTACAATTAAGCTATAACGAAGAGAAATAATCCACCATAGTGCTTGGCCTAACCAATAATAAGATTAAATACTCATGTTAATGGAGTTCATATAAGAAGAAAAAGAAAAGATTTCATGTCTAAGCCCTAAAAAAAAGTAGTAGCAGAACCACAAAAGAACTTGAAGTACGAAGAATTGAAGACAATGTTGAAGAACCAAGGAAATTAATCTTGATGAAATTTGAGCTGAAAGATCAATTTATTTTGAATCCATATGTATTAATAGTTTTGTTCACTAAAAATTACAAAGGGAGAGATAATTTGAGCACTTCTTGGTCGAAATTGCAAGTTTTGTTATCTCAAGCTTGTTGTCAATGTTAGATGCACAAAACTATATCTTGATTTCTAGTCTACTAAAGTCAAGTCTCGGACTAGTTATAGAGGTTGGTAGTTCAGTATTAGACATCATTGAATTACTGAAATTACCATTTGGAGAACGACGAAGATATTTGGAGAACCTCATCAACAAAAGAGGCATGTGAAGATTGAACCATTTTATTAACTCACATGAATTACCATTCTATTTTCTTGAGACTATGTCTTATGACTTCTAGCAGGTTTAATATTTCAAAGAAGAAATTTCGAGTTATTGTCTTGTTAAACATTTCGAAATATGATTTAAGTAATGGATGTTCATAGGTCCTTAACAATCTTAGTCTGAAAACAATTTATTGTTTAAGAACTATTTTGTGTCATATGGATCATTTGAAATTTTTCCAAGTAATGATATTTCATATCTATGCCAAATGAGAATGTTTCAACATCAAAAGAGAGTTTACTAGAACTACTAAAATCCGAACTTAGGGTAGGTTGGTGAACCATTTAGCAAACCATGGATATCTAAAATTCCGAAATATAGGTAGGTTCATGAACCTAGTTCGCGAACCGTAGAGTTCTGGATGGGACAGTTCACGAACTGTACTGATATGAATTTGTGAAATAGCCTAACGGTTTATGAACCCAGTTGAAGAATCATAGCGTTTTGAATTCACGAAATGGCTAACGGTTCATGAAATATTTCAAAAATCGTCACAATATGTATTAGCAGATGCTCAAAGACTAATTTTATAAATGTGTTTAACATTGCTATGACTATTTTAAACACCTATAAGACATCTTTGATCACTAAACACTTGTGTATATGAATCATTATTCAAGTCATAGGTGTTTAATTGAACACAATATTGCTCACAAGTTCGAAAAACATATTTGCCAAGAACCCAGTTTATGAACTATGGTCTCAAGATAAGTTTCTCACATGCTTACTTGAAACCCTAACTTGAGTTTCTTCTAAATAGAGAAAATGTTCGCTTGATTCTTAAGTTATCTTAGCTTGAATTCTAAGCAACCCCCAGTCTTCGAAATCTATAGATAGAGAGACTCATCCAACTAGGAAATTCAATCCCTGACACTTTTGTATCCTAGTTGAAAGATAGAGTCGTCCTATATTTACTTAGGTATCCTATAAGAAACATAATTAGGCCTACGACTGAAAGACTTCACTTACAGATTCGTGAAGCCAGGTACAACTATCTTTACCTTGATATTCGTGTATCCCAATCTTGTTATTTTTTTTTATCGAGGTTTTATTAATCTCTTTGAGGAACGACATAGATATAAATTGCAAAGTTTTCTTCATCTCAGACTTTGTGATTTCTCAAGATAGATATCCGAAGACTATTCATAATTGATTAGTTCACTATTGTTATTGAGAGGTGGTTAAAAATCCAGGCTTTTCAGCTAACTGAGTCACAAACTGAGTGTAAATGTTATGGATTTATGCTGTTTGCTAGCTTTATCTATTGCAAATAGATTTCCAAGCCTTGATCCATTCGATCTAAAAGGAAATCAAATAGGCTTATCTGTTAGAGGAAGTTTGGTATAAAAGTCTTCACTTAAGCTAGAACAACTCTTAGGATGTAAATGATGTCAGCTAAGGGAATCAATTGAGTAGGGCCTTGTGAGGTTTAAAAGACGTAAGGAGCACGACAGCGGCTGAATCTTCATTTTATAGAACTCATGCTGCATAAAAAAATTCGATCGGATATAGAGTCGACGAAAGAGGTTGCTTGGAGGGTGAATTCGGTCTCAATTACATTCCAGTCCGAAGTCTAGTAGTAGGCTAGTTTCTGTAGCAGCTTATTATAATTCAATGTTCAAATCTAAACGAGGTTCTGGGGGTTTTCTGCGGTTGTAGTTTCCTCGTTAACAAAACTTCTGGTGTCTTGTGTGTTTTACTTTTCCGCATTATATTATTTATCTTTATAGTAGGAATAACACAAGTAGTACGTAATCAATTCTAGTAGATAAGTCCATATTAATTGTGATCGATTGGGAGACTCGTTCCTGTAGAATTCGTATCTTGAAAGATAGAGCTAGAAGCGAGGGCCACGGTGAAAGGTGTTGTTACGGAGAAGTGGATTCCTTCTTGAAGAAAGGGCCAGCGTCACGTGCTTTAACAATACTTGGCATAATTCTGATTTAATTATTTGGATACGACTAGATTGATCTTGGATATTGATTCTTGAGATCGTCCAAGTACTTTTCTATACAATCAGGTTCACAAAATTTGTTGTCTTGACTTTCCGATTGTGAAGAGGTAGAGATACAAACTCTATATACATATTGTACAAGTATTATTAAGTTGGTCTACTTGGAATTATATTAGGTTTTGTCCATACTAGGTTGCATAAAAAAAAAGTTGGTGACGTACTTGGTACCCTCTCCTTTTCAACGTGCCGAATTTTGATGGATGAATTCATTTTTATAAATCGAACTATACATATATGTATACCGTTCCGAACTACTGCCGAATAACTAACCATTGACCAGATTTTGACCGCATTCAAAATTATCCAAATCCGTAAACATTTTTCGTCCTGAAGTCCCCTCAGGACCCCGAATTGCTAACTAGGACTAGGATCTAATTATCAAAGATGGACCTGGTTGAGAGTGGTCGGGAAACCCTCACAGCCCATAGAAAAAGTGAATATTTTCTTTATTGGAAAGCTATTAAAAGAATCTATATTATAAAAAGAAGTGCTATCTGTCTATCCGGATATATCCGACCATCAATTTCATCATCCGACGGCGGGGATTGAGAGTAGGACGAGGGATATTTTCGTGCGTCGGATTCCCTTGGATTTCCTGATTTTGGTACCGTCTCCCGTTAATAATGTGGTTTCCTAATACTACACTAACTGTGTATGGAAACCTAATCATCTTTCGACCCTAGCAAACCTTAGATAAATTTGTTAATAAATACAACCTATCTCCAGATTATCCACACAAGGGAATCATTGTTTAACACAATTGTCGTGTGAATTTGAAGAAGGTTAATTTACCTACGTACGGTTGAAGAGAGGAAGGTAGGCGTTTTAATTAAACGAAGTTGGTATCTTTGGGTGTTGTAATTTGAATTGGAAGAATCCTCCGATAGGAGTTTACGATTAGTGAGTTTGTCTTTGGGACATATCCGAGCATTCATTACATTACATCTTTGAAGATAGAGGGACGGCAGAGATTATGCTCCCGACCTGAACAGAATTAAACATGGATGTCATTGGTTACCGAGTTGCTTACAACACGACTAACCATGATCCCTAATTTAATTAAATTTCCTAATTTGGAATCCAAGGGCTAATCCTTTGGCCTATTTTCTTCAGTTTTCTGTGGAATTTTTCTTTATTCTCGCATTCGAGATTGATTCGTTTTGATTTTTTTAGGAGTATTATTTTCTAAGATGCCATTTGATTTAATTAATTTGTGTTTTTTCATGAGATTAGTACAAAATCGTTAATGTATGTTTGAATTAAATAATACTCCTAAAAATGAATCCCTCTTTCTACGTATTTTTCCAGTGGTGGCTATGACCATGTCCATTAGGGACTTTATGTGCTTCACCCATTCACAAACTGTGGATGTGTTCTCATTTCATGCATGGTGGAACTAATGCAAAGATGGAAATTACTACCCCAACTCAATTATGCAGGTTACTTTGGAAGTCATAACCAGCCCAACTTCAATGTCAAAGCATGTATTAAGTTTGGGATGCGTGGTCATTGTTGGATGATTGTTGTACATATTTGTAGTTTATTAGAGGGTTCATGAACAAACACAATAGTGCCGGAACAATGTCACGCTTACACATTTTTTGCTCTTCTGGATCATATATAATGGTTGAAATGTATATTACAACTGAATCATACTATTGATTTGAAAAATGGATGTAGTAGTAAATAATTGAACTAGCCTTCTTCATTGTATGATTAAATTTTGACGGTGCAGGTTATCCTTATGACTATTTTTGGGCTGATTGATGAAGTGATTTTCTATGGTAGCTTAGATCTGCTGCTACTCTCCCAAAATACGGCTAACGTTAGGTTTGTGTCACTAAGTTCCCTAACATAACTATATTTTCTTAATTTAACTTAATATCCTAATAAGAACGCCTTAATGTCAAATATTAATTTTCAAAAGATTTTAAGGGCACACGGTTGGGACCGTAGGTTCTTGCTAATTTGACCCGACCAACAAAATACCGAGACCGCATCCCCAACTAACTTACAACCTCAATCCCCTAGATTTATAATAATGGTTAATTTTATGTGGAGACTACGTTTGATTCTAGACTCTCTAATCCACGGCAGGGCACAACTAATTTAACCCATCCAACAAAATATAGGGCCCGTGGACACAACGTTGGACCCTAGACTTTCTGATCCATGTTCGGGGCCGTAAGTTCCCGGCTAATTTGACTCGATCAACAAAATATAGAGCCAATGGACACTACATTGGACCCTAGACATTCTAATCCACGACCAAGGACGTAAGGCCCCGGCTAATTTGATTCGATTAGCAAAATACTAGAACCGCATGCATAAGCTAAGCACTTGGCTATTCCTAATGTTCGTACCGTAGGTCCCGACTACTACGACTCGGCTAACTAAACACGATATTATCACTTACATGTTGAATAAAGTATTTTGGGAGGATAACAACTTGCAAACCAAAAAAACCAAAAAAAAACTTGCAAACCAAAAAAACAAAACTAATTCAGTAAAGGTTGAGCCCCGGTCGTAGGCCGGGGTGATACCTATAGTATATATATAAAAAGCTATCAAACCTGTATATTGACGATTCAGTAATACTTCCAACGAAGCAAGGTATAGATACCGAGGATCAGAATTTGGAGTCATTATTAGGGTTTATACAGTTCAATCGGAGTATACAATTCAATCTTGAATGGCGGGGTTATCTCTACAATGTGGAGATTGTGGAGTACTATTGAAATCCGTAGAAGAAGCTCAAGAACATGCTGAATTAACATCTCATTCGAATTTCGCTGAATCTACTGAAGCCGTTCTTAATCTAGTTTGTAGTACTTGTCGAAAACCATGTAGATCTAAAACTGAAAGTGATTTGCATACTGAGCGAACTGGACATACGGATTTTGTTGATAAGACTTTAGAAACTGCAAATCCTATCTCTTTAGAGCTGCCAAAACCTTCTGTTGATTCTGATGGAGTTGCTGGAGCATCTGCTAGGAATATGGAGTCTGAAGGTGAGGAATTTTATCGCCAATTTCGTTTCTTTATTGTGTTTATATTCTTAGAATATTCAAATTCACTTTTTTCATGATCAAATTCGTCAAATTTAACTTGAGATCAGTGTTTATATAGCGATTTCGAACGTGGGTTTATCGGAAAATTTGATTATCAGTTGCTTATATCTTTTATGCAATGAATTATATAAATTTAATTTATGTAGTCAATTTTCTTCTTGGTTGAACCTCGCTCAAGGTATATAGTGTATACTAGATATTTGCGTGTAGATAGAAAAGAAGAAATCCTCTTGCAACCTTACTAGGGTGCACGCTACCTGCATCCACGAGCCAAGAATCCTCAGCTGGTGCACCCTTCAGGCTGAATGCCATGATTTAATGGTCGATAGGCCACCACATAGCCATGTGATAGCAAGTTGCATGCAACTGGCACGCACCCTATCTACCTTTGTGTGTGTTAGCATTCTTTTGTTTTCGTAATGGACAGCAGTGCTCGTATCTCCTTCTGTAATGAGCTAAGACGTTCTATTCTTAACTTGCAGAGATGGTTGCTCCAGAGGTAGACAAGAATTTGCTTGGGGAACTTGAGGCAATGGGATTTCCTATTAACCGAGGAACACGGGCACTTCATTATACTGGTGAGGTCACTCGTAGTACATTATATGCCAAATCTTACTCTATATCGTAGAAATGGGTTTGTCATGTTGCTACCTCTGTATTCGACATATGTCCAAGAGAAGTAAACTTTTTGATGGTTACCTGAAGGATATTCTTTGAACCAGATATTTAGCTTCTGTTATTTTGCATTTCCTCAGGTAACGCTGGCCTCGAGGCTGCTGTAAATTGGATTGTGGAACATGAGAATGACCCAGATATTAATGAAATCCCGATGGTACGTTGTAGGTTTTCATGATTTGTTATCTGTCTTCTTTATTTAATCCAGCTACTTTTCTTGTGCTCTATTAATCTATAAAAGAAATCTTTTTGTCAATTGGTATCTCTTGTGAGCTACCATTGTCTACATAATTAGTGTCAAATTTTGCATTAATGCTAGTGTTTCTACGTTTTGTCTAGTTAGAACATGCTTAGGAGGGAATTTGAAGTAGTTTCAACATCAATAATTTTCATTTTAAAGTATCAATAGGAAATAAGTGTATACATTTCTCACTCTTTTGGAATTATTAAGGTACCTGTCAACAGCAATGCTGAGTCTCGCAAGCCATCTCTTACTCCAGAGGAAATGAAAATCAAAGCACAGGAACTAAGGTTCGCCTCTTACTGTTATGGTTTCGTATGTTGTTTGACAGTACAATTGAATTATTTGTTTCTTTGCATATACTTGCAAAATTAAGTCTGCTCTTTTACGTATTTGTACTCCTGATTTATCAGCCCTACTGCAAGATTTGTTCACGGTGCTTACTGTATTTTCAGAGAGCGAGCCCGCAAGAAAAAAGAAGAGGAAGAGAAGAGAATGGAACGAGAAAAGGAGAAGGTACAGTTACCACTGTTATTTCAATCAAGTTCCTCTCTGTCGAGGCCTGAGCGAACTGTGCTTCTCCAGTTAGAATCTTTACTAGTGTTACTCACCAAAATTTTCTATATGTGATATATTGGTTTAACAACAGGAAAGAATTCGAGCAGGTAAGGAACTCCTTGAAGCAAAGAGAATCGAGGAAGATAACGAAAGGAAACGGTTTGTCTCGATCCTGTGACAGCTTTGTCGAAGTTTTGTTGTTTGCTCTCAGTATACTCTTTATGCAATCTTACCATCTAGTCGCACAGTTTAGTTGGTCTTTTTTCTCTCTTTTCTGAAAAAAATGCTTTGTGTTCACACAGTATAATTGCATTGCGAAAAGCAGAGAAGGAAGAAGAGAAAAGAGCTAGGGAAAAAATTCGTCAGAAAGTGGAGGAAGATAAGGTTCGTAAAGAATTCCTTTCTTCATCTGTCTTGTTATAATTACAGGTTGCAAGTGACCTGCAATCTCACTTCTGAGTGTATAGTCTGCTCTTCGTTTTGTTTGCATGTCATTTTCTTGCACGGAGGAGGTAGTGGGTACTTTGTATTTGTGCTAAATAACTCCTTTGTGCAACATATTGCAGAATTATCAGTAAGTCACTGCACTATGTAAGTCAGTGATCTAAATAGAAAAATCAACCCCGGAGGAGGTAGTGGTGGGTACTTTGTATTTGTACTAAATAACTCCTTTGTGCAACATATTGCAGAGTTATCAGTAAGTCACTGCACTATGTAAGTCAGTGATCTAAATAGAAAAATCAAGTTATGCACCATTAGAATTAGGATAACTGTATCCTTCTGCTTGTTTACTCCTAACGATTTCACATTAATCTAGTTTACAAGGATTTAAATAGGTATACCCGCATCGGCGTTGTGTCTATTTTTGTACTATTAAGCGTTTCACATATTATAGGGTCGTGGCAATAAATTGTGGGCGTTAAAAGTTGTTGCGGTATACTTCATTTAGTTAAGTTTTTCCCGTCAGATTTGTAAACTTATCGAGATAGAGTTGCATTATTCTGGCCAAATGGATTTATTCGGTAGTTGGATGTTGTTGTCTCCATCTAGACTTGCACAGTGATGTTAGGAGTTGTTTGATTACTCCAAATGGATTTATTCGGTAGTTGGATGTTGTTGTCTCCGTCTAGACTTGCACAGTGATGTTAGGAGTTGTTATAGATTCACTGTACAACAATTGAAGCTAAAATCAGTACTTCTCTTACCATCTCATTTTAATGGTTGATTACGAACTTGCGATGTTAACAGGCAGAAAGAAGGCGTAAGCTCGGATTTCCCCCAGAAGACCCTACAGTCTCAAGGCCAGCAGCAGTTCCTGTTGTGGAAGTAAAGAAGGTATAGCTGAGTCTACACAAATCATATAAATCAAGAAATGATTTCCATGTGAATATTTGACCATCTTCAAAATTCTAATGCTATTTTACGTTTTAGACTTTTCTTCCTATCAAGCCTGTTACAAAGGTAGAGAAAATGAGGGAGTGGTTGCGAGCTCTGAAGCAAAATCACAAGGTATATTGTACTCTTTATCATGTGTTGGTACATGATAGGATAATTCAGAACTTAACATCAGTGTCAGTGAGCTGCTGCTAGGTCACAGTTTTATACTTGATAGGACATATACCTTACCTATGTTGTAAAAGGCGAGAGGCGCTTAAGCGTAGGACCAGCGCCTTGCAAAAAAAGGCGCCAAGGCGAGGCGACACGACCAATTTTTTTATTTATTTTTCCTTTTCTGGGCGCCCAGGGAGCGCTTAAGCACTAGGCGAGGCGAGGCGATGGGCTTGGTGCTTTGCCTCGCCCAGCGCCTTACAACTTGCAATATCACCATCTCTCTCTGAAACCTAGACCGGGAGACCTGAAAACTACTGCACATATTTTCTGTTCAAGTTCACAGCTTTGGCATTCTCTTCCATATTTTGGAATTTTCATTCTGAATTATGCCAATGTTTTTAGTCATGTTGACTTTGTTTTATTTTGATGGGGAAGGATGACGATGTGAAAGTTAAGAGAGCATTCCAAACTCTCCTTACCTATGTGGGGAATGTTGCAAAAAATCCAGATGAGGAGAAATTCAGAAAAATCCGACTCACTAATCAATCTTTCCAGGTAAGCAAATTCTTGAATAGCTCATTTGTCAATTATATGGATAGGTGATATTCTTTTCAGAAACGGAGATTATAAATCACTGGCCAAAATATTTGGTTGCCATTGGTTAGTTACCTCAAACAACCCTCGGATCATAATCATCCACACAGGCACCTTTGGATTAATATCACCCTGCATTTAACTGACTGCAGTTTTATTTCGCTTTTCATTATATACAGGAGAGGGTAGGTAGCATGAGAGGTGGAGTTGAATTTCTCGAGGTGTTGGGATTTGAGAAGATTGAAGGGGGAGAGTTTATGTTTCTTCCCAGGGCCAAGGTGGACATGGTAGTGTTGAACTCAGCTGGATCGGAGCTCAATTCAGCCATCATTAATCCTTTCTTTGGTGTTCTCTAAGTTAAAGGGAGGGGTATCAACTAGCCGGGAGGAATCAATGACTTGTGAACTTATTTGATTTATTTCACTGACCAATCAATATTAGAATTTATACAGATCCATGCTCAGGTTATTTGCCTAAATACTTGTTGTTGACCAGTTGAGCAAAGATTTGGCCCCCATCAAATGCTTATTGAGGTGTTTCCTCATGACGCTAAAAACCAGTGTTTGTCTTAATAAATAAATATACCAGTAAGAACACATGTGCGATATATATGTTTGAATTTTACTCGTCCAACAATACTAGATAATTGAATGAGCTTTTCAAATCAAATATATAAAAAAATAATTCGTGATTATTTGATGTTAAAAAAATTTACAAGAGCAATTTCGAATATATAAATTTTACAAAAATCCGGTATATATTTTGAAAGATATTAAGTTTTTAAGTTTTTAAAATTTTAAAACTGTTATAAACCAAGTTTATTTATTAAGATGCTCTTCGTGTCTAAGATTATGGTTTACACATCTTGGTCACAAAGTCATCTATCTATATAAATAGAGGCTCAAGCTTTGTATTTTATACACACATTAATAAGATTTCTCTCTCTTCTTCCCCTTTATTTTATGTCTCCTTCTCCTTTTTTCTAGTTTACAATACGTCATCAGCACGTAACTCTAGCTATCAAGCATAATCACCAAGCATCACATAATAAACTGTTAATTAAAGCTACATGCTATAAGCGATTTGGGAGATTGAAACCATAAAAGAAAAGAAAAATATACGGTCGTCTCTAAAGAAGAAAAGAAAATCAGCGTGAAACAAACACTTTCTAGTTTTCTTCTTTTTCTTTATATGGGTTGATTTATTTAAGCGTAGTTGGATGGTATATTGACATTTGTTTTATCTGTTTTTGTCTTTACATGTACGAATGATGAAATCCATACGGCTGGATCAATACTATTGATCGCAAACGATTTGCACGGAGTATGAGGCGAAGCAATCCGCTAGACGCTAGTGTATGTCCTTTTTCTTTCTCCTGGTTCTTATATTGGTTTTAACAGTCACTTGATTACAATTATATTTTTTTATTTAGTTTGTTTTTAATTATTGATATTGATGGTCAATGATGCTCATTATTGGATGGATTTTTTTTAATATACCTCAATTATGGGAATATGATTACTGTAATTCTCAAAGTTGTTTTTGAATACAACTAAAAATCCATTATCAATCCTAAAGGATATGGCATGTATTTATTTTGGGGCGTGGGAATTTACTATGCTAAATAAGTTTACAGTTTCTATTCTTTTCATGAAATTGTAATCACCAAAAATTGGTGTCATCGCGATTTAGCTACCTTTACGGTAGTCAATCACGTGCATGGTTGAAAAACCTCCGGCCAATTAATTTTGGTATCTCTGTCTTTTAGGCAAGGATCATGTGATTTACATATGGTTTCTTTTTTTTATATGCAAGAAACCATCTGTCAACCTCAAAATAGGTTTCCTAAGCGATAACTAAAACGACAATATTTTTATTTTGTCGATACGAGTTTGATAAATCGTAAAAACCAATTTTGTGAATTTTCTCACTGGTTTCTATAATACAAGAGAAAATAGATTGGCATATTTTCTAAATTTTTTCCAATAATGGTTTGATTTTTTCCTATTAGGGAAGATTGATTGTTTCAAACAAATTTTTACGATCAAATATGTATGGTTTTATCTAATAATAAACCATTGGTTTCTATTTTCCTTTACATGAAACCATTCATCAACTAGAAAGGGTGGATTTTATCTCTTCAAAGAAAAATAACGATAAAGATTTCTTTATATTCTCAAAAAGAAACATATAATTCATCTATATCGATCCCTAAATGATGAAATATCGTTATTATGGTATAAGCCGATCGTTGAATACCAATGAACGAGAATTTGCTGCATTCTTTTAAGATATTGAGCAATTTTAATTTAATTTATTTTTTTGTATTTAATTTTTATTTTTTCGGTAATAATCTCCAAAATTCGGACTATTCCACTTGTTGTTGGAACACCGAAGGACACATAAGATCAAAGGGTGCACCCTTTTGTTAGCTATATCATTAGTCCTTGTTGTGACTATATCGATCTTGATATAATTTTCTTTTGATAAAGAAGTGTCCATAATTTCATTCTAGTTCATTATCTCGTTGATCCTTGAGGTCATGAAATTATTTTGGAGTTTTATTTGTATATTTTGGCTGTAACTAATAAAATCCATGGTTGATCTTTAATTTGTATAAACTACAATATTTGTGGACATTTTTATTTATGGCTCTTGGAATCAGTATCTGCTGTCCCACCTGGTATTGTTAACATCCAGAAATTATTATAAGTATATGTCGAATTAATCGGATAATATTTTACGAAATTTGTTTTCGTTTTTATAAGATGAAAAAATTTCCGCCATAATCAGGGGGAGACTATACACTACTAGCAAAAGTTGGTGTTAATGTTATATCAGTTTCTCTCCCATCATGATCAAATTGAAAAAAGGCTGCCATTGACTAGGTGTGAAATATCATATTTTCTTTTGCATAAGTGTTTACCTCTTTAAGAGGAAAATCCAATCACATCTTGAAAAATAAGTAGCGTTCTATAATAGGCTACTGGTAGTGCTCCAATTGAGTGTACCAAAAACACGATTTGCATTCTCAAAGTTATTTTCTCCTCAATTTAATAAGAGGAGATTATAATGCCCGCGGGTGCTGGTACCAGTAATTTTGAATTTTTCAAAGTATGCATACACTGGAAATTATGTGAGATCATATAAACTAATAAGTGTCGAATATTCATATATAGTAGCTACTGAAATATATGATGGTGGTTTTCAACCCCTCTGCAAAGGAATATCGACACATGTGATTGGTTGGCATATAATCCAATTAGGTTGGATTAATTTCTCATTTAACGCAATTTTGGATCCAAGACTTAACACTTTAAATTGCCAAGCTTATTAATTAAAGGTTGGTGTAGTCATATTGCGTATTAAGAGAACTAAGTCGTTTTAAGAGCGACTGAGGGTTATAAGTTCAAACCCGAGGATTGGTTTAATACTATATCGTTCTCCCTATATGATGCATTTTGCATGGTAGTCTTGAAGGACTCGTATTGCATTCACACAAGTGATTTTCTTGGAGAACATCTTCAAATTTGTATTCTTTAGAGGATTCAAATTATATTTAGGCAGCCACTTGACTCGATTATGTCAGGTTTAACAATCCTGTATGTGTTTTTATAAGTTTTTTACCAAACCGAAAATCTGGATTAATTAGTTGATGATATCATCTTTATATATAGGTCTCTTGGGGAGTCCATGAAAACACAAAAATCCACGCTTTGGCATCATAAATTCTATTTTCTTAAATCTGCAGTTGGAATTATGCTAGGTTAAACTCTTCTTTAAGATAGACTAGAGTTATTATTTTGATGCTTTTCTTTTGTAAAACTTATATAGTTGGGTTAGCATCCATATTTACGTCAAAAGTTGTACTCTTTTCCCTTCGTTTCAAGTTTTATCCCATGTGGTTTTCCTGACAAGGTTTTAACGAGGCAACATCTCATTGACGTTTGATTTTCTTTCAAAAATGTTGATATTTGTGATCTTTTTCCTTCGTCCAAATTTTTTCCCATTGGGTTTTATTGGCAAGGTTTTAGTGAGGCAATTTATTCAACATGGTGGTCATCCAAGGGGGAGTTGTATAATTTTGGTTATTTGGTGGATTCCCACCATTAACTAGGTCATTCTGTTTTATTAGACCACATCAACATAAGAACCCTTAGGAATTTGGATATCAATCTGATCCATATATGGTATGATCACAAATTTTGTTCACCTTTGGTACTGTAACTACATATTGGAACCTTGTTGAAGAAACTACATCAACTACATATGCAAATCATCTACGAAGATAGCAAACCAAGACACAAGTTCTCAATGCATTTGGAGAAGCTTGAAGAATCGAGAACACTACCATTAGAAGACTAACACAAAAGAAGACTTCATCAACTTGGAAATTTTTCACGAAAGCATTGCTATCTCCAGCATTCAAGAAATTCGTTCACCGAAATTGGAAAGTCTCGACTCAAAGATTTGCAAGCCAAGAATTTACTGAAGTACTCATTAGGGGGAGCGCCATCATCAAATTCAGGTGCATTCACTGGACTTTATCGCGTTGTACTCTTATTCCTTCGTCAAGGTTTTGTCCTACTGAGTTTTTCCTTGTCAAGGTTTTAACGAGGCAACATATGCGTGTCCAACACTGTCTGAGTCTTTACATGCTTACGCAATTTCAGGTTTTTCTCTTTTGAGTTTTCCTGATATGTTTGTAATGAATTAGCCACAGTGGTCATCAGGGGGAGTGTTATAAACCAAGTTTATTTACTAAGATGCCCTTCGTGTCTAAGATTAGGGTTTACACATCTTGGTCACCAAGTCATCTATCTATATAAATAGAGGCTCAAGCTTTGTATTTTATACACACATTAATAAGATTTCTCTCTCTTCTTCCCCTTTATTTTATGTTTTCTTCTCCTTTTTTCTAGTTTACAATAAAAACAATGGTATTAAATATATAAAAAATGGGAAAAACTAAATAATTTAGGTCATACCAAAAAAAATTTTCTTGCGGAAATTGAATTGGCTTTCACAAATATCCCTGATGGCATAATTTAATAGAAATATATTTTGCAATATCTCTTATTTAACCTTTCCCTTCTTCATTTCATTAGCACTAAGATAAAAATCAACTGAATCCACGACCATCAACTTCACCGCTGCAACCACCACCACCGCCTCCATCTGTATCTCCATCGCTATCGCCACCATTGATTAGATTTGAGATTTGAGATTGATTAGATTTGAGAGAGAGTTATGTGATTGAAAATCAAATCAAACCAAACCAAACCACTCCCACGAGTCCCACCACCACCATCTTCATCGTCACCAACTCTACAACTATCACCACCGTCGTCACTGCTAACTGGTTCAGGATTTTGAAGATTAATTTTCAAAATCAGATATGACAAGATGGAGATTTGATTTAGGAAGAGGTTTATGAAATTAAAGGATGGGTTTTGGTTCATTTCGAGATTCAGAAGGAATTGATTTCGTTTGTGGAAGTTAGGGTTTCAGATGATTATGGATTTGAAGTGGTTTTGCTGTTTGAATATTCAGATGGATTTTATTGTAGCAGTTGGTGGTGATGAAGTCGGTTGCAGAGATGATGGTGGCTGTGATGTTGTGTATGATGGTAGTGTTTGAGCAACAAGGAAATGGCTGAGCTGCAGATAAGAGTGTTGCTGGTGATGAACACCGGAGATTTGTGTTGGAAGTGAGAAGTAAATGGATAGACTTCGGTTTTTATGAATCAACTACGGTTATTGACCCAATTTTTTATGGGATCAACTACTGTTGTCGTTCAATCTATGGGATCAACTACTGTTGTTGATCCTTTCACCTCCTATTGTTGACAATTTTTCCTTGGATAAGTATAATCATGCTTGTAGTTTAAATCATGTAAATTTCTTCCAATGTTGAACTTGTGGTGCAATGGTAGCATGAATGAATCCATGTCAGATGATGCGTGTTCGACTCACGCCAAGTTCACTCCATTTACATGGATCAACTTCTACTGTTGGTTATATTTTTATTTGGATCAACTACTGTTGTTGATACAAAAATATCTGAACCAGTGACGGCGACGACGGTGGTGGTGGCGGCGGAGGACTAGTGGTAGTGGCGGCGATGGACTAGTGGTGGTGGAGGACCGGTGGTGGTGTAATGGTGGTGGTGAAGGACTGGTGGTGGAATATTAGTGGTGGTGGCGGTTGGTAGGCGGTAGTTGTTCAACGGTGGTGGTGGAATTGTAGTTGAATGTTAGTGGTGGTGGTGAAGTGGTAGAGGAAGAAATTTGTTCCATTTTGAAATAAAGAAAATATTATATAGGTGAGGGTATTAAGGTAATCTAATTTTAAATGGATAAGATTATTAAAAAGCAGGGACATATTTATTGTTGTATAAGGATATATATATATATCGGGTGTCAAAAGTAGGGACATATAAATAATGTACCCTTTTTTCTTTATATTACGGGGGTTTACTCAATAAATACTTTTGTAGATTTTTATAGATTTAAAAAGAATCGTGAAAAATAACAACTTTCGGAAAGTTTGGGAACATCCATAGCAACATTGCTCTACTGCACCAACAGCTGGAGGATGTTCAAGCAAGTACTCCAAACCAGAATACCAATTTTCAAGTTCAAGAAGTGGAAAATCAGATAGAGCATTGACATCAAATTCAAAGTGAGTTTTGGGGACAAAATATTAGAGATGAGTATTTTCTTGAAATGGATAGAAACACTAAATATCATCATGCAAATGCTAATAGAAGACGTTCAAGAAGCAACATTGCGGCGTTAAAAGATGACAATGGGAACTGGTGCACTACTAGGAATGATCTTGAAAAACTCCTTGCTGAGCATTACAGTAAACTCCATACCACCACCTCTCCAGAAGAGAATGAGAATATTTTATAGTGTATTCCCAAAGTAATCACACCAGAAGATAACATCGAATTGACGCGCGTTCCTGATGCTGTAGAAATCCTTAAAGCTCTCAAGAATATGAAACCTGGAAAGCACCAGGTCCGGATGGTTTCCCACCCGGATTTTTCAAATAAAATTTGGAGATTGTTAGTCATGATTTGATTGATATGGTGAAGCAGTTCTTTCGAACTGGGTACATCCTCAAAAGCTTGAATGCCACAAATGTTACTCTTATCCCAAAAACAAAAAATAAGAAATTCCCAGCTGACCTTCGTCCTATGGCACTATGCAATACCTCTTATAAACTCATCTCCAAGATTTTATCTACAAGAATGAAGAAAGTTATCTCTCCTCTCCAAGCAGCATATGTTCCGGGGTGCCAAATATCTGATAACATTCACCTTTCACAATTTTTTTTTCATACTATGAATAATTAAAAAAAACATCAAAACAATTGGCATTGAAGCTTGACATGTCCAAAGCATTCGATATGATCGAATGGTATTTTCTTATGGATGTTATGTCACAGATGGGGTTTAGCCAAGAGTGGTGTAATCTAATAATGAAATGCATTAACACCACTCAAATATCTATTCTTCTCAATGGCATTCCTTTCCATGCTTATAAGCCAACTCGAGGAGTTAGACAAGGTGATCCGTTATCACCATAACTGTTCATCATTGTCATGGAAGCTTTTTCTCGACAATTAATTCATGCGGAGCAGAATAACAAAATACAAGGTATAAAAATTGCGGCTGGTGCTCCTTCTATCTCCCACTTATTCTTTGCGGATGACTGCCTTTTGTTTATAAATGCTGACAACATGCATAATGTAAATAATCTTCTTGACATTATTAAAGAATTTGGTCAAGCTTCTGGGCAATCAGTAAATTTTAACAAATCAAGTGTCTACTATAGCGTGCATGTTCCACAGATATTCTCCAGATTGCTTACAAGAAGGTTGAAGGTCCCAAAAATGAAATCTAATGAAAGGTACTTAGGTCTGCCATTGCTTGTTGGTAAGAAAAAATATTAATTGTTTAGCATGTTTGGTTGACAGAGTAAAGGGAAGACTCTCAAAGTGGAATGGGGATTCTATGTCTCAGACTTGCAAATCCTTAATGATAAAGACCGTTACCAACACTATACCATCGTTTACTATGAATTTCCTTTAACTGCCATGCGATACTATCAAACAGATTGATACATTACAAAGGGATTTCTGGTGGGGTTTTACTGATGTTTATGGGTAAAAATCGTTTCTGCCGATTTTGGTAAATTCGGCAGGTGAGTGAGAAACTGGATCAAACCCTAAACAAATGTGCTGCACGTGAGCACTTTCTAGATTCGAGAGATCAATCTGTACAAGTCCGGCCTAAACCAAGAAATGTCCGTTCCAGATCAATCTGTACAAGTCCGGCCTAAACCAAGAAATGTCCGTTCCAGACTTGCTTCGGTCACAAAGTGGAGGAGAAGGGTTGATCGGTTGTCAGCCGACACAAATATAATTCACTTTCTTACTCAATAAAATATGAATGAAGTATAAAGTAAGGAAGAGTTCGTATCCACAGAGAGGCGATTGTAGTTATCAATTTCTAGTTTCTTAGTAACCAATATGGGGGATTTCTGATTTTTGAAAAATAAAAGTAAAATAAAAGCAAAGCAAATAGTTGGAAGTAATCAATAGAGAAAGATATTGGTCAAGGAATTCATCTTCAATATTAAACATGTGCTTGCATATATGATTAGAATTACAATTTAATCTCTTTTATTATCAAAAGCCTAGAAAATCAAGAGAGCAAGATAATCTAATAATTTCCCAAGTTAATCAACACACACATTAGAGATGCGTATGTGAATTCTACCTAAAGAATAACCTAACGCCTTGCGCTAATCAAGTTCAATTCCCAGGAGCATTAAGTTTTGGAAATAGGCTAATCAATGCAATTGTCATACATTGCGCATAACAATTCGGACAATGGTCAAACTCTAAATATGATTATAAGAGTATATCACTACAAACTATAATCATATCATGCTACTTTTATTTGGGGTTATCGCTCGATGAAAACCCTAAAATAGATATGGACAAGATGCAAGTTCAATTAATTGGCTACTTAACTAACCAAACATCTAAATCCTATCACAATACATCAATCATGTGATATTAAAAACAGTAGAGATATGAACGAAAACAAAGAGAGAAAACTAATACATAACTTAAGCATAAGTTTTAGAAATAGGACTACATCCTTAACCAATAATATTAAATTTAGCTACACATATTCATGGAGTTCATCATAATCAATAATCAAATAAAGGAGATGAATATTAAATACGAAAGCAAACCCTAGTTGTCGTTCTCTTCTCTGTTCCAAGGATAGAAAAAAAACGTCATTCTCAAAAGTTGTAGAAGTCTTCCCTTTTATGTCTCTTCTTTGGTACAAAATTAGGTATAGTCTTCAAAGTCCATTAGTTGGAAATTCACCCGGCCTACGATAGAGAGAAACCCATGTAGAAAATATGTCCCAAAAAGCGCTCACCGAAAAACTAGGTATTTGGCCGGAAATTGGCTGGAATCCGGTACCGGACCGGAGCTCAGGCGATCGGAGAAGTCAAACGGTCAATGATCTAGTCGGTCAAACTCAGCGAGTCAACCCGGTGTCAACTAAGTCAGTTGACACGAGTTACATGCCAAGATTGTTGCACAGAGAGACAAACTTGAACAAGCCATAAACCTTCCAGCCATGATGGCTAGACCTTCCTAGCACATCTCAGCTGCAAGTTCAACAGCTGCCAATTCAGCCATGCCCACTGCAGCTATAACCCGTTCTCAGGCCAAGCTTCAGTGCCATCTGCTACACTTCATTGCACCATAACCAGTGCTCACCCTGCAATGCCTCCAACTTTAGAATCAAATTACATCTTCAATGCACAACTCACAGAACCTGCAATGCTTTAACCCTTATGCCAACTCAACACCAACAACAACCAGTTCTCTTCTTTCTCAACTGCCATCTCCATTGATTCTCAGTTCAATCCAAAAATCCCCACCTCAACTTCACATGTACATCATCTCAGTTGAATTCATCCTGAGTTCATCACCTCCATTGCAGTAACCATTATCTTCTATTTCCTGCAAAACAACCATAACAACATCTCAAGCAAACCAAGGACATTCACAGAACCTCAGAATTCCCCAGCTTAACTTCATTCCTGCAGAACCCAAATCAACCTGCAATCTTCAGAACTCCCCATGAACTCCAGTTATCTCAAATCTCTTCTTTGCACCTAAGACAACACCCAAGTCTCTTGAATCAATTCATGTAACATACAAAATCACCTTGCACTTGAGCTAACACCATTGCAGATCAGCATATTCATTCCTTTTGGTGTATTTGAGCCCACAAAACCCTTGTTAATTGCAGATGCAGTTTCAAAATCATCTGAAACACCCTCATTTGCTACCAAATCAATTTATCCATCATACATTCTCCCATCTTAAATTCACCAGAACATCACCAATATAAGCCTGGACCACCACTGCAAAACCACCAATGCCATATCCTGCCTCAGATTCAACATCACTGCAAATTCCTAAATCAAATCAAACCCATTAATTTGTTCTTAGCCAATTCAACTACAACAATTAGCAGAATCATCTTTATTTCACCCATTTCTTTGAACACCCATTTCTCAATTCTTCATAGCAGATATCAATTTTGATCACCACCATCATTAAACTCCATTTCTTCGATCTATTCAGTACCCATGCCTTCTAATCTCTTATTATCTGTTTATCAACCCACATAAACTCTCAAATTTGGCTATTTCCAGTGAACCCATTCTTTCACCAACATCAATTGCTTCATTCTTCACCCTGTTCATCTTAATCTCTAATTCCTTAAGTTGCTTCTTTCACAACGACCTTTACTGAATTATCACCCATTATAGCTCCATACTACAGCTTTCAGATTTGAACCCAACTGCAACAAATAAGCAGAATTTCTTCATTCAAATCTTCCACAGAAACAAACATCCACACAAACCCTAGCTTCCAACAAAACCACAATTCTTCAATCACCAGCCACATGGAATCTGCTCTCATCCCTCTCACATAGAGCTCTGATTCGTCTCCCGTCTCTAATTCTCGATCTGTTCTCCATCTCAGTGTAATAGCAGCTGCTGCTACGCATCCATTCTTCTTCTCAGTGAACTAATGATTGAGAAGCCCTGAATTCTAAGGTTATCGGCTGGGCCAGTTATTGATAGCTGGTCGTTCTGATAAGGGGTAGCCAAATTGGCAGCCCCTTATCCTCATCCAGCCTAAATTTAATGCTCATTCAAATAATTTCCTCTTAACCTTGACTGAGCTCCAGAAAGTGTTTGCCTGCGCAGTGAAATTTTGGCCTTTTGCTCAAATGAATGCTCTTCCACCAGCTGCAGCCGCCTCTTGCATCTCAAGTTCACTTCTTCTCTTCAATGTCTTAACATCATTAAAGCCGCCATGCTTTTCAGACATAATTTGCATCACTAAAGCTGGCATACTTTTCAGACAGAGATGAAGAAATAAAAGCAAATAATGAGACACAATCCGCCTCCAACGATTTTGCCATGTTTCCTCCTCTTTTGATCCAAATGACTCCAAATACCTAAATACTAAAAAACAAAACATAAGATACATAATTTACAAGAAAACTAGCAGAGAAAGCACAAACAATAGATAAATATAAAGGTGTTTTAGCCGCCTATCAAATTCCCCCACACTTAGACTTTTCTAGTCCTCGAGCAAATCAAACAAAATAATTCTAAAACGTACATACAACTCCGTCTCGTCGAGGCTACGGTCACTTTAAGCATAAATAACAAGCCTTTAAACCCCTAGGTGTCCCTAGTGGGCGAGTTTTAGTATCGTGAAGGTTTACAAGAGGTCTGCCTACAAAACCTATATTTCCAACTCCGTCTATTTGTGAAAAATCAATGAATGAATCCAAAATGACTACATGAGGAGGTACCTTGCAAATTCAATTCATATATTAGTAAATAAACTCTAATTAGATAGTCGAACAAGCCACAATACTTGGAAACTAACAAACCACAATCACAATGAAAAGATAAAGAAGATGGATATAGATGTAGATGTTGGCGAATGTTCACAAGTGATCGATGTTTCCAATATCTGTCTGAAGGTCACTGCCAATATGAACCTATGCCTATTGGATTGAGATACTGGTATGAATTCTACATCAACTCACTGGCATATACAAGGGAGCCAGGATTGACTTTATTCAACCAATACTTTATTTTATTTTATTCTTTTTTTCACTTTTTTACTTTTTTAGACAGCATGATTAGATCTTTTGGATCCAAGCGCATGCTTCTTGTCAGAAAGTACGTGATAGTTGCCTTGGATACTGCATTCCACGCTTGTTTAGGCGACGGAGACAGGGACTACGTTTCACACATACTGCTATCCAAGTGTCATTTTTATTCCGTTTTGGTCTAATTGGTCGGTCTTTTTTTCTTTTTCTTCTCTTATCCTTGCAATTTTTTTTCCTTCTTTTTCTAGTAACTCAATCACTCTATTTCATCCTAGCAGTAATAACACGTCGATGTTGAGTAACCCACCAAAGCACTTAGAGAACAATAGATAAATATGGAAAAGTAAAAAAATAGAATGCGATATGGTGATATTCCGAGATATGGTAACAACTATCATGTTAATTGTGATTTCTGAGCTATGTTCGTCCCTTTTAGTTAATTGGTTCCTCAACTCCTGCATTCAAAATGGTTCCATCCACTAATGGTGTCATCCTAAAGGCACAAGTTTTTAGATTTCGGAGTTCAAAAAGCACAATTTTTTTTTCTTGGTTTTTCTATTTTTCTGATTTTTTTTTACTAAAGACATAAAACACACTAAAACACACTATACAAACATATAAATGCTCCCCCACACTTAAAATTTACATTGTCCTCAATGTAAAATTGAATCATCCAAAGAAAGTTTAAGGTGGGAAATTCCGCAAATGATATGCAAAAACAAGAAAATAAAGATAAAATGCATAAAGAATAAAAAAATAAAGGTAAATATACAAAACCGGTGGGTTGCCTCCCACTTAGCGCTTGGTTTAAAGTTGTCAGCCCGACGTTCTCCTTGTTTGCTAAGACTCCTCCAGAGGGAGCACTTCCACAAGGTTCACTCCTTCCACGACATCCGAAGAGAAGTTCTCATAATATGGTTTCAACCGGTGCCCATTCAATTTAAGTTCATTTCCTGTAGCCAAACTACGAATTTCAACTGCACCATGAGAAAACACATTAGTAACAACAAAAGGTCCAATCCAACGTGACCTTAATTTACCCGGAAATAATTGTAAATGAGAATTAAACAAAAGCACTTTCTGCCCAATGCAAAATTGTTTCTTTGTAATCATATTATCATGAAATGCCTTCGTCTTTTCCTTGTAAATCCGTGAGCTTTCAAATGCATCATTGCGAATCTATTCTAACTCTTGAAGTTGTAACTTCCTTTGCTTTCCAGCACCATCCAACTCCATATTGCATTGCTTAATAGCCCAAAATTCCTTATGCTCAATTTCTACGGGTAAGTGACAAGGTTTACCATAAACAAGACTAAAGGGAGACATCCCAACAGGTATCTTGTATGCGGTTTTATACGCCCACAAAGCATCATTGAGTCTCAAACTCCAATCTTTCCTTGTTGGATTCACCGTCTTCTCGAGAATGGATTTCACCTCTCGGTTGGAAACCTCGGTTTGTCCATTTGTTTGTGGATGGTATGGTGTTGCAATCCTATGCGACACATTGTACTTCTTTAACAATCTTTGCAAGAACCTATTTTTGAAGTGTGAACCTCCATCGCTAATTATAGCCTTTGGAATTCCAAACCTTGCAAAAATATTTGCTTGCACAAAATCTGAAACAACTTTAGAATCATTAGTTGGGGTGGCCTTAGCTTCCACCCATTTCGAGACATAATCCATAGCAAGCAAGATATAATAATTTCCATTAGAATTGACAAAAGGACCCATAAAATCAATTCCCCATACATCAAAGACTTCAACAAATTGAATAATAGTTTGTGGCATTTGATTTCGGGCTCCTAGATTGCCTGTTCTTTGGAACCTATCACATGTAATACAAAATGCATGTGCATCCTTAACCAAAGTTGGCCAATAGAAACCGCATTCTAATACCTTGAGAGAGGTTCTCTTGCTCCCAAAGTGTCCTCCACATGCATAAGAGTGTCAAAAAGACAAGATAGAGTTAAATTTGGATTCGGGAACACACCTTCGTATTACTTGGTCACTACAATGTTTCCATAAGTATGGATCATCCCATATGTATTGGTTTCCTAACTTCTTAAGTTTGTCCCTCTTAGCACGAGACAAGTTCTTTGGGATTTTTTTAGAAACTAAGTAATTAACAATATCAGCGTACCATGGTTCTCCAAAGGCAATTGAGAATAGTTTCTCATCCGAGAAACTTTCACGCAATGGGATAGTTTCCTTGTCCACCGCAAGACGGCTTAAGTGATCCACAACAGTGTTCTAGATTCCTTTCTTGTCCTTGATTTCAATATCAAACTCTTGTAAGAGTAAAATCCATCGTATGAGCCTCGGTTTCGCCTCCTTCTTTGTAAGCAAGTACCTAAGTGTTGCATGGTCAGAAAAGACAACAACTTTTGTACCAATTAGATAAGAGCGAAACTTTTCTAAAGCAAAAACAATAGCTAATAACTCTTTTCCAGTGGTTGTGTAGTTTTGTTGGGCCTCATTTAACGTTCTAGAAGCATAATAAATAGCATGAGGTATATTCCCCATATGCTGCCCAAGCACCGCACCAACCGCATAGTCACTTGCATCACACATGAGCTCAAAAGGCTTGCTCCAATCCGGTGGTTTAATGATAAGGGCTGAAATCAAAAGTTCTTTCAAATGATTGATTGCCTCCATACACTTCTCATCAAAGTTAAAAACCACATCTTTTTGTAATAATTTGCAAAGTGGTGATGATATCTTGGAAAAATCCTTGATGAATCTACGATAAAAACCTGCATGACCAAGAAAAGAGCGTATCTCCCTCACCGTAGTGGGAGGGATTAGAGAACGAATAAGGTCTATCTTAGATTTATCAACTTCCAAGCCTTTAGAAGATATTATATGGCGTAAAACTATGCCATGAGTTACCATAAAATGGCACTTCTCCCAATTCAGCACAAGGTTTGTTTCCACACATCGTTCAAGGATTAGTGACAAATTGTTCAAGCAAAGGTCAAATGAATCACCAAAGACACTAAAGTCGTCCATGAACACTTCGATTATGTTTTCAACATATTCTGAAAATATACTTACCATACACCTTTGAAAGGTAGATGGAGCATTGCATAAGCCAAAAGTCATCCTTATATAAGCAAAAGTACCAAAAGGACAAGTGAAAGTGGTTTTCTCTTGATCCTCCGGTGCTATCACAATCTGATTATAACCTGAATAGCCATCAAAAAAGCAATAATAAGCATGTCCAGCTAAACGTTCAAGCATTTGATCAATAAAAGGCAATGGAAAATGATCCTTCCTAGTGGTGGCATTCAATTTTCTATAATCTATACAAACCCTCCAACCGGTTTGCACACGAGTTGGGACAAGTTCATTCTTATCATTCTCCACCACCGTCACGCCTGATTTCTTTGGTACAACTTGTACCGGGCTTACCCACTTGCTGTCGGATATGGGGTAAATAACGCCCACTTCCAAAAGCTTGAGTATCTCCTTTTTCACAACTTCCATCATGTGAGGGTTCAAACGACGTTGCGCTTCCCTTGTAGGCTTTGCATCATCCTCCAAACGGATCTTGTGCATACAAATGGCAGGGCTTATACCCTTGATATCAGCGATTGTCCATCCTATGTTCGTCTTGTTATTCCTTAGCACCCTTAGAAGTTTTTGCTCCTGTAATTCACTAAGCTCGTTAGAAACAATCACAGGTAACTCTTCATTGTCACCCAAGTAAAAGTACTTTAAGTAACTCGGAAGAGGTTTCAATTCTAGCTTTGGATATTTAACAATTGAAGGTACAAGCTTTTCATCATTGCAAGGTAAAGAAACATATGAAACATTCTTAAGTGCAGATTTTTCCGGTAATGAGTTAAGAGAACCAATAGTTTCCTTCATCTCATCACCGTACTCCAAACCGTTATCAATAGGTGTAATGAGCACGGTTTCCAAAGAATCAGTGCCATTCAACTCAAACATTTGTTGCGCCAATGTGTCCAACACATCAACGGAGAAACAAGAGTGGACATCACTAGGATATCTCATCGTCTTGAAAATGTTGAAACGTATTATTTCTCCATCAAACTCCATAGTCAGCATTCCCTTGTCAACATCAATAATGGTTTTAGCCGTTTTCATGAAGGGACACCCAAGTATCAATGGAAGAGACGAGTCCGGTGAACCTTCATCCATCTCTAAGACACAAAAGTCAGCTGGAAATACAATTTGATTAACCTGTACAAGAACATCCTCAACAATACCCATTGGGTAGACATTAGAGCGATCGGCTAATTGCAACACAATTCCAGCCTTTTTAAGAGGACCAAGATCAAGTGAGTTATACATAGATGCAGGCATAACATTAACGGATGCACCTAAATCCAACATGGATTTATTAAATGTAGTGTTACCAATAGTGACGGGAATGTCAAAGCTACCAGGGTCCTTGCATTTCAATGGGAGTTTGTGTTGTAAGATTGCCGAGGCATTCTCCCCCACACTTAAAACTTCATTACCTTTGAGCCTTTGCTTATTGGTATACAAATCCTTCAACACCTTTGCATACTTTGGAACTTGCTTGATTGCATCTATGAGTGGTATGTTCATATGGATCTTCTTGAGAACGTCTAAAATCTCCTTTTCTAGTGCCTCCTTCTTGGAACTTGCAAATCTGCGAGGAAAAGGTAAAGGAGGAACATAAGTAGAAACTGGAGTTTTAGAGTTAGGAATAGGTACCTCAGAAGTTTGGGGAGAATCCTCATTCTTCTCCTCCAAAACAGGTTCCTTTGGTGTTTCCACCTTGCCCGAATCAGTAACTTCGGGTTGCACAAGTGTTGTCCCACTTCTCAACGTAATAGCATTGAAACCCTCTTTTGGGTTGATAGGTTGAGAAGGGAGTTTCCCACCAATTTGTGCCTTCACTTGGTTCAACTCAGTAGCCATGGAACCCATTTGTGTCTGCAAATCCTTTATCGCACTCTTAGTCTCTTGTTGGCTGTCTTTAAACATAGAAGAAATGCCTTGCATCATTGTTTGAAGCTTTGAGTCGATATCGGAACCTTGATTTTGCATTGATTGTTGTGGTTACTGAAATTGTTGTTGTTGCGCTTGGAATTGTTGTTGTTGTGGTTGAAATCCACTCGAACAGTTGAAAGTAGGTTGTTGAACCGCTCCTTGCTTGTTCGCATAACTAAAATTGGGGTGATCTCTCCATCCTGGGTTGTAAGTGTTTGAATAAGGATCATACCATCTTTGCTGACTTGGAAATATCACGTTATCTTGCTCATTGGTTTCCTCATACCCTTGATGAGAACTTGGTATCACTGCGGCTGAAACTTGTTGCAGCATTGCTGTGATGTTACCCATTTGTTGACGAAGTTCCTCTACCTCGCTCACTTCATTGACTCTCCTAAGAAGCACATCCGAGCCGCGACTCAAGAATTGTTGGGAGTTTGCTGCCATGTTCTCAATCAACTCTCTAGCTTGTGCCACCGTATTTCTCACTAGTGCACCACCACTCGCAGTGTCAATAAGGTTCCTATCGCTTGATTGGAGTCCTTCATAGAAGTATTGGATAATCATAGCGTCGCTGAATTGGTGATGAGGACAGCTTGCCACCAACCTCTTGTATCATTCCCAACAATCATATAAGGATTCTCCCATATTTTGCTTCATTCCTCAAATCTCCTTGCGAATTTGAGTAGCCTTAGACGCAGGAAAATATCTCTCTAGAAAGAGTTTCTTCAACCCATTCCAAGTTGTGACACTTCCGGGAGGCAAGTAATATAACCAATCCTTAGCACTATCCGCCAAAGAGAATCGGAAAACCTTCAACATAGCACCATCGGGCACCATATTCGCTGGAAGCATTGCCGTGACAATGGTGTGGAATTCCATAAGATGTTTGTTTGGATCTTCATTCACCATGCCATGGAACTTTGGTAATTCTCTAAGCAGTCCCGGCTTTATCTCAAAAGTAGAATCGGTTTGAATACAACCTCGCTGTGTATCCAGCTTGTGCGAAGCTAAGTACTTGAGTGTACGATTTGCAGCGTCACCCATTGCTTCTTCTTCAAAAGGAATCTCATGTTCTACTCCTTCTCCTTCTTGCTGAAGAGCTTCGTGTTCTACTTCCAAGTTTTTTCCTTCCGTTGTGCCTTGCCTTGGTTGGAGTATTGTGCCTTTCCGAGTAGATATCCCGCACCTTGGATAATTCCAATCTTTAGAAGCCAGGGATTAGGTATCTGAAACACAATTCTCACAAACAAGTGAGAAACAAGACAAGAAACGAAAAGCAAGTATGCAAGCAGAAAAATAAAAAGAAACTAAAAACTTAATAACTAGCTGAATGCCTTCCCGGAAACGGCGCTAAAATTTGATCGGTTGTCAGGCGACACAAATATAATTCACTTTCTTACTCAATAAAATATGAATGAAGTATAGAGTAAGGAAGAGTTCGTATCCACAGAGAGGCAATTGTAGTTATCAATTTCTAGTTTTTTAGTAACCAATATGGGGGATTTATGATTTTTGTAAAATAAAAGTAAAATAAAAGCAAAGTAAATAGTTGGAAGTAATCAATAGAGAAAGATATTGGTCAAGGAATTCATCTTCAATCTTAAACATGTGCTTGCATATATGATTAGAATTACAATTTAATCTCATTTATTATCAAAAGCCTAGAAAATCAAGAGAGCAAGATAATCTAATAATTTCCAAAGTTAATCAACACATACATTAGAGCTGCGTATGTGAATTCTACCTAAAGAATAACCTAACGCCTTGTGCTAATCAAGTTCAATTCCCAGGAGCATTAAGTTTTGGAAATAGGCTAATCAATGTAATTGTCATACATTGCGCATAACAATTCGGACAATGGTCAAACTCTACATATGATTATAAGAGTGTATCACTACAAACAATAATCATATCATGCTACTTGTATTTGGGGTTATCGCTCGATGAAAACCCTAAAATATCTATGGACAAGATGCAAGTTCAATTAATTGGCCACTTAACTAACTAAACATCTAAATCCTATCACAATACATCAATCATGTGATATTAAAAACAGTAGAGATATGAACGAAAACAAAGAGAGAAAACTAATACATAACTTAAGCACAAGTTTTAGAAATAGGACTACATCCTTAACCAATAATATTAAATTTAGCTACACATATTCATGGAGTTCATCATAATCAATAATCAAATAAAGGAGATGAATATTAAATACGAAAGCAAACCCTAGTTGTCGTTCTCTTCTCTGCTCCAAGGATAGAATAAAAACGTCATTCTCAAAAGTTATAGAAGTCTTCCCTTTTATGTCTCTTCTTTGGTCCAAAATTAGGTATAGTCTTCAAAGTCCATTAGTTGGAAATTCACCCGGCCCACGATAGAGAGAAACCCATGTAGAAAATATGTCCCAAAAATCGCTCACCGGAAAAATGGGTATTTGGCCGGAAATTGGCCGGAATCCGGTACCGGACCGGAGCTCAGGCGATCGGAGAAGTCAAACGGTCAACGATCTAGTCGGTCAAACTCAGCGAGTCAACCCGGTGTCAACTAAGTCAGTTGACACGAGTTACATGCCAAGATTGTTGCACAGAGAGACAAACTTGCACCAGCCATAAACCTTCCAGCCATGATGGCTAGACCTTCCTGGCACATCTCAGCTACAAGTTCAACATCTGCCAATTCAACCATGCCCACTGCAGCTGTAACCCTTTCTCAGTCCAAGCTTCAATGCCATCTGCTACACTTGATTGCACCATAACCAGTGCTCACCCTGCAATGCCTCCAACTTCATAATCAAATTGCATCTTCAATGCACAACTCACAGAACCTGCAATGCTTTAACCTTTATGCCAACTCAACACCAACAACAACCAGTTCTCTTCTTTCTCAACTGCCATCTCCATCGATTTTCAGTTCAATCCAAAAATCCCCACCTCAACTTCACATATACATCATCTCAGTTGAATTCATCCTGAGTTCGTCACCTCCATTGCAGTAACCACTATCTTCTATTTCCTGCAAAACAACCATAACAACATCTCAAGCAAACCAAGAAATTCACAGAACCTCAGAATTCCCCAGCTTAACTTCATTCCTGCAGAACCCAAATCAACCTGCAATATTCAGAACCCCCCATGAACTCCAGTTATCTCAAATATCTTCTTTGCACATAAGCCAGCACCCAAGTCTCTTGAATCAATTCCTGCAACATACAAAATTACCCTGCACTTGAGCTAACACCATTGCAGATCAGCATATTCATTCCCTTTGTTGTATTTGAGCTCACACAACCCTTGTTAATTGCAGCTGCAGTTTCAAAATCATCTGAAACACCCTCATTTGCTACCAAATCAATTCAGCCATCCATGGCATCACCATCATACATTCTCCCATCTTAAATTCACCAGAGCATCACCACTATAAGCCTAGACCACCACTGCGAAACCACCAATGCCATATCCTGCCTCAGATTCAACATCACTGCCAATTCCTAAATCAAATCAAACCCATTAATCTGTTCTTGGCCAATTCAACTACATTAATTAGCAGAATCATCTTTATTTCACCCATTTCTTTGAACAACCATTTCTCAATTATTCATAGCAGATATCAATTTCGAGCACCACATCATCAAACTCCATTTCTTCGATCTATTCAATACCCATGCCTTCTAATCTCTTATTCTCTGTTTATCAACCCACATAAACTCTCAAATTTGGCTATTTCCAGTGAACCCATTCTTTCACCAACATCAATTGCTTCATTCTTCACCCTGTTCATCTTAATCTCTAATTCCTTAAGCTGCTTCTTTCACAACGACCTTTACTGAATCATCACCCATTATAGATCCATGTTACAACTTTCAGATTTGAAACCAACTGCAACAAATAAGCGGAATTTCTTCATTCAAATCTTCCACAGAAACAAACATCCACACAAACCCTAGATTCCAACAAAACCATAATTATTCAATCACCAGCCACATGGAATCTGCTCTCATCCCTCTCACATAGAGCTCTGATTCGTCTCCCATATCTAATTCTCGATCTGTTCTCCATCTTAGTGTAATAGCAGCTGCTGGTATGCAGCCATTCTTCTTCTCAGTGAACTAATGATTGAGAAGCCCTGAACTCTAGGGTTATCGGCTGGGCCGGTTATTGATAGCTGGTCGTTCTGATAAGGGGTAGCCAAATTGGCATCCCCTTATCCTCATCCAGCCTAAATTTAATGCTCATCCAAATAATTTCCTCTTAACCTTGACTAAGCTCCAGAAAGTGTTTGCCTACGCAGTGATAATTTTGGACTTTTGCTCAAATGAATGCTCTTCCACCAGCTGCAGCCGCCTCTTGCATCTCAAGTCCACTTCTTCTCTTCAATGTCTTAATATCATTAAAGTCGCCATGATTTTCAGACATAATTTGCATCACTAAAGCTGGCATACTTTTCAGACAGATATGAAGAAATAAAAGCAAATAATGAGACACAATCCGCCTCCAACGCTTTTGCCATGTTTCCTCCTCTTTTGATCCAAATGACTCCAAAGTACCTAAATACTCAAAAACAAAACATAAGATACATAATTTACAAGAAAACTAGCAGAGAAAGCATAAACAATAGATAAATATAAAGGTGTTTTAGACACCTATCAAGGGTTGATTTGGGGAGGGAAGCAAAGAAAGGTGTTGAGACCAGAATAATTCCGGGAGAGTAGTGTCTCGACTTGTATCAGAAAGTGAAAGCTTCAGAAGCTTGCAAGAGATGAAAGCTTATTGGAGAGTTTGCAAAGTTTCATTTTCTGAGAGTGTTGTGTTTTTTTCCTGACCGAGACTTGTTGTCTAGTGGAAATAGGTAAGACCAATTTATACAAGTCGAGATTGAAACGTACCCTGGCCTCATGAAGGAAGAGAGTAAAGGGTGAAATAATGGGAGGAGGTGGTAACCGTATGATGTTTATGGGTGAAAACGTTTTCACCATTATTTCGTTATTTATTTGACCGCTTTATTCCTTTTCATGCTTTCTTAATGTGAGCGTAGTGTACCCTGCATGCTGTGACCGCCAAACCAAGACCTTGGAAAGCATCCCCCAGTTTGTGTTGATGTCTCGAGTGTTGGTTGCACCTTGAGTGCAAGTGGCGCTGCAAGTGGCGCGTGTGGCATGTGCCAATGTCATGTGCGGAATGCCTTTGTTAGGGGTTGCACCTTGAGTGCAAATGGAAATGGAATAGCTGCTAGTAGAGCGTATGGCATGTGCGGAATGCCTTGGCGGTAGGTTGCACGTTGAGTAAAAATGGCAATGCCAGAGCTGCCAGTGGCGTGTGTGGCATGTGCCAATGGTATGTGTGGAATGCCTTGGTGGTAAGTTGCACGTTGAGTGCAAGTTAGGCTACCAGCGAGGGTTTTGGCATGTGCTAATGGCGTGCGTGGCCATTAGGGTCACGGCCTGGTAATAAAAGCTACCAGCGTGCGTGTTCAGCATGTGCCAATGGCATGCTCGGCCATTAGGGCCACGGCCTGGTAAGAAAATCTATTAGCGTATGTGTTTGGCATGTGCTAATGGCATGCTCGGCCATTAGGGCCACGGCCTGGTAAGAAAAGATACCAGCGTACGTGTTTGGCATGTGCCAATGGCATGCTCGGCCATTAGGGCCACGGCCTGGTAAGAAAAGCTACCAGCGTACGTGTTTGGCATGTGCCAATGGCATGCTCAGCCATTAGGGCCACGGCCTGGTAAGAAAAGCTACTAGCGTGCGTGTTTGGCATGTGCCAATGGCATTCTCGACCATTAGGGCCACGGCCTGGTAAGAAAAGATACCATCGTGTGTGTTGGCATGTGCCAATGGCATGCGTGACCAATTTGGCCTAGGTTGCACGGTTTGCAAGCTTAGGCGTGGGCGCTATTTTGGCATGGCGTGGCTAAGGCCAAGGTAAGGGTGCTTGGCTTTGCATGGTGTGACTAGCATATCTAGGTCCGAGGCAGAGTGCGTTTGGCATGGAGCGGGTAGCTTGGGCTAGGTGTGGATGGCATGATTTGAATAGCATAGCTAGGGCCGAGGCAGAGTGAATTTGGCATGGCGCGGCTAGCTTGGGATAGGTGTGGCGGGCATGATTTACCATTGGCACAGAGGTGCGGCTAGCATGGTTGGCATGTTTTGGCGCTTTTGGTGTGACTAGAATAGCTAGGGCCAAGGCAGAGTGTGTTTGGCATGGCGCGGCTAGCTTGGGATAGGTGTGGCTGGCATGATTTGCCATTGGCACGGAGGTGCGGCTAGCATGGTTAGCATGCTTTGGCGCGTTTGGTATGACTAGCATATCTAGGGCCAAGGCAGAATGCATTTGGCATGGCGCGACTATCTTGGGCTAGGTGTGGCTGGAATGATTTTCCATTGGCACGGAGGTGCGGCTAGCATGGTTGGCATGCTTTGGCGCGTTTGGTGTAACTAGAATAGCTAGGGCCAAGGCAGAGTCCGTTTGGCATGGCACGGCTAGCTTGGGCTAGGTGTGGCTGACATGATTTTCCATTGGCACGGAGGTGTGGCTATCATGGTTGGCATGCTTTGGCGCGTTTGGTGTGACTAGCATAGCTAGGGCCAAGGCAGAATGCGTTTGGCATGGCGCGGCTAGCTTGGGCTAGGTGTGGTTGACATGATTTTCCATTGGCACGGATATGCGGTTAGCATGGTTAGCATGCTTTGGCGCGTTTGGTGTGACTAGCATAGCTAGGGCCAAGGCAGAGTGCATTTGGCATGGCGTGGCTAGCTTGGGCTAGGTGTGGATGGCATGATTTGCCATTGACACGGAGATGAATTAAGATTTTGCTCGTTGTAACCCTAATTTGAAAAGAAAAAAATCCTATTAATTACTGACTAAATGTATTAAATTTTCTAATAAATGTGTCACCGGTGACATTAGGTTATTTAGGGTTTTACGATTTTACCCTTTGTCTAAAAACCACCATCAACATTAAGTCCCCTGCTTAGCTCAGAACAGGAGCTTTGTTGTGAGGTAAGCATAAGATGGTGACAAACTATCAGCAGTAAATCGTAAAGAGAATTGAGGAGGCTTGTCTGACCTTTTTTATGAGATAAAAAGGATTTGAAATCCATGCCTCTGGCAGTTTTGTGCAAGTCGGGAGGCTGACATGATTAGGAAGTCGGCGTCTATGAAAAACGGGAAGCTGGCCGGGATTGGGAACTAGGAACAAGTTGGGAAGTTGTGCGGCGATGGGAATTGGCGCGAGTTGGGAATCTGGGCGGCATTGGGAAATGTGAAGCTGGGCGACCTTGGGAGTTGGCGCAAGTTACATGCTCGCTTGGTGAGGCCGGCTTAAGCTGGGAAGCTGGTGCAAGTTTGGAGACTGACCAGGATTGGGAAGCTTACATGTATTGTGAAGATGGCGCCGGTTGGGAAGATGACGCTGGTTGGGAAGCTAGCACAGATCGGGAAGCTCTTGCAAGGGAGACGCTTGCGGTTTAGGGTTTGACACGCCGAAACCTTAATTGGAGCCCTTCACTAAAGTTTCTGTAGAATCCCCATTTGGAGTCGGATTTTCGATGTCCACATATGTATCTTCAATCCCAGGAAATTTCCAAGCTTTAGTAAAGAATCTTTTTCACATATTGTAGGTAACTTCCATACATACAGAATGGTACATAAACCAACACTATATTCCACACCAATTTCTCCCAGTTCGTAATCGAACACAGGGCAGTGTAAATTTCCGTCAACTGAGTTTGTATGGAAGACGTGTTTCATGACTTTGGTACTTCTTGCACATGTCATAGAAGCATAATAAGGAACTTAAATGATGTTAGTTCACTTATTTTCTTAATTTCATGATCGTACTGATTTTCCACGCTTGATCCATTCTAATCCCATGTAATCTTCGTATTAGGTGTTTAACAACGAAGTTGGGAATCATGGGTCCATTAGTATGAGCAACCCTGGAGTTGTTGACGATGAATCACTTGCACCTCCAGGTTATGAAGTATTGATTGCCAATTCAGTGGAAGTGGCGTAAATCCTAATTGAGCCTCATATGGTGGAACTCGAATCGAAAATAGTAGGAACTGCTTCGTCTGAAGTTGCTTCCATGTGCAGCCTACTTTCATTACATCTCCTTGAATCCCTGTCCACAGGATTAAACTCTTCTGCATATGACGGTGGGATGCTCAGAAATTACTTGATAAAATATCCTGATAGTGCAGGCTTGGGACCCTCCACGACCCCGTAAAGTGTTGAAAGCGTCTTCTAGGCAGAGAAGTGATGATATTCTTGATATGGGGAGCGTGGTGATATGACCCTTGGTAGGAAGAATCGGCGTTGAAGTAGCTTCGGCTCTTGGTGAGGATGTTGAAACTTAGGAAGCTAAACGTTAAAGTTTTGGCTTCGGACCCTAGAGCAGTTTATGGAGAGAATGTTAAAGCGGAGCGGTTGCATTAATCAGTGTGTTATCAAACCGGGCATCCTTCAAGCGAACAGTGGTTAGGAATCCCTAGTTCTTTCAATCAACTGTGCTTTAGTTTGGGAGCGGCTTCTCTGGTTGGATACAGATGCTTCCCTAATGCAGTGGGAGCGGCTTCTCTGGTTGGAAACAAACGTTTCCTTAATGCAGTGAGGTTGAGGGCTGCATGTATGTCTTGACGTTGCGCCTTGGAGAAACATAGAATCTCACATAAATGTTTCATCATGGACCACACAGGTTTTTGGACGAAGTCCCCAGAAATCATGCGTCTCTTGACAGGAAGAGAGTCTTCGTGAACCTAGGGGTTCGATGATTTGCTTCGATTTTGGAGAATTCGTTCCTGATCTTTACATGTGATGAAATTGGATTGCCAATTCCCTACGGGGTGTTCAAGTACAACGGTAGAAGGATGCAAGCTGCCAGCGCAGGGTGTGGTATTGTGGCCGGTTATGTGCGTGCTGCATGTGTGCCTGACGTGTGCGTCTGGTGTTGTCTTGGACGCGGACTGTTAGCACTGGAACTTTGGCTATCAAGCTGTGATGATAGCGCGAGAGGCTTTTTTTCTTCGTGGGACGGTGGAATCGATACTTGGAAGGCGTGCAGGGTGGATCATGGAATGCTGGTGTTGGCGGTAGCGTGGTAGCAACAGAGTGGGCAAGCATATTCCGGCTATGCACTCCAGCGTTCCTCCTTCAGCTTGTTCTCCCTTTTTTTGGTGCAAACCCTAGACAAAGGTATGCCTTCCATAAATATGTAGGAATATAGTTCCTTTCTTCGAATATTGCTGTAGTAGCGTCAGTTACCTCATGAATAGTAACTGGTAATCGTTATGGTGCAAAATCGGTACACATAGTGATGCAATAAAGAGTTGGGGATGAAACATGCGGTCCTCTAAATGATGAAGGACGTCTTCTTCGAGAAAAGTAAACTACTGTTGAATGGCTTCCTTTGCACTTCTGTCTTCTGAAATTCTTCTGTTTTTTTTTTTTGGAAGGCAAATGAAAATCTGGCTTATGGTTTTGATTTTCTGGATTTCTGGGTTGATAGAAAAGTTTTTTTTTTTTTTTTTTTTTTTGGATTTATGCGTTGATAGGCAAGTGTTACCTATGAGGGTTTTGAGTTATTATTCGGGATAAACCGTTTTAGGATATGGAAGATATGAATAAATGAATATATGTTTTTTTTAGGGATGATGCCGCTTTTTGGTTATGATTGTAAGTGATATGAACATCCCAGGGAAGATATGGAACCATGAACATTGTGTGTTGGTAGATGACATGGGACGGAAATATAACATGGCTATTGGTTTTATCATTCCTGTTAAAATTTGAAATGGTAAACCATATATATTCTGTCTAGTCAAGACTTGCTCGGTTTCCCGGATCTCTTGACGAAAAGGGATCCTCGTGTGTAAGATCGTGTTTCGAGGAAAGCACCACTGTGATTGTGAAAAGTCCCCAGGTGAAGGAAACAGAGGACGAAGAACTGTGCTTGTGGATTTCGGTCGGTTCCGACAGATATGATGACTCCCATGTCTTTCAACTCCTCCAATATTCAGGTAAGTGTTGTTTCTGATGGTTCACCCAAGCCGTGTGGGTTTTTATTTTTTTTCTGAATATTTGCATCTTGTCTTTACCAGGGCTTCGGTAATGTTAACGCCAGAATATGGAAAAGTACGAGCATATGGCCACACCCAATAAAATCACCAGTTGATTTGCGTTGGCTAACCGCGTGGAAGAAGCTTTATCTTCATTCGAGGACATGTGCGGAGTGACTGGCCACACCGTTTATGAAAACGTCATCGTCATCTGGGAGCACTACCGTGATGTGCGCGTAGAGAAGGAGTTCAGTGCTTCGTGGTATGTCAAAGGCCTTGCCGAGATCCTGAAGTTGAAAACTATAGAAGTCGAAAGTCTTTCTGCGGATAAAATCGTACGGCAAGAGTCGGAAGCCGAAGAATTATCCAAGATGTTGGCTCTAAAGAGAGAGGCTCTCTAAGATGCAAGGGAGGATTTCTCCAAGAAGTGCAAGCCCTTGCTGGATGATTTTCCTTAAATGTTCCTCTGTTTTTTCTCAACTCTCACTTAGGCTCTATTTTCTTTTATTTGAAAGACACACTGGGTGTCTGGTTTAGAGTTCGACTGGTTTTGATAGGCGGTTGGTATTTTTGAGGATATTGGATTGTTTTTTGGAATGAATGGTTTGAATAGTATGGCTCTGAATATGAATTGTGAGGAAAATATTGCTTTCAAGAAAGTGTGTGCCGGTAGTTGGCATAGGATCAAATGGTACGATAGTTTTGTCGAGAACCCGAAAGAATAAATCGCATATCTCGTCTGATCTAGACTTACTCAGTTTTCTGGGTCTTTTGGCTGAAAACAAAATCCTCCCCGCGCAAAATCGGTCTTGTATGTAATATTGTCGCGATTTCGGAAAGTCTCCAGTTATTTTGGAGCTTCCTGGTGACTGGGTCGTTTGCTTCTGGTTCCTGTGAAGTCCCCAATCGTCTCTTGTGGTTTGCGACTGGTAACCAGGCTGTATGGTTATCGAGTTGTAGATCCCCAAACAATCTGTTTGCAGTTTTGTCGGCGAGTCCCCAAGTCCCCAGTTGTTTCATGTAATTTCACGACTGGTAACCAGGTTGTCTGGTAGTCGAATAAACAACCTGCTTGCCTCTGTCTTCTTGAGGTCGATCTCCGAAAGTTGATATGCAACCGAAAGATCAATCCTCCCGCTGTGGTCGCCAATTGTTTATGGGTAAAATTCGTTTCTGCCGATTTTGGTAAATTCAGTAGGTGAGTGAGAAACTGGTTCAAACCCTAAACAAATGTGCTATACGTGAGAACTTTCTAGATTCGAGAAATCAATCTATACAAGTCCGGAATAAACCAAGAAATGGCCATTCCATACTTGCTTCGGTCACAAAGTGGAGGATAAGGGTTGATTTGGGGAGGGAAGCAAAGAAAGGTGTTGAGACCAGAATAATTCTGGGAGAGTAGTGTCTCGACTTGTATCAGAAAGTGAAAGCTTCGGAAGCTTGCAAGAGATGAGAGCTTTTTGGAGAGCTTGCAAAGTTGACTTTTCTGAGAGTGTTGTGTTTTTCTCCTGACCGAGACTTGTTGTCTGGTGGAAATAGGTAAGACCTATTTATACAAGTCGAGATTGAAACGTACCATGGCCTCATGAAGGAAGAGAGTAAAGGGTGAAATAATGGGAGGAGGTGGTAGACGTATGGTGTTTATGGGTGAAAACATTTTCACCATTATTTCCTCATTTATTTGACCTCTTTATTCCTTTCCACGCTTTCTTAATGTGAGCGTAGTGTACGCTTCATGATGTGACCGACAAACCAAGACCCTGGAAAGAATCCCCTAGTTTGTGTTGATGTCTCGAGTGTTGGTTGCACCTTGAGTGCAAGTGGCGCTGCAAGTGGCGCGTGTGGCATGTACGTAATGCCTTTGTTGCGGGTTGCACCATGAGTGCAAATGGAAATGCCAGAGCTGCTAGTGGTGTGTATGGCATGTGCGGAATACCTTGGCGGTTGCACGTTGAGTGAAAGTGGCAATGCCAGAGCTGCCAGTGGCATGTGTGGAATGCCTTGGTGGTAGGTTGCACATTAAGTGCAAGTTAGGCTACCAGTGAGGGTTTTGGCATGTGCTAATGGCGTACCATGGCCTCATGAAGGAAGAGAGTAAAGGGTGAAATAATGGGAGGAGGTGGTAGACGTATGGTGTTTATGGGTGAAAACATTTTCACCATTATTTTCTCATTTATTTGACCTCTTTATTCCTTTCCACGCTTTCTTAATGTGAGCGTAGTGTACGCTTCATGATGTGACCGACAAACCAAGACCCTGGAAAGAATCCCCTAGTTTGTGTTGATGTCTCGAGTGTTGGTTGCACCTTGAGTGCAAGTGGCGCTGCAAGTGGCGCGTGTGGCATGTACGTAATGCCTTTGTTGCGGGTTGCACCATGAGTGCAAATGGAAATGCCAGAGCTGCTAGTGGTGTGTATGGCATGTGCGGAATACCTTGGCGGTTGCACGTTGAGTGAAAGTGGCAATGCCAGAGCTGCCAGTGGCATGTGTGGAATGCCTTGGTGGTAGGTTGCACATTAAGTGCAAGTTAGGCTACCAGTGAGGGTTTTGGCATGTGCTAATGGCGTGCGTGGCCATTAGGGTCACGGCCTGGTAAGAAAACCTACCTGTGTGCGTGTTTGGCATGTGCCAATGGCATGCTCGGCCATTCAGGCCACGACCTGGTAAGAAAAGCTACCAGCGTGTGTGTTTTGCATGTGCCAATGGCATGCTCGGCCATTAGGGCCACGGCCTGGTAAGAAAAGCTACCAGCGTGCGTGTTTGGCATGTGACAATGGCATGCTCAGCCATTAGGGCCACAGCCTGGTAAGAAAAGCTACCAGCGTGCGTGTTTGGCATGTGCCAATGGCATACTCGGCCATTAGGGCCACAACCTGGTAAGAAAAGATACCAGCGTGCGTGTTTGGCATGTGCCAATGGCATGCTCGGCCATTAGGGCCACGACCTGGTAAGAAAAGCTACCAGCGTGTATGTTTGGCATGTGCCAATAGAATGCACAGCCATTAGGGCCACGACCTGGTAAGAAAAGCTGCCAGCATGCGTGTTTGGCATGTGCCAATGTCATGCTCGGCTAAAAGGGCCACGGCCTGGCAAGAAAAGCTACCAGCGTGCATGTTTGGCATGTGCCAATGGCATGCCCGACCATTAGGGCCACGGCCTGGTAAGAAACGCTACCAGCGTGCATGTTTGGAATGTGCCAATGGCATGCTCGGACATTAGGGCCACGACCTGGTAATAAAATCTACCAGCATGCGTGTTGGCATGTGCCAATGGCATGCGTGGCCAATTTGGCCTAGGTTGCACGGTTTGCAAGCTTAGGCGTGGGCACTATTTTGTCATGGCGTGACTAAGGCCAAGGTAAGGGTGCTTGGCTTGGCTTGGTGTGACTAGCGTAGCTAGGGCCGAGGCAGAGTGCGTTAGGCATGGCGCGGATAGCTTTGGCTAGGTGTGGATGGCATGATTTGACTAGCGTATCTAGGGCCGAGGCAGAGTGCATTTGGTATTGCACGGCTAGCTTGGGCTAGGTGTGGATGGCATGATTTTCCATTGGCACAGAGGTGCGGCTAGCATGGTTTTCATGCTTTGGTGCATTTGGTGTGACTAGCATAGCTAGGTCCAAGGCTGTAGGACCAGAATATCGCTACAACGGTATTCCAACGAATAACAACATTTCTGCGAAGAATGTCGCGAGTTCTTTAACAACACTTGGAGAGTGTCACAGAATATGATAAGGAATGATGTAATGACTGACGATTGAAGAAACATGAAGAGAGCATATTTATCCTGCGATGGTCACAAAGCTTGCGAGAAAGAACATTATAGCTGTCGCGATACAATCGCAGAGTAAATCCGAAATAAAAGGAAGACTTAGCTGTCATCCGCTATGTAAATTCCTATATAAAGGGTTCCATTAGATTCAGAAGAGGATGATGTATTTTTTTGAGAGTTGAGAAAATCTTTAGGAGAGAGAAATTTCAAGAGAAAAGTTGTATTCTTGAGTTCTTACATTTCCTGTAAATCAAATAAGAAAGTGTCGTTTTTAATCTTCAAATTTGAGTTGGTTATTACAAATTCTTAACAAGGGTGTAGTGTAGGATTTCCTGCAACTACATTTTGGCGCCCGAAACAGGGATTGAATTAACGAAAATCATAGAAAAAGTGAAGAAGAAGGTAAGAATTGTTCAAGATTAAAAAAATCATTAAACAAATCGGTAAAATAATTAAAGGAAGAATGATTAAAATCAAAGAGGATTGTAGAAAATTGGAATGTGGTATGGTAACAAGAACAATGATTGATAGATTTCATGAAAATATTAAGGGGAAGATACATAAACCGGATTTTGAAGGAAAGAAAATTATGACGGTGGAGAAAATATCATTATTGAAAGATTGGGAAAAGCAGGAGATCACATTTACAGCAACAGAAGTACCAGAAGAAAATCTATCTCAGACATCTCCTTTGGTAATCACGGTATCCACTATACCATTGAGAAAGGGAGAATCAATAAAATCTGTAGAAGAGTGGGCTATGAATAGAACTTTGGTGGATGCATGAAGTTCTATGGATATAATATTTTATCATACTTTTAAGAAAATGGGATATAAGGATGAAGAAATGTCTTGTTCAACATATCATATTCATGGCTTTGGAAAATATTTAACAAAACTTAAAGGCTAAATAGTGGTACGAATTCCGCTAGGAGAGATTGAAACACAACATTATGTGTGATAGATGTGGAATCACCGTATAACATGATATTGGGAAGGCCGTGGATACATGCAATCAAGGCTGTAGCATCAACATTGCATCAATGCATAAAATTTCCTATGACCAGTGGAATTGGAGAAATTAGAGGAGATACAGATTTTGCGAAGCTATGTTACCAAATCGAAGTAAGAAATTATGAAGAGCATCCAAAGCTGCGAAAATCTCGCAGAAAATTGACGAAAGAAACGGAGAAAGAAGAAGAGTTTAAAATTTACATGATAAGAGCAAAAGAATGAAAAGGAATACCCAACGAAATTTCGCGAGAAGGAGATGAACTCGTGAGAGTCATGAAAGCACCAACACCAATGGGAGAACCTGAAGCCAGTTACACTGCAGCAGAACCAACAAAGGAAGTAAATATTGGGAGTAAAGAAGAGCCTAAAAGATTGAGAATTAGGACTAAAATGGAGGCAGAGGAGGAAGAAAGAACTATAAATCTTTTACGAGAATATAAGGACATCTTCGCGTGGAGCATGGATGAAATGACAGGGATAGATCCATCAATAGCATGTCATAAATTAGAAATCAACAAAGATGTAAGACCATTCAAACAAAGAATAAGGAAAATCGCAACAACATACCATTCCCTAATAGGAGAAGAACTAAAGAAAATGCTTGATGCAGGAATTATAAGGCAAGGAAAATATCCAGAGTGGATTGCAAATATGGTGGTGGTCCCAAACAAGAACAAGGGGATAAGAATTTGCATAGACTTTACTGATTTAAACAAAGCTTGTCCTAAAGATAGTTTTCCATTACCAGATATCCCACAAATGGTCGAATCGGCAGCGGGAAATGCTATAATATCTTCATTGGATGGACATAAAGGATATAATCAAATCCCTCTCGCTGAAGAAGATCAAGAGCATACCGCATTTTTTTGCTCCAAGAGGATTATATTGTTATACAAAGATTCCCTTTGGCTTACGAAATGCTGGCGCAACATATCAGAGAATGGTGGAGAAGGTGTTCGGAAAAGTGGATCCACAAAACATTATAAGTGTATGTAGATGATATGCAGCTTAAAAGTAAAGAAGCTGAGAATCATTTGCAAGATTTGAAAGAGATTTTTGATCAAATGCGACAATTTAATATCAAAGTGAATCCCGACAAATGTAATTTTGGAGTAACTTCAGGAAATGTTTTGGGGTATATTGTTTCAAAACAAGGAATACAAGTTGATCCAACAAAATTGCAAGCAATTCGCGATATGCCAACGCCTGCGATGGTAAAAGATGTGCAAAAATTGAATGGACTCTTAGCCTCACTAGGAAGATTCATCTCGCGATCTTCAGACAAGTGCAGACATTTTTTCGATATACTCAAGAAGGGAACAAAATTTAAGTGGACAGATGAATGTAAAAAGGCTTTTCAAGGAATAAAAGAACATTTAATGAACATAACTATCTTACAGAAAGCTGAACTGGGAGAAGAACTATTGATTTATCTCGCAACAACCACATATGCGCTAAGTGTTGTGTTGCTGCGAGTAGATGCATGGGTAGAAAAACCAATTTATTACATCAGCAAAATATTCAATTCTGCAGAGATAAATTATCCAAAGATTGAGAAACTAATTCTAGCGTTGGTGCATGCAACTTTTAAGCTTCGCATGTACTTTCAAGCACATAAGGTCAAAGTGTTAACAAAAGTGCCAATTGAATCAGTAATGAAAAATTCAAAAAGATCAGGCAGAGTTGAGAGATGGAATGCACAAATAGGACACTTTGATATCCAATATGAAGTTTTATCCTCACCAAAGTCACAAGTTATCGCAGATTTCTTAGCTGAATTTCTTTTAGAAGATGATGAAGCTATGGAAGAGATGATGGATATAGAAGAGGAACATAGAGATCCAAAAGAGCTATTAACAGAACCCGACAGATGGGAGATATTGGTGGATGGATCATCAAATGGAGAAGGAAATGGGATTGGAGTTGTTTTTATTTCGCCAGAAGGAGAAAAAATAGCTTTTTTCATTTAGATTGGAATTTGTATCCACTAATAATGAGACATAATATGAGGCCGTGATTCATGCTTTAAAATTTGCGGTACAAATGAAATTGGAAAATGCTAGAACCACCAGCGATTCACAATTGGTTATTCTCCAGATAAAAGGAGAATACACAACAAACGAACCATCTTTGAGAAAGTATAAAAGACTAGTTGAAGAATTGTCTGCGAGGATCCCAAAAATAAAATGGAGACACATATCAAGGAAAGATAATAGGCTCGCAGATGCTTATCTTTCATATCCAGTATGATGACAAATCCAGTTGCGAGATGCATAAAAATTCAAACACTTTTATTACCAGCGATAAACAAGGAAGAAGAAGAGGATGATGTGATGATGGTAGAAGTTGGCGAGGAATAATCAAAGAGCAACATTACAGATTGGTGAGCAGATCTTCATGCATACTTGGCAAGAGGAGAAATCCCAAGAAATCGATTAGAGGCACATAAATTAAAAAGTAGGGAAACCAATTATGAGTTAAGAGATGGAGTATTATATCGTAGATCTTTTAGTGGACCATCGCTAAGATGTTTGACGAGGGAGGAAGGACAAAAAATATTGAAGATGTTGCATAGTGGTGATGCTTGTAATCATAGTGGAGGAATATATTTGGCATATAGAACAAAAATGCAAGGCTATTACTGGCCATATATGCATGAAGATGCAAAGCAACTCTCAAGGCGTTGCGAAGATTGCCAGCGATATGGAAGGAAGATACATGCACCAGGAGCACCAATATTATCTTCAAAAAGTGTATGGCCTTTTGGGAAATGGGGATTAGATATTATGGGACCATTTGTGCCTAGCTCTGGACAAAGAAGATAACTAATTGTCGCAACAGATTATTTCATAAAGTGGGGAGAAGTAAAGTCAGTACAACATATCCACGATAAAGATATTTTTACATTCATATTTGAGAATATAATTTGCAGATTTGGGATTCCAGCACAGTTGGTGTCTGATAATGGAAAGCAATTTGAAGGGCAGAACATAGAATTGCTACTCAATGCATTTAAGATAAAATGTGGAAAATCTACTCCTTTATACCCGCAAGCAAATGGTCAAGCTGAAGCAACTAATAAGAAAATCGCATATCATAGAGCATGGTGCGAGCAAGTGCATAATGCAATATGGGCTTACAATACAACCAGATGAGAAGCTACCGGAATGTCACCTTTTTGTTTGACATATGGGGTTGAAGCTGTGCTACCAACAGAAGTAGCTATTCCTACAACAAAAAGAGAGGCTTGGGAAAGAAATCTAAGTGCTGGAATGATTTTAAATAAATTGGTTGAATTAGAAGAAAAAAGAGAAAATACTTTACAACATATGGAAAATTACCAGCGAAAATTAGCTCGCGAGTACAACAAACGTGAATTCCAACCTGGCGATTTAGTGCTGCGAGAAACACCAAGTTATCAGCGAGAAAATGGTGGAAAGCTGGCAAGAAATGGGATGGACCGTACATCATCAAAGAGGTAGTTGGAACTGGGGCATACACACTAATGGATCCTGAAGGGAGATATGTTGGTCAAAGACTTGATAGACCATGGAATAGACAATTTCTAAAAAGGTATTATCAATGACAACTTCTGCGATATAAGAGATATCGGTACGTTGTATGATGAAACAGATAATAAAATCTTCTTTCTCTATTACAACTGAGAGGTTCTTCTGATAACAAAGAAAAACAAGAGCTGCGAGCATAATCGCAAGAAAGGCAAATAAAAATTTCACAGATATTTAATAGAATGGGACGAACCTTTATGGCGTGCACCCTAGTTCGCGAATAAAATTTCGCAAGAGGCAAATGTAAGACCTAATAGTGCGTCATATGAGGGGGTATCTGTTTACATGACTCAGGGATAAGGTTATACCGCTGCTGGAATCTGAGTCATGAAGATGTTGGGGTTAAAGAAAACCTATCCAGGAGAGGGATCTTGGATTTCCAAATATATAAGGTTATACCCTGGTTGGACGAATAAGGACCTCTTTTAAGGAGTGCAGAGTATGACCAAGGTTCCGAGGTACACGGTTGAGTCAAGGGTGCCCGGGGCGTACGAAACTACCCTGGTATTCCTTGGCAAGTCTTGGCTATGATGCACTTGGCCCGAAGAAAACCCCACTTAGGGTGCAGTCTTGTAATTATAAGCTATATAGGCATAAAGGACAAGAGGCTGCGAAAACAACTGGTTGTTGGAAAATCTGGATGGGAGGAGCTAGTCTTGTATGGCCGATGTGCCCTCCTTGAAGGGGCAACCAGGGGGAAGATAAGGGAGGCACCCTCCATTAGGGAGCTGATAAGCGTCTAAAGATGGCAATGTCATGGGGATTTATGATCGCAAGAACATTTAGGCCTGTCATATTTTCGCGTGACAAAAATTATACAGAGGCAACAAACCAAAAGAGAAAAGTTAAGATGAGATCAATGGGTTTTTACATGAAAGTGTAAAGACGTCCTGCGATTTCATCGCAAGACGGCAATGTCATAAGGTTTAATTCTCGCAAGAGAGTTTAAACTTATCATATTGTCGCAAAGAAGTTAAAAAATATGGATAAGACAAGATCAAAGGGTCTTTAAATGCAAATGTTAAGAAATCATGCGATTTTGTCGCAGATAGAGAAAATTTGGCAAAATAAGACCTTTAACTAGGAAGGAAAAATAAGACCAACAGAATAATCTTAAACATTAACTATTCTATTTAAGAATGCATGAAAGATTTGTTCATCACATGAGAATATATGAGAAGACAGATTCCTTCAGAATTTTTCAGAATATCGCAGTAGTATTCATTGCATAACAGATATATTTTGTAAGAGGTATAGCTATACAACTCGCAAAAAGAAGATACAGGAAATAATTCACCATTTCAAGAAAGATAATGAAGGTCAAGAAGGGGAGTGGATAAATAAAATCTCATTATCTTCCTTGAGAATATTCAAAATAACAAAAGTAAAAGTTGAATTCTAAAAGTTGTAAAAAGTTACATTGCTCTCAAGAAAGGAGAAGAAAAAGAAAACGAAAATGAAATTCAAGCTTCAGCATTGGGATCGCCAGATTTATTATTTCTGTCAGAATTTTTAGGTTCACCAACGTTCTTCTCATTGCGAGTTTCTCCTTCATTATCTGCAATTGCTTCACCACCTGTAGCTATTTCTTTAAGAGGACTTTCTTCTTCTTCCATTGGGTCTTCTTGAGTAGTATCTTCTTCACCATTGGAAAATTCTAACTCCTTATCCATGGGAAGAGGCACTTCATCATCATCAACTTCTAGAGGAAGAACAGATACAGTAGGGAGAGATTGAGAAATTAAAATCTCATTCACAAGAACTTCAGCACTAATACGAACCTTTCGAAGGAAACCTCTGTCACGGTTTCTAATCTCTATATTCTTGAAGTATTCAAGGTAATCAAATCTTCTCTCGGCATGGTCGCGAAATTTTACAAGATCAGAAGTGAGAATCATGTTTTCTTTGTGAGCTTTATCCAGTTTTCCAGTAAGATCAGAAATGGTAGAGTGAAGATTTCTTTCAGACACTGCGAGTAACAAAAATAACAAGAAAATATTCAAATGAAGATCTCGCAAGGAATATAACATAGAAATTTAACAGAAAAACCAGCAAGTGAGGCATTCAAATGACTACCTTCTTTTTGAGAAGTTAAATTTTGAATTAATGAACAACAATTCTCCCATTGATTCATGGCATCATCAAACTTATCCCCAACTATACCCTTCTGGCGAGATTTTATGTTTTCTTCTTTGGAATGGAGATATGAATTTTCTTTTGCCAATAAAGAATAAGATTCTTTTAATTGGGAGTATTGATCTTGAAGCTTGCTGGCCTTTAAACTAAGAGTTAACCTACCCTTGATGAGTTTATCCTTCTCAGCGGTAGATGATTCAGTTACTTCCTTGAGTTCATCCTTAAGAGAACGCAGAGATTGCTCTTGATTATCACATATTCTTTGGAGATTACTCAATTGTTGCGAGGAAATCTCCATCAAGCTTGAAAATTTATATTTTTCTTGAGATAAAGTTCTATTTTCATCTGATAAAGATTCCGTCGCCAAATTTGCTTTGATTAACAAGTATGAGAGGCGAGTAATCTCGCTATTTAATAAATGTTGGCTCTGTGATAATTGATTATTCTCATTAGTGAGATTATCTATTTGATCAACTAAATATGTGTAGAGATTATCTAGTCTATTAAACTGATCCATCCAAGAATCTTTTTCAGCACGAGCTTCTTCAGCGATAGATTCAAATTTAAGTCTTTCAATGAATCAACTCTAATTTAAAACTAAATATACAAGCCAAGAATTTAAGAAAGAAGCTTAAGTACAGAGAAGATGAAAACTTGCTAGAACATAAAAACAAAAAGATAGAGGCAGAAAAGTATACCTTTCAACTCGTTATTCCTTCCGCGAAGATTCTCGCAGTCAAGAGAAGAATTGCGAAGCTGTTGGCGAAGAACATCACACTTTGAAGTTTTAACTTGAAGGTCTCTCTTTAAAGCGTCAATTTCATTTTCCAACGCTCGCGAGACAGTGCAGTCAGAACCAAAATATTTGATTAAAGAATAAAAAAAAACATGTTTCAGAGGATCAGTAGAAGATTTTCTAGCGTCATCTAGAATGGTGGATAAAACTTTAAAAGCAACATCGATACCAATTGATGTTTCTTTAGAAGAAGGAAGAGATGCATAGGGTGGAGTATTAAAAATGGTGAGTTGGAGATTTGATTTATTTGTAATGGTAGCATTATCAGAAGGAGGGGTGTCAGGAAAAGTAACGATTGAAGGTTGTAAAGGACTGGAGGGAATTTTGTTGACAGCAATTGTAGGAGCTTGATTTGTCAAAAACTCGGTAGAGATGGGGGTATTGACAGCAAGGTTCTCGCAGATAAAAGAAGGAGGATTCGATTGAGAAGGTGTGGGAATAGCTGTCGCAGATTTCAACTGGGGAATGATGATATCAGCCTCAAGAGTTTTAAATTGGCGGGATCTTTTGTGAGGTCTAGCGATATTCTTGTCATTCTGCGAATAATAACTTAGATAAGAAACAGAGGAAACAATATTGTTATTAAGGAATATAATGTGTTTCTTACTACATTATTACTCGCAGAACTCTTCTTCGTCTTTTCAGTCGGCCTCTTGCGGGGATTAGGGTTTTGAATTACAGACTGGGCATTAGGAGTAATTCCACTGAAGAGAAAACATAATATGAGAATTATGAAGAATCAAATAGAGAAGATTGGAAGATATGAGTAAAAATTGGTTCAAACAAATATTATAATTGAAAAACATACCTTGATGACTCCATTAGAACAGTAGTAGGAGAATATGAAGAATGAGAAGAGTTGCAGACGGAAAACAAAACAAACAGATGAAGAAGATAGAAAAGTAAAAGAATAAAATTAGTTTTGTAACCTAATCCTACCTTTTATAGGCAAAAGGGGATAACCTGTTGGTTAGAGACGTGTCGGTAAAAAGAAGAATTTACAACACGTGTAGGCGGTTAAGCTAAAATAACGGAGCTATGTCGAGAAGAAAATATGAAAAGAAAAGAAACTGCGACCACTATGAAGATTTGAAGATTCTCATATCCTCTCCACCTTGCGAAGAAGACATGAGAAGAGGCAAGATGTAGGACCAGAATATCGCTACATAGTATTCCAACGAATAATAACATTTCTGCGAAGAACGTCGCGAGTTCTTTAACAACACTTGGAGAGTGTCATAGAATAGGATAAGGAATGATGTAATGACTGACGATTGAAGAAACATGAAGAGAGCATATTTATCCTGCGAGGGTCACAAATCTTGCGAGAAAGAACATTATAGCTGTCGCGATACAATCGCAGAGTAAATCCGAAAGAAAAGGAAGACTTAGCTGTCATCCACTATGTAAATTCCTATATAAAGGGTTCCATTAGATTCAGAAGAGGATGATGTATTTTTTTGAGAGTTGAGAAAATCTTGAGGAGAGAGAAACTTCAAAACAAAAGTTGTATTCTTGAGTTCTTACATTTCCTGTAAACATTTCAAAATCAAATAAGAAAGTGTCGTTTTTAATCTTCAAATTTGAGTTGGTTATTACAAATTCTTAACAAGGGTGTAGTGTAGGATTTCCTGCTCAATAAGAACTATCTTTATCACATGATTGGTTAAGTAAAAAAAAGAAAACAAGGTATGATTTTATTTTAATCTCCTACATTATTGGCTACGGTACAATGTTACGTGATTAATAGTTCTATAAAAGCGTGCATGGGGTTTTATATATACCTGTTAGTCTTTTATTTTTTAATCGAGAACAATATTAGCTTTTTAATTAGCTAACGTACTAAAGTTGATCTTTTCTTAGTACTGTAGGATCCAATTATGGATGGATTTCATCCTAGTTTCAGTTGTGATTCTGGATAAGTACCTGGTGAAACCTTTGACAAGAATTACTTGGAGTCTGAAAAAGATGGTGTTGGTGATGATACTGTTGGGCTGGTCACTGCTTTTGGTCCAAAAAGTTTGTAGCCCCTTAACAAATTAAGGCAGTCAACTAACAAGTGCTTTGTTAGATATATGTTTAGGAAGAAAGGCATCAGGAGACTAATTTCATTCGAGCTCTTCATTTGTTTTGTGAATACAGAGAAAGAGAGGAAGAAGAAAAGAGAGAGAGTATAGACACCATTAGAGTTGATCTTTGGTGATGATTTTGGAGTTAGTCTTTGAAGAAGAAGAAAGGGTTCTTAGCTAAGGATCTATGGGTTGTTGTGGTGAAGATTGATTGATCAATTTCCACATCTCTTCAAATGGGGAAAAATCTAGGGTTTGTTCAAACTCTAGTAGTTTCGTATTACGCATAACGGCTCGGATTTCGTAAGCGTCCCCCAACAAGTGGTATCAGAGCTTTTGGGTTGAGCTAATCCTGTGCAATGGAAGAATCTAGCACTAGTAATAGAATGGTCAATTTGATCGGTGAGAACTTTGTGATATGGAAGGCGAAGATGAAAGACTGGTTATATTGTAAAAATCTATATGGTCCAATAGAGAGTAAGGGAGTAAGGCCTGAAAATACAAGTGAAGAAGATTGGAAAGTTACTAATCGAAAAGCAGTTGGTTTTATTCGTCAGTGGATTGATGATAGCATTTTTCATCATGTGGCTAGTGAGACACTAGCATATTCTTTGTGGACCAAGTTAGAGGAGATATATGATCAGCAGTCTCCTTGTGCAAAAGCTCTTCTATTCAAAAGGCTTGGAAAACTGTGTTACAAGGAAGGAAGTTCAATGGCGCAAAATTTAAATTAAATGAAGGGTATTATGAATCAGCTTACATCTATGGATCTCAAAATTCCCGAAGAGATTCAAGCTTATTTGTTGCTAAATACTTTACCAGACAGTTGGGAGCCACTGAGGAATTGTCTCAGTTATTCTTCTCCAGATAGGAAGTTGGACATGACTGTTACAACTAGCAGTTTACTGAATGAAGAAGTTAGAAGAAGGTCACTAGACTCATCTCATTCAGAAGCTCTTGTGACAGAAAATCGGGGTAGAAGAAAAGACAGAAGATAAGTTGGCCGTAGAAAGTCAAGGGGTAAATCAAAGTCCAGAAAGGAAGTTGATGTTGGAACTGTCGTATGAGAGGTCATTATTCAAATGAATGCAGGAAGCCGAAGCAAGAACACAAGAAGGGGAAAGGAAATGATAACCAAGATAATGGTGTTGCAGCTACTGCGACAAATGATGATATCATTGTATTCTCAGATTGTAATGATGTTTGTGTGAGTTTTACAGGTTCTGATTCAGAATGGATAGTTGATTCAGGTGCATCTTATCATGCTACTCCTCATGAAGATGTATTTTCCTCCTACAAGGCTGGTGACTTTGGGTCAGTCAGAATGGGAAACAGTGGTGTTTCGAAGATTATAGGAATGGGTAATGTAAAGGTTGAGACCAGTGTTGGTTGTACGTTGGTTCTCAGAAATGTGCGACATGTACCAGATCTTCATTTGAATCTAATGTCACCAGGAGTGTTAGATGATAAAGGGTACAACAATCACTTGGTTGATGGAAAATGGAAGCTAAGCAAGGGCTCCATGGTTATTGCAAGAGGAAAGAAGTGTGGCACATTGTTCAAGACACAAGTAAAAGTGTTAAAAGGTGAGTTGAATGCTGTTGACAAAGATTCAATCTCCTAGCTGTGGCATAGAAGACTTGGTCATCTTAGTGACAAGGGAATTCAACTCCTCACCAAAAGACAAGTTTTGCCAAATGCCAAAGGTATGCAATTAGGTAAGTGTACTCATTGTTTAGTTGGTAAACAAACTAGAGTCTCTTTTCATAAAGCTTTACCCAAGCGAAATTATGGTATTATTGATCTTGTTCATTATGATGTATGTGGACCTTTAAGGGTCAAAACACTTGGTGGTGATGTTTATTTTGTTACTTTTATAGATGATGCTTCAAGGAAGGTTTGGTCATATGCAATCAAGACCAAATATGGTGTTGTTCCTGTGTTCAAGATGTTTCACAACATGGTGGAAAGAAAAACAGGTATAACCTTGAAGTGCCTTCGTTCTGACAACGGGGGAGAGTACATTGGTCCACTTGAAGTGTATTGCAAGAGCATGGGTATACGTCATGAACAATCAGTACCGAAGACTCCACAACATAATGGTGTTGCAGAGAGGATGAACCGCACTATTCTTGAGAGAATCAGGTGCATGTTATCTCATTCCAAGTTGCAGAAGCATTTCTGGGGTGAAGCAATAAATACTGTTGTGTATTTGATCAATCGATCTCCTTCAATACCGCTAGATGGAGAAGTAGCAGAAAAGGTATGGAGAGACAAAGAGCCTACTTATGATCACTTGATATTGTTTGGTTGCAGGTCATTTGTTCATATCCCAAAAGATCAGAGATCAAAGCTTGATGATGAAGCAAAGAAGTGTGTGTTCCTAGGCTATGGAACAGAGAAGTTTGGTTATAGATTTTGGGATCCAGTTGAGAAGAAGGTTATCAGAAGTAGGGATGCAATATTCCTTGAAGATCAGACTATTGAAGACTTTGAGAAGATTGAGATGCCTAAGCATCAAGATGACATGACCTTGGATCCAAATCCAGTTGTTCCTTCTCTTGAACAACATGATGATGATGTTGATGGTAATGGCAATGAAGATGAAGCTCATGAAGATGTTCCAGTGGGTGATGTTGAGAAAGAAGTGCAGCAACAACAACAACAACAACAAGAAGCTGAGTTGAGAAGATCCAGCAGGACCAGATTACCTTCAACAAAGTATAGACCACATGAGTATGTGATGCTCACAGATGCAGGTGAACCAGAATCTTATGAAGAAGCTATTAGTGTTCCTGAAAGTCAGAAGTGGTTGAGATCCATGAAAGAAGTGGTTGGCTCTTTAGATGAGAATGACACTTTTGATTTGGTTGACAAGCCTGAGAACCAGAAAATTCTGAAAAACAAGTGGGTGTATAGAATCAAGAATGAATATGGTAACTCACAACCAAGGTACAAAGCATGCTTAGTTGTGAAGGGTTATGAGCAGAGAAAGTGTGTTGACTTCGACGAGATTTTCTCACCGGTGGTGAGATTTCCTTCTATTCGGGTTGTCTTGGAAATAGCCGCTAGTTTGGATCTTGAGATAGAACAACTAGATGTCAAGACAACATTTCTTCATGGTGAGTTGGAGGACAATGTGTATATGGCACAACCCGAGGGTTTTGAAGTCAAAGGCAAAGAGCACATGGTATGCAAGCTAAAGAAGAGTCTTTATGGTTTGAAGCAAGCTCCAAGAAGATGGTACAAGAAGTTTGAATCGTTCATGAAGGAACATGGGTATAAGAGGACAACTTAAGATCATTGTGTATTCATCCAAAAATTTGATGATGGTGATTTTATTACTCTTTTGTTATATGTTGATGACATGCTTATTATTGGCAAAGATAAGAAAAAGATTGACAGGTTAAAGTCAGATCTGATCAAGTCTTTTGCTATAAAAGACTTGGGTGCAGCAAAGCGTATTCTTGGCATGGAAATCACTCGTGATAGGAAAGCAAGGAAGCTGTGGTTATCACAAGAAAGCTACATTGAGAAGGTGTTGCAGAGATTCAACATGGACAAGGCCGAACCGGTAAGTTTTCCACTTCCAAACCATTTTAAGTTAACTCGTGATCAATGTCCTGTGAATGATGTTGAGAAACGGAAGATGGAGAATATTACTTATGCGTCCGCAATTGGTAGTTTGATGTATGCAATGGTGTGTACAAGGCCGGATATAGCTCATGCAGTTGGAGTGGTAAGAAGATTTCTATCAAATCCTGCTATAGAGCATTGGGAAGTAGTGAAATGGATACTACGGTATTTAAGGGGTACTTCTAATATGTGTTTGTGATATGGAGGTGACAAGCCAGAGTTAGTTGGTTACACAGATTCAGATTTGGCAGGTGCTCAAGACAGTCTCAAGTCGACATTAGGTTACTTATTTACCTATGCAGGGGGAGCTGTGTCTTGGCAATCCAAGTTACAAAAATGTGTGGCATTGTCTACTACAGAGTCAGAGTATATTGCAGCTACAGAGAGTTGAAAGGAGATGATATGGATGAAGAGGTTTGTTAGAAAACTCGGTGTGAAGCAACAAAGGTTCATCGTTTACTGTGACAACCAGAGTGCCATCCATCTCAGCAAGAATTCGAGTTTTCACTCGAGGTCCAAGCACATCAATATTAGGTATCAGTGGAAACAAGAAGTTCTCGACGAGAAGGTCTTGTATATTGAGAAGATCTATACAGATGACAACGGTTCTGATATGATGACAAAGTCGCAACCAAAATACAAGCATGTGTATTTCTGCAACAGGGCAGGTTTGGTGGTAACATGTACCTTACCATAAGTCGTGAGGGGGGGATTGTTGGGCTGGTTACTCCTTTTGGTCCAACAAGTGTGTATCCCCTTACCAAATTAAGGGAGTCAACTAACAAGTGCTTTTTTAGATATATGTTTTGGAAGAAAGGCATTAGGAGACTAATTTCATTCGAGCTCTTCATTTGTTTTGTGAAAAAAGGGAAAGAGAGGAAGAAGAAAAGAGAGAGAGAGTATAGCCACCATTAGAGTTGATCTTTGGTGATGATTTTGGAGTTAATATTTGAAGAAGAAGAAAGGGTTCTTAGCTAAGGATCTATGGGTTGTTGTGGTGACGATTGATTGATAAATTTCTACATCTCTTCAAAGGGGGAAAAATCTAAGGTTTGTTCAAACTCTAGTAGTTTTGTATTGGGCATAGCGGATCGGATTTCGTAAGCCTCCCCCAACAGATACTCCTACTGAAATCAATATTTCTGGTAGTTTGAAGAAACCATTTGAAGGAATGCAATTTGATATATATGAAGAAGCGAAAGAATATTACACTGAATATGGCCGACGAAATGGTTTTTCAGTGCGAGTACGATCAACGAACAAGACACGTATCGGTGTGAACACTATAACAAAAGCTTATATGGTATCAACAGAAATGATAGCCAGAGTGGATGCAAAGTCGGAGTTGCAATACCGTCAAATGTGGGTTTCTAATAAATTATGGGTATCAACGAGACGGATCATCGATTAAGCAGAATGAATCAAACATAAAATAAAGAACACATGAGAATTAAAGTGGAAATAAAGAACACATGAGAATTAAAGTGGTTCGGCACTAACACCTACATCCACTGACAGAACCCCGTAGGGTGAATTGGATTATTGATCACCAGAGTTTGATAATTATGGGATGATTACATTTGCTTTAGTTAATCCTATTTATAGATGATAAGATACTAAACCTAGGTAAAAACTAGTCTATCTAGAATACAGGATACACAACTGACTTGATCCTATTTTCTAGCTAGTATATGACTTGACTTGGTTGCACTTCACTTCACTTATCTTGATTCCAGTCCACGTTCATCTTGTTATCTTCATTTCAGTTGCACCGTGATATCATATACGTGTGATACTTCAACACCCCCCCTCAAGTTGAACACAGAACTTTTGTGAAGTGTACAACTTGAATAATCTCAGAAGATAACTTTTTAACCTCAATTGTGTAGGTTGAACTTCAATCTTCAATCGCAGATGATGACACTTGAACAAAGGTACAGAAGCAGCAAAATGATCTTCACGAGGCATTGATGAATGAAATGGATTTCTTTGGATTGGTTTGTTGATTTTTAACCAAGACAAGACATTGTAGAAAACAAACAACTTGGAGCAGATGGTTGCGTAAGAAAGTTTTCACAAATGAAAACTAAAATTTCGAAAAGTTTTCAATAGATAAAACAGTTTGTTAATGCCCAACAGGTAAGATCTCTGTGTAGAATAACAAACCTTTTTTTTTATTTTTATAAGTGATTGAAAAATTGGAGTTGGAATTCAAAGATGATATACGTTCAAGGTGATGGGTACTATACATCTCCATGACAAGAAAAGTACTGTTGATATAGATGGTATAGTAGAACTTGCAATTGTAGTTCAAGAAACCAAAAGAAGCTCCAGTAGATGGTGGAACTGATCATACTCAAGAAGAAACAAAATAGTATTGTCTCCTTGGAATAGTGAAACTCAAAAATATATTTGGAATTAGATTTTGAAACAATATTCAGGATTGAGTATTGTTGATAGAAGCAAAAAGCAACTAAGTCGAAATAATACATCTCGAATGAAGAGTTATTAATATGCAGAGAATGAAATATGGACAAATTAATTTTAGATGAGCAAGCCGGAGACACCAATACGTACCAGCAAATTAGTACTTGGATGAGCAAGATATATTTATTGCTTTAATGGGCTTGTTTTTAGAATTTCTAACCAAGATGAGACAAACATCCCTTCCTGTAACAGTTGATGGAGTCTGATTACGGTGAACGGATGATGGAATCTGATTGTTCAGTACTCAATCCTGAACCACTGTGAAATGTAAACATCATTTGTTCAATACAAAACACAGAAAATATCATTCCATGATATTAATAAGAAAGGATCTTGCCGTGAACAATTGGCAAGAAGAAAAATGCCGATAAAATACCACTTGATTCACTGCATTTTATTTTCACAAACAACAGAAGAATCAAATCTGTTTCAAAACTAATAGTGAGAAACTACTGGCTTTGACTGATAAGAGAAAAATCAATTAGTTTGATAACAAAACAAAGAAAGCTACTGATACCTTAAAACATGAATCTTATACATCCTCTTGTTTGTTGGATTGTGGTATAGAATCATATATGGAGTAACCACTGCAATGGCTATAGATGAGGACCATTGCGGATCTGTGGTGGAACACCATGAATGGAAAACAAAGTAATTGCTACTGTGAAATTCAATCCAGAAAACAAAAACGATATGAATCTGTGATAACAAGTTCGACAGTACGAAACTTATGTTCTTCAAAGAATATATTTTTCGAAAATTTTCAGAAATAAAAGATGGATATCTATAGAATAAGATAGAAATTATAGAAAACGTTTCCAAAAGAATTGATTGCCAGAGGTTGGCAAGAATTGATGTTTTGCTCATAAAACCGGAGCAAGATGTGAATCTTAAGATCTTGGATAAAGATCTACAAAAAATATATTTGATAAATGAGAGTTTTCATGAGTGAAAACTGATATTTGGAAATAAAATCGGAAAATATCATGTATTTCCGGATACAAAAGATGTTACCGAAAATAAACATATTATGCGTGATATTAGCCGGCAATTATTGGACAAAGAAAATATCTTTGATAATCTAGGACAAATCAAAAATATAATATATCCGACGATCCAGTAAAAAAAAATCAATGGAATCACATACCAATATGTATGAATATTGATAAGATAATGTATCAAAGCATGATCGATAAATAATTTTGTTATCAACATATATTCTCATTCACATAAGTGAACATATAACAATGAGATTTTGTTGACAAGATTAGTTTGAATAACTCATCTAATGACTAACTGATGAACAGAAATGAGAAATCAATTTGATTAAGGATATGATATCCTATTACAATTGAGATTAATATTGGTGAGGTAGTAAAAAAATCCACCAACTACATAATTCCCAAACTTAAGAAGCAAGGAAGTAACTGATTTGAATTAGATCAGTGTGACAATAAGAAAAATGACTGATCGAAAAACAAAGTTTAAATCTTGTAGCGGAAGCATATCGAGCGGATCTCCTCGCTCTGATACCATAATAAATTATGGGTATCAACGAGACAGATCATCGATTAAGCAGAATGAATCAAACACAAAATAAAGAACACATGAGAATTAAAGTGGTTCTGCACTAACGCCTACATCCACTGACAGAACCCCGTAGGGTGAATTGGATTATTGATCACCAGAGTTTGATAATTCTGGGATGATTACATCTGCTTTAGTTAATCCTATTTATAGATGATAGGATACAAAACCTAGGTAAAAACTAGTCTATCTATAATACTACAGGATACACAACCGACTTGATCCTATTTTATAGCTAGTATATGACTTGACTTGGTTGCACTTCACTTCACTTATCTTGATTCCAGTCCACGTTCATCTTGTTATCTTCATTTCAGTTACACCATGACAGCATATATGTGTGATACTTCAACAGTGTCAAGCAAAAATGTGGGTGCTACTTGATGAAGAACATAATAAATGGAGAGTGACAATTTTTTGGATGATCACAACTACAAAATTTTTTCCCCATTGAAAGCTCATGCGTGTCAATAAATGTATGCCAGATGTTGAGCGAGATTTGACGGAGATATTTAGTACGAAAAACATTCAAATTAGCAAAATATCAACAATTTTTGGTGGAGATGAAATTGGGTTTAACAGAAGATATTGTTGGAATCATTCGCGACTCTTGGGTACCCGTATACCATCGTAGTACTTTTTATGCAGGGATGAACACAGCAGGCCGTATTGAAGGGGTGAATGCATTTTTTAATGAGTTCTTGTCATCAAAGACCAACCTTCAAGAATTTTCAATCAGGTACGAACAAGCATTGAACAAGATTGTTGACAGAGAAATCGAAGAAGATTATATATCAGAGCATACAAAATGAATCATTGATGAAGGTAATTTGATATTAAAGCATGGGGCCAAAATTTATACTAGAAATATCTTTAATAAGTTTCGCGAGAAATTGGTAGCATCAATACATTTTAAGTCTGAAGAAATAGAAAAGGAGATGAATTCAACAATTACTTACTAACATATAAGGTTGGAGGATCCCAAGAATACCTGTTAAAGTGAAACCATGTACTTATGAAGGATACTGTGACTGTTAATTTTTGAGTTTAAAGGTTTACCTTGTAAACATGTGCTTAAAGTTCTTGTGAAGCTTGAGGTAGATGAAATTCCTCCATATTTTATTTTGAAGAGATGGTTGAAAGGTGCAAACTCATTTAGAGTGACGGATGAAACGACAATCTCTGACAACTACGAGTGTTCTGAAGCATTTAGGCTGAGTCATCTATGTCGAAAATCTACTCAATTGTCTTGTATTGCATCAAAATCAGATAAACTTTACCAAATGGCGATTGAAGGTATGAAAGGGCTTTTTGATCATATCATGGATGAACACAACATACTGGTTGCGGATAATGAATCTTCTCAAATTTTGAAATCAAAACCTGAAGAGAATATTGCAGTTACTTATGCATGTAGGCCTTTTATAGAAGATCCTAATGTATCTCAAACTAAGGGAAGTCCTAAGGCCTATTCCTATGGGTATGCAAAACTCATGTATTTGGCATATATGCACCCACTATGGGCATGCCAAACTGCCAAACTCATATGCCAATATGTTATTTCTGACATATTGGCATACACGACAGAGTTTCCAGCGAGCGATAGAGTCTTGGTCGCTCGATGGTCAAAAAATCGCTCGTTAGTCTTCAACACGTCAGCGATAGTCAAGCTATCGCTCGCTAGTATGATAATCGCTCATCAGATCTTCATCTAACGGCTATAATTCCCCCCTATAAATACCTGATTTCAAACTCATTTCAACTCACCCCAGAAATTCTAAATCTCTCTTGAATTTCTCAATCTCCAATTCTTTTCTGATCTTCTAATGCGAGTATGGCTGATAATGCGAGTATGGATGATTTCATAGCAAACCAACATGCTGCGGAAATTAAAAGAGTTCGAATTAGGAGGAGAGTACCAAAATTTACAATTGCGGAAGATGAATGTATTTGCAGAAGTTATGTTTATTGTATTGAGACTTTATTCGCAAAAGAATCTTGTCAAGTTATTTTTTGGGATAGGATTTTGATGAGATTTGAAGAACAAACAATGAACCCCAACAATCGTGATGTTAAAGGGTTGAGTGATCGCTTCACTAATCAGTCATCAAGTTACTAAGTATCTTGCTTTACTTCAGCAAGAAGGTCCAAATCTAAGGAGTGGTGAAACCTATTTGGAACTTAAACAAAGGTGTCGTGCGGAATATCGCCGCATCTACAAACAAGACTTCGAATATGGAAGTTGTTTCGAGATTTTAAGTTGCTTGCCCAAATATTGTCCAATTTATAAGTGGTAAAAGTTATATGTCAATTCCTAAAATTTCTTAATTGTCCACTTATTTGTCAAGTCCTAAAAGTTTTAATATTTTTACTATAATTAAAATTCAAGATTGGATTACGAATATAATTAAGCTTAATTTTAAACAATACTCAAATTTTCAAATTCAAATTTCAAACTTCAAATTCAAATTTCTTAATAGTAGTTTTTACAAGACATAAAAACTAGACCATATAAGTTCCAAAATAAATATAACAAGACTTCAAAAATAAAAATTTGGGACAATGTTCTTCATCTTGTTAATCTTCTTCATTTCACCAAATTTCCAATCAATGCGCTCATGAACGGAGTCTCCTTTGTTTATCTTCTTCTTTGGCTTCAAATTTGTTTTGCCTTGATTTTCCTTGCCTTTAACCTTTCTTTGCCTTCTCTTAGTTGCGGTTTTGACTTGGTTGATGCCCAAAACTTGGAGACTTCTTTGCTTCTTACTTATTGCTTTAAATCTATCACATATCTTCTCAACAACATCTTCAAACACTACTCCAGAAAAATCAAGCTGCGTTGCCGAATCAAGTTGGCTTAATTCTTCCATTTGGAGAAAATAGAAAAAAAGAGAAATAGATTGAGAAGTAGAGAAATTTTTTGTGTAAAAAATTTGGTGTAATTTTTGAGTTTGAAAGTTACATATTTATAGCGATGAAGAACTAGCCGTTGGCGCTAGAGTGAATATCGCTCGTTAGGAATTCAATCGCCACCTGGCATGCCAAACACCATTTTTTTTTTGGCATGTGCATAGGAATAGGCCTAAGGATGATAACGGAAAAGGTAAATCTACCACCATTGACAGAATGAAGAGCTCAATTGAATTAAATTGAATTAGGTACCGACAACAAGAAAAGAAAGTGTTCATTGTGTAGTGACCCTGGCCATGATAAAAGAAAATGCCCAAAAAGGGCAGATATGGAACAACTGAAAATCAACGAATAATGCAAGTAACATTGCTCTTTTACATACTCATTGCTTATCTATTAAAATAATTAATGCGAAAAAACAAATCTTCTTACAGGTAATAATGAGTGCGTCACTTTGTAGGCATCACAATAATGAAGTTTACGCTAAGGTATACCTAGAAATACTAAATTAGTACAATCGTTGTCACGGTGGGAGGGCTGATCGAAGAAAAATCTGAAGTTGGGTTTGTCCGCGACTACTTTCACATTGCATTTCAGGAAAAACGATATTTTCTCTCCGTTTCGAAAAAAGTGATACTTTCACTCGTTCAGAAAAAGTGACACTTTCGCCTCGTCTCAGAAAAAGTGATACTTTTTCCCAAAACGGAGCGAAGGTATCACTTTTCCCTAAACGGGGCGAAAGTATCACTTTTCCCGAAACAGGGCGAAAGTATCACTTTTTCCCGAAACGGAGAGAAATGATCACTTTTCTTGAAACATGATGTGAAAGTATTATTTTTTTCTGAAACGGAAAATTTGTCGATCCATAAACCAAAATATGGTTGCATTATGTGTTTGCGGTCTGTGTGGTGGTTTGCATAATGGCATGCATTCAATTTTCGTGAATTGCACCTAAAATGAAAGTATCACTTTTCTTGAAACGGAGGGAGTAGTTTTATTAGTTACAACAGAAAATTAGTTGATGCATAAACCAAAATATGACAACATAAAGTATTTTGTATCCTTTGTGGTGGTTTGCATAATGAATGTACATTTAACTTTCCAAAATTGTGCCTAAAATGATAAATACCTCCGAATTTTTCATAAAAACTCTAAATTTAATATTGTTGTTTGTACTCATTGCATAGCTTTTTTTATTAACTTTCTAACGAGATAAAATTTGTAAAATTTCAAGGCACGGATTTTTAGATATGTTATATTAAAGTTTGTCTTCCAATTATACCCCTAAAAATAGGATACATAAGGAGTTATAATAATTGGACTAAAAAGGAGGGATAATTGTGTCAAGTGAAAAAGTCCAACCATGGACACCAAATCCAATATTTTTGTATCAATTGATGACTTAGGATTTACAAATAAGTGGCTATATAAAGGTCCTCCCTCGCTTCGCTCGGTCGGCTAAATTAAAGCTTTAGAGTTTTAGCAGGCCTCTTTTCCCTCTTCTAATGACTAATGTTGGTAGTGTTTGTATGTATGTGATTGTTGTATGCACATATTTTCACCACTCGCCACGTGTCCTCGGGTAAACACGTGAGGAGCATGTGACGCGAGGCATCAAGAAATGATACCGCAGGCATGCAACCAAGAGACACGTACGATCAAGAAGGGGCCTTCATCTAGCAGATCTGACGGCTCCAAATCAAGGAGCACCAAGATACATCACCGCTGCGAAGGACTGGAAACCCCCTCGGGCTTACTTTATCCCATCCCAAGGCAAATCCCAGATCGATGGCTAGGACGAAGCCGACTGACACGGACGCAACTGGAGCAGAAGACTGTGGTCTGGCGCGTGCAGAGGCCCAACCACCCGCATTAAACACCTTGAGCAGCACACGTGTCATCCAGACAACGGTGGAAACAACCATGACTCTTCGGCAATAATGAAAAAATGATGGGGGCATCGTAAAGACCGAAGAAGCTCCGAGCACTGGCACAAAGCACAAGACGATAAGGTTGCAACGACTCCCTTAATGGACCCCACATCATAACCCCTATAAAAACCCCTCCTCACTAAGAGAGAGGGGTAAGTTGTTTTGAAAAGGAGAAAAGAGGATAGAGAATTAGGAAGTAAGTAGAGACCCTAACCCCGCTGCCTCAGTTAAGATCCCAAAAGTCATTTGACTACGTTTGTAACCAATCCACATATAATGAAACCCCCTTTTTACCCCGTGGATGTAGGTCTCAGTGCTGAACCACGTAAATACTTGTCTCATTTACATTCCACACTTTACATTCCGCACTTTACATTCCGCATTTTACATTCCGCACTTTACATTCCGCACGTTATATTCAGTTTTATCCCTGATTTTCTTCGCACAACCTGCGGGCTGCTATCTATTTCGATGTATGAGCATTGTTAGTGATAATCATCCGATAGACAAGGACGAGTCCTAAGACTCAGAGTTGATGAACCGGTATAATCTCTTCGTTTTACGCATATTATATCTAATATGTGGATTCCAATGTGTGCGAACATTGTTTGTGAACATGTAGATATTGATCGTGATTTATGTGTTTACAATTTGGCGCTAGAAACATGGGCTATGTCCCGGTAAAATATTTATCTTATCCTGTGATTTGAACACTCTTGCCGCTCCGAGCATCGCTCTCTAAAAATAGCAGTGCTTTGAGCGTCTTGTTTGTCCCTTTAACACTCGTAGAAAACACGCAGATAACCTAATTATGGGTCTCCCCGCGAATCGTCTAGTAGATCTACATCTTTGAAAGCGTTTTTAAGATTTTGTCTTCGAAAAATGAAACGTACGGTTAAATCCACGTATATTTTGGTAGATCTACATCTTTGAAAATGTTTTAAACTTTTGTCTTCGAAAAATGAAACGTACGGCTAAATCCACGTATATTTTTGTATATCTACGTCTTTGAAAGCGTTTTTAAGCTTTTGTCTTCGAAAAATGAAACGTGTGTTTAAATCCACGTATGTTTTGGTAGATCTACATATTCGAAAACATTTAACGAATAAGTCCATGCGCGGATATACCTTTCATCATATCTACTTTACTTGTGAAAACCCCGCCTGCTCGCGGTCGAATTTTGTGGAATAAACCAATGAAATAAAGAGATCCGATACCCCTGAAAAGGGCAGTAACATCCGGAAAACCTCAACAAACCTCTGGTGTTTGATTTCCAGGACTCTACTAACGGGTTCCCCTTGAACCATTCTTTTCTTTTGTGCGTGGTAACTTTTGCAGAAAACATCAGAAATGGAGTAGAACAAAGACACAAGAAAAACAAGGGTCTCATCAAAAGAAACACCGAGGACAACACCGGTAATGACCCGGAGCAAGCAAAAGGGCGAAAATTTCAAAGCCGCAGACAAAACGCAAAATGGAGCAGAAAGATCGAGGCCTTTGGATGGCAGCGCTATTGCAGTGGAAGCTCTAAATGCCGCGGCTGCAAAAGCTGCAGCTTCCAAGACTGGGGCATCTAAGGGAGGGGCCTCTAAACTGACCGCTGTCACCCGACCGCATGAACCGCGTGAAGGGATGGCAGAGTCAGGAATACGAAAGCCTCTCTACGGGATACCTCTCACCAACGAACAAAATGTGACACTCCAAGTCAACCAACCACTCCTAATAACGAGCCAACACGTTCAGCATCCAACGGGGCAGCAAAACCCGCAGACGGATCCGCCCGAACCCTTGATTCAAATTATCGACGAAGATCAAACGATAGCAACGGAAGGACAGATACATGAGAGGACCCCTAATTAGGAATCGAATCAATCTGCACAAATGAGGACAGAGCTAGAAGAATTAAGAAGAACTCAAAAGAATACGCGGATGCGGTATCCCTGTTGGCACATGAAAATCAGAAACTCAGGGATAGATATACCCATAGCATGGATATGAGAGTCCATCACGACGAGGCTAGCTCAATGGCACCAAGACCGAATCGGGATCGTAGGATGGTACTGGCCAACAACCCAGACCCATTAAACCAAAAATATACGAGAAGGAGACTAAGATTCGACCCAGATTACAACCCCCATAACTCGGACTACTTCGACAACGATGCCCCGCGGACGGAGCGATCATCTGCTCAAGAAGAACATCAGCGTGCAATGGTAGATCTCCGCGCCGAGATGATGTCGGAGATCAAACAACTGAAAGCTAGGCAAGGGGGGGGGGGGGGAGATTAGAGCAAGTGATGAAGGAAGCAAGCACCACCCCCTAACACAACACTTAGCCAAGGCTCTCATTCCCCAAAAATGCCCCTTCCCGGCCTTCGAATGCTACGATGGATGCAGCGATCCCGCCGCCCATCTTCGTTATTATAATTGAATGATCGCATGATGGAATTATGACGAAGCCATATTGTGCAGATACTTCCCTTCAAGTTTGAAAGGATCTGCCCTCTCCTGGTTCGACAACTTGCTACCAAATTCCATTAACTCGTACGATCAACTTACCGAGAGGTTCTTGACAACTTATATGTACTACAAAGTTGTGAACACCGGAATGGACAAGCTCTTCTCACTAGCAGTCAAGTACAAAGAAACGATCAGAGAATACATGAAAAGATGGCACAAGATCTTCCAAGCCATCGGAAACATAGACCCTGTGGTCCGCATTAACTATTACAAGTGGGGGCTCGACAGGATGAGCCTCCTGTTTGTCGAGATCCACATCATTGTCCCAGCTACTGAGGAAGACCTTCTAGTAATCATAGAAAAACATGCCAGGCTAGAAGAAATCCAACGGGAAAATCCCAGATCTCAGACCCATCGTCCATCACGCACAAACTCTGCGGAACAATCCAGCGGACCAAAAAAAGGGCAACTTAGGTGAACGCCCTAACGAAGACAGAAGAGAGCGCAGGGATGATCGACGAGGGGATAATCGAAAATTCGAAGACCAGGTCTACACAAAGATGAATGTCAGTTACTCGCGCATCTTGAAAGAAATCAAGGGCCGCGAAAACCTAGATTGGCCATGGTACAAAAGGAAGCATCCCCCTAGATCGGAACATTCCAAATAATACTGTGAATATCATTGCTTCAACGGTCACTTGGTAGAGAAATGCAAGAACCTAAAGATGATGATTCAAAAGTTGGTAGATGCGGGAGACCTCAAGCAATATGTGCAAAATACGGGCGATGAAGATAGAGCCAAGCGGAGCAAGCAGGTCCAACTGCCTGAAGGCAACCGCACCCTTAACACCATCTCATATTCTGAGTCCGTGAGACCCTCCCTAACGGCTCAGATAGGAAAGAGACTGAGGAAGCAGTTTGAAGACTATTGTGAGCTATACAAAATCGATGGGGGAAGAAGTGGACGAACACGAACAATGGATGGACGCACCCATGATCTTCGACACGGACGATGTAGAAGAAGATATGGGGAATCATAACGATCCCCTGGTTCTCACACTACCAATTTCAGGATGCAATATCAAGAAAATCCTCATTGACGGGGGAAGCTCCGTTAATGTTCTATTTTATGATACATTCAATCAAATGGAACTTAATGATGAGAAATTATTATCTTTATACTACACTATCTACGAATTCAATGGAGCAGCCACAAAACCCTTAGGGGATATTGTTTTACAATTTGATGCAAGGCCAATGAAGGTCAACACTCGGTTCAGCGTGGTGGACGCAACTTCGCCATATAATTCCATAATAGGCCGAAGATGGGTGCATAGACTCAAGGGAGTGGCCGCTACATACCACCAGTACCTCAGGTTTCCAACCCCCCAAGGGGTAATGAAGATAAAAGGAGATCAAGTCACGGCACGGGAGTGTCAAACTCTGCAAAACAGGCTCAACATCAAACAAGATGAGCATCAAAAGAACCGAAGATCCCGAAACAAGGGAGCCGCGAAAGAAAAAGCGATCGACACTTACCTAGAAGAAATCTCCGCAAGAAGCCTTACAAAGGAACCTACGATTGGGAACACGGAGGCAAGTACCTCGGCAACGAAGGAAGGCGAGGAGTCTACCAAATAGTAATCAAAGAAGATTCCTCTCCTAGGGGAATAAAAACCCACATTTACACCTGTAGAAGCTATGAAATAAATAAATATAGGAGATGAAAGAGAACCAAGAATGATTAAGATAGGAACGCTGATCGATGAGGAGCGCGAGGCATCCTTAAAAAAATTGCTCACAGAATATGCAGATGTTTTCGCATGGAAGCTAGGAGACATGCCATGAATCGACCCTAAGACTATCCATCATGAGCTTCGCATAAATCAAGGCACGTCACCTTTCAGGAAAAAGGTACGAAAAGTAGCTCCAGTATATCACAAATATGTGGACGTAGAGCTTTGTAAGCTACTAGGAGCGAGATTTATCAAAGAAGTCAAATATCCAACATGGATCTCAAACATGGTCATCGTACCTAAAAAGAATGGCGGGGTGAGAATATGCATCGATTTCACCAACCTCAATAAAGCGTGCCCCAAGGACAGCTACCCTTTACCAAGCATCGACCAGCTGGTCGAAGCGGTCGAAGGGTACGAAGAGATGTCATTCATGGATGGATACTCCGGGTACAACCAAGTATTCTTGTCATAAGAAGATCAACAACATACATCATTATACACCCCGCATGGCCTCTACTGCTACGTAAGGATGCCCTTTGGGCTCCGAAACGCAGGGGCAACGTACCAGAGGATGGTTGACGCTATTTTCAAGCCATGGATTGGAAACACTTTGGAAGTCTATGCGGACGATATGCTAGTCAAAAGCAAGCTGCGGAAAGATTACAATCTGAATGATATCTTTCAGGCAATGAGAGAACATAAAATGAAGGTAAACCCGGACAAATTCACCTTCGGCGTTACTTCGGGAAAATTCCTCGGATATATGGTAACAAAAAGGGGTATTGAAGTGGACCCTGCCAAAATTCAAGCCATTGCAGGAATGCCGTCTCCAAGGAACCTAAAATAAGTCCAAAGACTCAATGGCTCACTAGAAGCGCTAGGGAGGTTTATATCCAGATCCTCAGACAGATGCAAGCCCTTTTTTAATATCCTTAAAAAAGTGAGCAAGTTTGAATGGAAAGCAGAGTGCGAGGAAGCCTTCAAAGAAATCAAGGACTATCTTGCTGGAATCCCCATTCTGCAAAAACCTGATCCCGATGAAGTTTTGGCCCTAAACATAGCAGCAACGGAGAACGCAGTCAGTGCAGTGTTGGTTAAAACCAACACAAAGATAGAACAACCCATCTACTACGTCAGAAAAACCCTCAATATGGCAGAAAGGAATTACACAAAGATCGAACAACTTATCTTGTCATTAGTTTGGGCTACCCAGAAGCTAAGGACCTACTTTCTGACCCACTATATCCACGTTCCATGCAAAGCCCCACTAGAGGCTGTCCTCAAAAGCACGGGAAAGACTGGGAGAATTGCAAAATGGAACACTCATCTAGACCAATACAACATCATACATGATCTCCAACATTCCCAGAAGTCCCAAGTCTTAGCAGATTTCCTAGATGACCTACCACTAGATAACGATGAAGAAATCCTCATCGATGGGCTCAACACAGTAGGGTTACCAGGAGGCGAAGGAAGCAAAAGTCACGCCGATATACTCGAGCCGGCTAACCCAAGACAATGGGAAGTCTTTGTCGACGGCTCGAGGAACAAGGAAGGATCAGGCATCGGCGACGTAATCACTACCCCCTCCGGAGACCGAATCATACATGCTTTCCGACTAGAGTTCACCAACAACATCGTCGAATATGAAGCCGTTGTACATGCTCTGCGTCTAATAATAGAAATGGGTTTAACCAATGTACGCTTGACCAGTGACTCACAACTGGTCATCCGACAAATAGAGCTGGAATATAATGTATACGACGAAACTTTGTCAGCATACATGACTTTAGTCCATATACTGGCACATCAAATACCAAACATTATATTCCGGCACTTAAGCAGAAAGGAGCTTAGGCATGCAGATGCTTTGGAATACATCTCATCTATGTTAAAAAACAGAGATGTAGAGGCAATTAAAATCACCAAGGTCTACGAACCCTCAATCCCCTCCCGGGAGCTCTGCACTACAAGACAAAAGGGTATCACGGGAGGGGACATAGCAGACAGTGATGTGGGAGCATACATCGCGGATGACTTTCAAGAGGACGACATCATGACAAGAGCAGATGAAGACGAAGACTTCAACAAAGAAGAAGACTGGAGGTACGATATCCACCGCTTCCTCAAGGAAGGAACACTGCCCGCGAACCTAAAGTATTCCAGGAAGGTACAATCAAGAGGAGGAAGGTACGACCTAAGGGGAGAGGTTTTATACAAAAAATCTTTCCTCGGACCTTTGCTACTCTGCCTATCCAGAAGCGAAGGTCACCTGGTGCTAAAAGATATTCATCGAGGAGACGCGGGAAATCATAGCGGGATGAGGTCCCTGGCCGATAAGGCAAAGACCCAAGGGTATTATTGGCCAACAATGATACGAGATGCTTCCAGGATGTCAAGAATATGCGAATAATGCCAGCGGTTCGCCAGAAGAATCCATGTACCTGCAACGACGCTAAACTTAGTAGATAGTCCTTGACCATTCTCAAAATGGGTCATAGACATCATGGGACCCCTGATCGAAGGATCAGGGAAGAGAATATTTTTGATAATGGCCACATACTATTTCAGTAAATGGGTAGAAGCTAAATCCTTGGCTAGAATCCGCGACTCGGATGTTTTCACATTCATCTTTTAAAATATAATTTGTCGGTTCGGAATCCCATCAGAGATCGTCTCTGACAATGGTAAGCAAATACAGGGTAAAAACATCGATTTACTTTTCGACACTTTCAAAATCCGAAAGAACAAGTCAACACCGATATACCCTCAAAGCAAAGGCCAAGCAGAATCCACAAACAAGACCCTCGCTCTCATTCTCAAGAAATAATTAGACGAGCACAAAGGACGATGGTGCGAACAACTACATATCGTCTTATGGGCATACCGAATAACCCGAAGGTCAGCCACATGGGAATCTCCCTTCTTGCTAACCTACGGAGCCGAAGCTGTCATCCCCACAGAGATCATCATGCCAACTACGAAGACAGAAGCATGGGAAAAGAACCTCACCACGGACATGATGCTAGAAAGACTCGACGATATCGAGGAAAGGAGGGAAACAGCGTTACAAAAAATGGAAAATTATCAAAGGAAATTAGCAAGGGAGTACAATAAAAAAGGTTAAACTTAGAAATTTTGTAGAAGGACAGTATGTGCTAAGAACTATACCCCAATACCAACGAGAAAAGAAGTGGGGCAAATTGGCACCAACATGGGGAGGACCTTTTATCATACAAGATATCGCGGTAAATGGATCCTATTACTTGCGCAACCTAAAAGGGGAAGTCCTCCGACATCCATGGAATGCTAAATACCTCAAGCCATACCATCCCTAAATTACAGCGCAATGCTGCAACTGCGCGAAGAATGCCAGAAGAAGAAGACGATACTTCTCGTCAATATGTTTCTATCTCTGGACGAAGAATAGAAAACCTCAACGAATCAATCAAACAAACTTTCTTGCGTATATCTTTGAATAGCAATTAACATAAGGCAATACAAGGGGCAGGGTACTAGCATAACCAATACTTTTAAATACATTTACATACTACCAAAACGACGCACCTATATTGGAAGGATCTCTCAGGACTCCCCTATCAGCGTCTATAAGTGTAAAGACCATGGGGAAGGCATCCGGCAGAAAGAGATCTCTAACTATTCTAAGTCATCGGGTCGACGGAATGGGGACATGTAAATAATAATACCCCATATCCTAGAACACTGCATCGACCCCCACCGTCTGGGAATCCTCTGGCCAATGATTATCCAGCGGGTGATAGGTCTCAAGATATTCACGAAGGTACATACCTTCGGCATCTCACTCAAACACTCCGTTCTTTTATTTTCACTACCTCATTTGGTTAACTAAATAACGCAGCTAAAAGAAGATCACAGGTGAACATATCCAACAAATGATGATCCATTCCATGGATGTTGATTACAAGTTCGACAAGATAAGCAAAAGAAAAACAAAATAAGCAAAAGAAGTTCGACAGATGACACAAAAACTCTATAATCAACAAGGATCAACTCTCTATAACTAATAGGAAAATCTACTTGGATAACTAAGCTCCACCAGCGGGGTCTTCCCTCTACGACGAAGGTACGCTCCCACCTAAAGAGGGCCCCAAATAACCGGATAGGACTGGAGGTTTAGGACAACGAGGATAGTCTTTGATGATGCCATGCTCAGTTTTAAGGTCATGATCTATCTTGGGCAAAACCCTGTTCATCTCTTCTGCAAGTTGACAACGAGCCTTGTATGTAATAGCGGTGTTTCGCATTTCGACCTGGGATAACAGAGTAGACAGACGGTTCACTTCCGAGGAGTCCAAGTGAGCTGCATGTTCGTTAGACGTGGCCAAGCCTTTGAAATACAAGGTCTGACCCTCCTATTGCACCAAGGCAGTCTGAGCCTTCTCTAGCTCAGATTGAGCCTTATCAAGTTTTTTATTTGCAGGGAGAAGCTGTCCCTGGAGCTCTGAAAAAGAAGACGAAGATTTAGTACCACAAAACACAAAATCACACCCGGAAAAGCAAATACATACATTTGACTCTAGCCGAAGCTATTTCATACTCGTTAACAACCGCATCTCGAGCCTCGTCAAGAAAGTCGTATGTAGTTGCAGAATAATCTACAACTACACCCTCAATAGAATTAGTAAAAACTCAAGAAATTCTTGATGGTGAATGATAACTTTCTTATTAATTCTCTTAGTTGATTACATAGAATTATCAAAATGGAACTAGAATAGTTACAACTTTTTCTATTCTCTTTCCTAAGATAATTTCTTATACTCATTAAAAGAACCTCTCGAATTTTACATTTGAACTCCTATTTATAGTAAAACTTATACAGCTGTATATGAATTGCGAAGTATCGCAATTCATCCTCGCAAAATTATTTCATCCTCGCAAAATATCATATTTCCTCGCACTACTTCTATCATCGTATCATTTTATAACTCTTTCCTCCTTTATTTATTACGATACTCATGAACTATTATCTTGCGATATTCAGTACCTACATCTTGCCTCTTCTCATGTCAATTCTACGAAGAAGAAATGTCATGAGAATCTCTATTCTCGTAAATTTAGTGTATTTATTACCACCCATCAAGTTCGCAACACGTCTTTTTACTTTTCCCTTACCTTTTTGATACGTTTCTTCGTAACCGTTCTTTTCAACCGTTCACGCTTACTCGTATTAATGAGTTTCTATCTTCATCAAACTCTCTCTATTTATAAATATTATCCTTTGTTTTTGCTTTTTATTCTCTTATCTTATTCATCTTCTTCACCACTTCTGCCTCTGCAATCTCTTTTTTTTATTTTTTATTTTTTTTTCTTTCTATTTTCCATCTTATATTCAATGGCACCAAAGAAGAAAACTATTGAACAGATTAATGCGGCACTTGCTGATAGGGACCTCATTCTCTTTGAGATTGAAGGTTATGATAATAAATCTTCTCTCTGTGTGAAGCTCTTTACCAACTATGTTTGGGATGATCAGAAAATTTTAATCTCACGAGGTCAAATCCTCGCAGGTCTTCCTCTCCCTCTTTATGATGTTAACTTTCCTCTATTCTATGAAATTATCTCCCACCCCAATTTTTCTTGTGCTATTTACCAATTGAATGGTGATTGTATTCGCCTCTTAGTTGAATTCTCAAATCGTTCCGCTTTTGGGAAATCTTTATATTCAGTTGATCTTAGGAAACCTGGATTTGAAAATATGGAAATTGTTGCTGCGAATTATACAGTTGAGGGTTTCTTCAAAAATTACACACTAATTCCTTCGAGGAAAGAAGATAATCGTTGGGGTGTTCGTCTTCATCGTAAAGCTAATATCGCAGCAGATGATCTTCTCATGCACGATATTGATTATGCCTAAGGAAATAATAAGACACCTCGTCGTTCTAATGATGAAGATTGGTATAAGTACCCTTTAATATTATCGGGTTCTTATATTTCTGGGATAGTAGAACTTCCTGCGAAGCTTCATAACCGCCATTATCAACCATGGGTTTATAGAAATGTATGTACTTCCATCTCTTTATCTTTTTGTTACCTTTTAATTTCAAATGAGGTAAGAAACACTCTTGTATTTTTCTAAACAATATATTGTTGCCTCTGTTTCTTATCCTTATTTGAATTTGCAGGTTCCACTTCTTCCTGAGATTGTCATGAGTGAAAATAAGAGTTCTACTTCTTCTAAAAGGTTTACTGCGAGACAACAAACTCTTCGTTCTGCGAAGGTTACCCAAGCTTCTGGTAGTCAAGATGATGCTCTTCGCAAAGGGAAAAAGAAACTTCAAGATGTTGTTTACGAGAGGAGGAAAAAGAAGAAACTCTCATCCAAGACTCATTCCAGTGTAATCTCTTCTAATGAGAATATTGAGGAAGATCTTGGTGATGAAGATGATAAATTTCCTGAGAAGGACTTTAGTTCTAATTCTGATACCCTTTCTGACGAAGGAGATGATGATAATGATGTTGATGAAGGTGAAAATGAAGATTTCAGTATCCCAGAAATTTTTGCCTCAGCAATGGTTAGCATATCTGAGGCTTTCCTCCATTCTTCTCGTGGATTAGGAAATTCTCCTACAACGAAAGCTCGCAAACTTATTGCGAAGGCTTGTAAAGTTCCTACTGTAATTGATAATAACTCCCTCAAAGGCATTTCAAGATTCGTCTCTCCTGATTCATTATATGCTTTAGGTAGCATGGTAAGTTTCTTCTCTATTCCTTGTTTATTTCCCTTATTTTGTTGATTTCTAACCCCTTTTTTCTTGTTCAGGTTGGAAGAGTTAGTTGTGCAGCTGCTTCTGATTGGGAAAGACGTCATTCTATTGATGAGAAGAAAACTTTGAATCGTTGTAAGAAGTTAGAGGTTGAAAATTCAAATCTCCGTCAGAAAGTAGAGGATTTAAGTATTGATAACGCAGAATTAATATCCCGTCACGAAGATAATTCACAATCTGCGAGCATCGCAATTGATAATTCTTCTCTTCTTGAGGAGAATAATCAATTAAAGCTTGAAAATTCTTCTCTTCGTAATGATAAGAAGCAATTAGAAGGTAAATTCTTTGCGATGGTAATTATTTTGATTACTTTTCCTTCGTAATTTGCTAACCAATTCCTTAATTTCTCTCCTTGCTACAGAAAATTATGCGAAGATGAATAACGATCTGGAAACTACCCTTGCTAACCGTAATAAGAAAATTTCTGATTTGAGATCTCAGCTTCTAATTTCCCAGCATAACCATAGTTTATATGTCAAGCATTTTCGAGCTAAGATGACTCGCAAGATTTGCGAAGATAATGAAATTCCTCTCAAGAAGTACCATACGCTCCTTTCCTTTTGAAGAAATTCTGAAGATACTCCATATCGGAAATCTCGATAGTGAAGTTGAAGAAGAAGATCATTTTGATGGGAATAGATCGCTTTGAAAAATAACTTCACTCTTTTTTGTATATCTGTTCTGTTCTGTTTCTTTTCAATACAACACTTTCTTCTTGATTGCACTTTTAATTAATCCAACAATTTCTTTTTCAAAGCTTAATTTGAATTAATCTTTCTTTGATTGATTGTTTCCCTTATTCGCATAACTTGATCATGTGGAGAGAAATAATATATCTTAAAGACTTAGCTTAGTATTCCCCTTCCCCTTATTATTGCTCTTCAAATGATCAACTATCGCTGGAAGTATTAGAATATCCTTCTCAATTTATCTTACGAAGTTTTGTCTTATTGTGATTATGAATAAAAAGTCCTCCCTTTGAAGTATAAGAAATATAAGCCTTTTGCCTTTTTTGGAATGTTGCGAAGTAAATAATAAATCTCCCCTTGAAGTATAGGAAGTATGAAGTATACGAAATATGAAATACCCTTAAGAAGTATAAAATATCTTTGAAGAAGTATTAGCAGTATTCGATTCATGAAGAATTGCCCAATATATGAAGAAGTATAAGAATTATTACTCACTGTATGAAGAAGTATAATAAGTACTTAACCTTCGAAAAATTAAATATCCGTTGAAGAAGTATAATAAATATGATATATTCTTGAAGAAGTATAAATAGTATTGAATTTGTGGAGAAATATTCAATATATGGAGAAGTATAAGAAGTATGTAATTCTCGTAAAATTTTATGAGTATGAACTTATCTGTATTTGATTGCTATCAAAATCGCATTTTTTATTAAGTCTTCGTGAAAATTCTTCAATGATGTTATCTTCTTTGATAGGACTTTTTGTAAAAATTCTTCAATGATATTGATGAAGCTGTCTTCTCTTCAAAACTTCATGATGTATATTCTTGTAAAATTTCTTCAACGATATCGACGAAGTTGTCTTCTTTTCAGATCTTCATAATGTATATTCTTGTATAATTTCTTCAATGATTTTGATGTAATGAATTTCATTAATTTCTGTGGTCTTATCATGCCTTCCTAAGTAAAGGTCTTATTTTTCCACCTCTTTTGTAGTAAATTTTTGTATTTGTGATAATATGACAAGTCTGAACATTCTTGCGAACATACAACCTCGTGACATTATTGTCTTGCGATGAAATCGCAGGACGTTTTTACACTTTCATGTAACAACCCATTGATCTCATCTTAACTTCTTTGTTTCATTCTGCGAGTTCTTTTTGTATGTTTTCCTTCTCTCTCTCTTTTTTTTTTTTTTTTTTTTTTTTTAGAATGCTCGCAGAACTTCATTTGTTGCACAAATATGACAAGCCTTTATGTTTTTGCAAACAAGAAGCCTCGTGACATTTGTGTCTTATAGCACGTATCATCTCCCTAATGGAGGGTGCTTCCCTTTATCTTCCTCCTGGTTTCCCCTTCAAGGAAGCGTACATCGACCATTCAAGGTTAGCTCTTCCCATCCGGTTCTGCCAACAACCAGCTTTTGATCGCAACCTCTTATCCTTTTTGCCTATAGGGCTTATAGTTACGAGGTTGCACCCTATGGGGTATCTTTGGGCCAAGTGCATCATTTGCCAAGACTTGTCAAAAATGGCATATGTGGTTCAACCTCACCCGGCACTCTTGACTCAACCGTGTACCTCGGCGCCTTGATCGTTTTCTGCACTTCTTGGGAAAGACAGTATGCCTTAGTCGCCCAACCTAAATCCTCTTACACCGCATTTTATATTGCGTAATGTCGCTATATTAGGTGAGAATCCAAGGTGTCTAACCCGGATAGGTACCCCATTATTGGGTTGTACCCCTAAATTTTTACCATGTACTAAGGGCCCTTGGTGGTGTTCCGGTTACCCTTAGCCACGTTTATAGGTACCCCATTAAATGACGTACTTTAGGACTTTGCCTCTTACGAAATATAGCTTCGCGAACTAGGGTGTACGCCACAAAGGTTTGCCTGTATAAAATTTTCTACGGCTCTCTTTCTTTTTTGGAGGCTGATCACAGATTGCGGTCTTTTATTCGCAAATTAATGAAAGTTTAATCGCAATATAAATTTTGAAATTCGTAACTTTTCCCAATTTCCTGCGAGCAAACAATATTCGTAAAATTTATCACGAAATAAAAAATTTTGTTTTGCAACATACCTCATTTCCACGAGCAAACATACTGATTACCTTCTTGTTTTATTATTTTCCTTCTTCTTTCTTCGCAAATCACAACCCCTTATTATTATCGTAAATTTCTTGTATGATTATCATCGTAATTTTATTCTCTTTTGCCTTAATCCTCCGCCATTAAATTTTCACTACTTTTCACAGCCTTTGCTCTTTTTCTCCAGTTTTTCTTCTCAGTAGTTTTTCCTTCGCAAACTTCTACTTCTGTATCGTAACATTTTTTTCCCTCAGCCCAATCACCCTTGATAATTCCAATACCCTTCATATGAGGAAACTTTATGCACTGATGTAGAGTGGAAGCTACGCCTAGAATTCCATGAAGCCATGGTCTTCCTATCAAAGCATTATATGGTGATTCGACATCAACAACGCGAAACGTAATTTAGTTCGCATTCCACTTAATGGAATTCTCATGCTCACTTCTCCTTTGGTCTTGTTAGCAGTTCCATTAAAACCATAAATTCTGTAAGTAGAAGGTATTAAATCTGCATCTTTTCCCCCCATAGTTTTGTAAGCATAATAGAAGAGGATATTGACAGAACTTCCCGTATCAATCAAAATCCTATTAAGACCAATTGATTCTTCCTCCATATCATCTTCGTTTTCTTCCATATTCATGTAGATTTCTAATCTTACTACCAATGGATTATCATGTGCTTCACAACCTTCTGGAATTTCAGTGGCTTCAAAAGAAATTTCACGTTTCTGCCAATCTTTAAGTCGTGAAATTTTTGCGATGTTCATTACTTCCTTTCCTTCACCATCCCTCGCATATACCATGCTTAACACATTATCATGAAAATCCTCTATGGTTTTATATGAATGAACAATGGAATTACAGAAAACATTCCTTGCTTTTGATCCCACTTCTATATGTAGGGTTTCTTCTCCCTTTTCTTGTGCTGTGTTCTCCCTGCGAGTTATGGCTGGAGCCTGTGGTAATTGTTGCGACTGTGTCTGCTTAAGTAAAAATTGATTTAGTTTTCCTTGATCAATCATTCGCAAGATTATCCTCTTGATATTATGGAAATAATTTGTAGAATGTCCATGAAAATGATGATATGAACAAAATTCATGACTTCTTGGACCCATTGGTGGTTCCTTTCCCATGTTCCATGGAGTTGGTATATGCTCTACCAGGATAATTGCTTGCCATATCTTTTCTACACTTGTATTCAAAGGTGGCAACTTTATCTCTTCCCTTATCATTCTTTGACCTCCTTGACCGTTGTTATAATTTTGTCTCAGGTTCCCTTGTCCAAAATAATTTTGCCTTTGTCCCCCATAATTTTCCTGTTCTTGATCTAATCTTGGAATTTGGTTATTTCCTATTTGATTATAGAAATTCCTCTCTCTATCATACTCTTCTTGATCTCTACTACCCATTGCTACCATTTTTGGCTGGCTATCATTGATTTTATTCTCTTCTGAAATTTGCGAAGAAGTTTGTGAGGATGTTTGTGAAGTACCTGCTACTACATTGATTATTTTGGGAAGTAAATTTGCTCCTCCATCTTGATTGCTAGTGTTTGCTCTTTGGATATGATTCCATACTGTTTTGCTTTTCCTCTAGTGTAATGTATTCTTCTTGCAATTCTCGTAACTCTGTCATCCTTATGGAATTCTTTCTTCTGAAGATTTGAACATATAATTGTTCAGTTGCGAACATCGCATTTATGAAGGACAGAATCAAGTATCTCTCATCCACGCGCCCTGCCATATCACTGCACATAGTCTTCCACCGTCTTACCAAATGCTTCAAACTTTCACCCACTCTTTGTTTTAAACCAAATACATCTTCAATACCAAGCCGTGAAGAGTGATTTGTGATATATGCTCCAAGGAAAGTTGCTTGCAAATGACTGAATGACGTAATAGTGTTCTTAGGGAGTCCTTCGAACCACTTTAAAGCTTCCCCTGTTAAACTCGATGCGAAGTACTTGCATAACACAGCATCATGATTCTCCCATTTTAACATGCATCTTATGTATGCTTTAATGTGCTGAATAGCACATGAAGTCCCATCAAAGATACTGGTAAGTGTGGGCAAATTGCATTTGGTGGAATTCCTCCCAATTGTACTTCTCTAGCAAATGGAGTCCTCGCAACTTCTTCTATTGCTTCATCTAATTGCCTTCTATCTCCTCCTCTTCTATTGTTTATCATCCCTCTCATTTCTGCTAATTCTCGAAAGATCCGTGCATTTGCCTCAGAATTCTCATCCATTGGTCTTTTTAATGCAGCTTCTCTTCTTCTGCGTTCTTGCGCTTCCTCCCTTGCGATCCTTCGCATTCTATCATATTCTTCATTAATGTTTTCATTTGCATAATTTTGCAAATATCTTCTTTCTAAATTATCATAATTTTTCAGTCGCAGAGCATCTTGGAATTCTTGTTCTTCCCTTTCTATTCTTCTCATGCGAATATCAGGAATTTCTTCTTCTTCATTTCTCCTCCTTCTGTGATTTATTTCTTCTTGATTTGCTTGTACTCTGATTCGAGAGTTTGGTTCATTCCTCTCCACTTCTGTTTGTTGATTTACAATTCTTCTCTTAATTCTTTCATACTCAACATTTTGTTTGTTACGAGCCTCTTCATATCTTCTTACTCCATTCTCGTGATTGTTTTGATGTACTGCTTGTTGTCTCTCAGTTTCTTCCATAAGTTGCTATTCTTCCTCTCGATTCTGATTGTTTTCTCTAGGATTTGGCCTTGTTCGTAAATTATTCATGTTTTGTTCGTGGTTTGGTATTAAAATGAAACGATTCTCTTTATTTCTTTCACCTTGATTCTGTGCTTGTTCTTGCATATTATTTTCATTATTGATTATCGGTGAATTTTGTCCTTCTCTTTATGTTCTAACATTTGATCTTGCAACACTTTGAGATTTCCTTCTTTGTAGCATCTCATTTTCCATCCTCAATTCTTGATTTTGTCTTGTTAAATTGGCACGTTCTTCAGCTTCGATCATTCGTTCTTTTTGGATTCCTTGTCTCAATGTTTCTAACATCTCCCTTTCTCTTTCAAGAATTGTTCCTCCCATCAACCTCCCATTTTCTCTGATTTGTGGTTCTCTATCTTCTTCTTCTGGTGTATCAGTTCTCCAAGTGTGTATACTCACTCGATCATGATCTATTATTTGTTGAGCTTGATTTCTTCGATTACTCCTTCTCCTACTAGGTTCTCCTGTTGTATTTGCTTCTCCTCCTGCGAGTCTTACACTTCTTATTACTTCAGTTAATGGTTCTGATGTGTTTCTTCTTCTTGTCATTTTTCTGGTACAGGAATTCTTCAAATTCCTATTTCTAGCGCCAATTATGTAGTTGCAGAATAATCTACAACTACACCCTCAATAGAATTAGTAAAAACTCAATAAATTCTTGATGGTGAATGATGACTTTCTTATTAATTCTCTTATTTGATTACATAGAATTATCAAAATGGAACTAGAATAGTTACAACTTTTTCTATTCTCTTTCCTAAGATAATTTCTTACACTCATTAAAAGAACCTCTCGAATTTTACATTTGAACTCCTATTTATAGTAAAACTTATACAGCTGTATATGAATTGCGAAGTATAGCAATTCATCCTCGCAAAACATCATATTTCCTCGCACTACTTCTATCATCGTATCATTTTATAACTCTTTCCTCCTTTATTTATTACGATACTCGTGAACTATTATCTTGCGATATTAAGTACCTACATTTGAGATTGCAGAGGCAGAAGTGGTGAAGAAGATGAATAAGATAAGAGAATAAAAAGAAAAAACAAAGGATAATATTTATAAATAGAGAGAGTTTGATGAAGATAGAAACTCATTAATACGAGTAAGCGTGAACGGTTGAAAAGAACGATTACGAAGAAACGTATCAAAAAGGTAAGGGAAAAGTAAAAACACGTGTTGCGAACTTGATGGGTGGTAATAACTACACTAAATTCACAAGAATAGAGATTCTCATGACATTTCTTCTTCGTAGAATTGACATGAGAAGAGGCAAGATGTAGGTACTGAATATCGCAAGATAATAGTTCATGAGTATCGTAATAAATAAAGGAGGAAAGAGTTATAAAATTATACGATGATAGAAGTAGTGCGAGGAAATATGATGTTTTGCGAGGATGAAATAATTTTGCGAGGATGAATTGCGATACTTCGCAATTCATATACAGCTGTATAAGTTTTACTATAAATAGGAGTTCAAATGTAAAATTCGAGAGGTTCTTTTAATGAGTGTAAGAAATTATCTTAGGAAAGAGAATAGAAAAAGTTGTAACTATTCTAGTTCCATTTTGATAATTCTATGTAATCAACTAAGAGAATTAATAAGAAAGTTATCATTCACCATCAAGAATTTCTTGAGTTTTTACTAATTCTATTGAGGGTGTATTTGTAGATTATTCTGCAACTACATAATTGTATTCGTCGGATATTTTCTTATAATCCACCTGAAGAGTGGAAAAGAGCAAATTGACTAGCGTCTAAATCTACCAGCTTCGTTAAGTCCAAATGAAGAAGATGGTTGACTTCATTATTTAGCTCCTCCATTCCTTTGTTGAGTCTGTACATATTAACTTCGAAATTTCTCTCAGACTCGGCCTGAGGAGCTACGTCGGCCCGGGATTCAGCCAAGGCCTTGCTAAGGGCAAAGTCTTCGGCCCGAGCATCGTCTCTTTCTTTGGCAAGACGTTGTATGTACCCCCTTACATCGGAATCACGGGAGGAACGAGCCTGCCGTAGCTCTTCCTCCGTAAGATTCATCTTAGCCGACAAAGACGAAGCAAGTTCTCTTGCTTCACGAAGATTGTTTCGCGTCCACAACAGAGTGCCATTAAAAAGGCGACGGTCCGCGTTATACTTATTTTCATATCAACTATCTGAGTATGCCTTAGACTCCATACTTCGGCATTGGCATCCCATCTTTCGGCCTCACTATTAATTTGCTCTACTAGCTCGAAAATACGGGTCTTCTGCCGTTTTCTCTCTCTCCGGAGCCATATCAACCCAGGGACTCCACCCACTGAAGATAGGGTGGGGATACTCAGACAGAACAGAAATTGCTAGAAGAGAACAACGATAAATAAGAACAAGAGACAAACCTGTGAAAGATGAAGCATTTTACCAAACAGTCTCCAACTCACTACGCACCATGGAAAGCTCCAGACGAAGCCTCTATTCTTCGTTTCCCAGCTGTTCCTTCCCCTTAAGATGGTTCTTCATATCACTTATCTCATTATCTCGGGAAGAGATAACCGTCTCAGCCGCAACCAACTCCTCCTCTCTGTGACGAAGCTTACCCTCTAACTTAAGAGACTTGGCTTTGAAAAACTGGTACAAATTATGATTGCAATATTCGCTCCTCATTATCTACGTTCCAGGAAAAGGCACCATGTCAGAGCACCGTAGAATATAACGAGAAAATAAATATGAAAAACACGACGTACCTCTAGCATTCGCTGGTGAGGATAACCATACTGATATCCATTAGCTATGGCCATCATGTCAACAACGGTGGATGGAGGGTCAACCACTACGGTATCCTCCAGCGACCTAAGATTCTTGTCCCACAACTCCGCGACTTGTTCTTCGGTGGATAACAGCATCATCCTACGAGTATAGGCATTGGAATCCTTCTCCCCAGCAATCACGAGAGTGGGATTCGGAACAAACATCAAATTTTTCTTCTTCGGCCAAGCAAGAACAACATCGTCACCTTCCAGTATCAAAGATTCTGGGAAGTCGCCCGAAGGGGACCTAGTAGAAGATTCCCCAGCAGCGGGAAATTCCCAGCTGTTGCACTTTTAACAGCTCCCTCCCCTCCATCAATAAAGGTCCCAGCATCATCAACATCCGCGGTTGTTCTACCCGAAGCCTTCCCCTTGCCAGAGGTGCCCAGCACGTCCCAATCATTGTTTGGGGAAAGTAGAGAAAACTCATCGGCAAGACCCATGGCAGCGCTCACATCAAAGCTCTCCACCGCGGAACGGACTCTGCCAAAGGAGAATTCTTGAACAGTCTTGTCCCCACCACCATCACCAGCAACGGTGATATTCTCAGCTTCATTACCACCAGGGGCACCCTTCGTACCATCAATATCACCACCTTCTTCGTGGGTAAGGGGATAAGTATCAGTACGCTCCTCTCCATCGGAAAAGTACTCATCTTCCTCTAAATCGTCATTAGTAGGACTGATAACCTCCTCTTGGACCTCTGCTTCATCAACAACGAGAGTGGAGGAGCGCTTGGGAACAATCTTCCTTTTCTTCACAACCTACAGAACAACAAAGGTAAAAAATCAACATTTTTCTCCTCTACTCAAAAATTGTTTTTGGGTAAAGAAAAAAAAAGGGCAACCAAAGGATCCGCACCTTCACAGTCGCAGTACTCTTCGAAGGAAGAACATCGCCTAAACTTTCTTTTTCATCGCCATCAACGACATCGAAGGCATAAGGAAAATTCATACCTTCAAAATTAAGACGCTAAGGGCAGAAATATCTGTAACATACAGGGGGAACCTCATGGGGGATACTACCAACAGTAGGACGCCACCCATGGGGACCAGGAATCCAACCCCAACCCCACGTACCAATAACCTCTATGAAGGTGGCATGACACTCGTAGTCATGATCGCGCTTAATCCTCTCACGAGGAGGAAAAATCTTATTGTTAGCAGAAGCCCGGGTAGCAGCGTACCTAGAACCAGGGGGATCCCTCAGAAGATCTCCTTTCCTGGAAGACGAATGTCTATGACCCGAAGAAGATGAAATCCTCTGGGAACGAAGATCAGCCTGCGAGGCCCTAGATCCTACTAGCGGAGATATGTCCTGATCTCTGCGCGGAGGAGATCTAGGAGGACTCGGTGACGGAGTCTGGTAAGGAACCCGTGGACGATCATCCATATCTACGGATATATGAACAAGTTGTGAGTTCCGTAGAATCACAAATAAAGATCAAAAAGCTAAACTTACCAGAAAGTTACCAAAGAACATAATAAAAACCCTAACCGACTTACGTCGCCGGGAGAACTTTTTCGACAAAAATAAAGAACAAAGGAAAATATTAACACTAAAAAAAAGGCAAGAATTCCCTTTGTGATCTTCATCACTAAAATCAAAAGCACAGCAGCAGAAGTCGAACTAATAATCAAGAACAAAATCCGAAGGTCGAACTCTTACCTGTACCAAGAGCTTCAAAAAATGACAGAACGCGGCCAATAAAGAACGAGAAACAGCAATAGACGAACACAGAGAATCAAGGACTGGTCGTATTCAAGACAGAGCAGCAACAGGTGGCAGTAGTAGCAGCAGTTAATGGCATCCAAACAAAAATGAAGAATGAAAAACAACAGGAGAAAAGAATGAAGGACCGACAGATTGAAATTTATTTCACATTCCCCCCCCCCCCCCCTTATAAACATTAAAGAAATTTGAAACCGTCCCTTCTCTCATGGAGGAGTTATTAGAAGGAGTTATTGCATAATGGGAAACGTGCCCTGGAATCTAGGGGAAGTTATTGGGCGAGTGGCAAATATGCGACGGTTTTCCTCTCACTTCAACTGACGCCTTAAGTCAGAAGAAAAGGGGCAAATTGTATGCACATATTTTCACCACTCGCCACGTGTCCTCGGGTAAACACGTGGGGAGCATGTGACGCGAGGCATCAAGAGATGATGCCGCAAGCATGCATCCAAGAGACACGTACGATCAAGAATAGGCCTTCATCTAGCGGATCTGACGGCTCCAAATCAAGGAGCACCAAGATATTGCACCACTGCGAAGGACTGGAAACCCCCTCGGGCTCACTTTATCCCATCCCAAGGCAAATCCCAGATCGACGGCTAGGACGAAGCCGACTGACACAGACGTGAATGGAGCAGAAGACTGTGGTCTGGCGCGTGCAGAGGCACAACCACCCGCACTAAACACCTTGAGCATCACACGTGTCATCCAGAAAACGGAGGAAACAACCATGACTCTTCGGCAATAATGAAGAAACGATGGGGGCATCGTAAAGACCGAAGAAGCTCCGCGCACTGGCACAAAGCACAAGACGATAAGGTTGCAACGACTCCCCCAGTGGACCCCACGTCAGAACCCCTATAAAAACCCCTCCTCACTAAGAGAGAGGGGTAAGTTGTTTTGAAAAGGAGAAAAGAGGATAGAGAATTAGGAAGTAAGTAGAGACCCTAATCCCGCTGCCTCAGTTAAGATCCCAAAAGTCATTTGACTACGTTTGTAACCAATCCACATATAATGAAACCCCCTTTTTACCCCGTGGATGTAGGCCTCAGTGCTGAACCACGTAAATACTTGTCTCATTTACATTCCGCACTTTATATTGCGCACTTTACATTACGCATTTTACATTCCGCACGTTATATTTAGTTTTATCCCTGATTTGCTTCGCACAACCTGCGAGCTGCTATCTATTTCGATGTATGAGCATTGTTAGTGATAATCATCCGATAGACAAGGACGAGTCCTAAGGCTCAGAGTCGATGAACCGGTATAATTTCTTCGTTTTACGCATATTATATCTAATCTGTGGATTCCAATGTGTGCGAACATTGTATGTGAACAAGTAGATATTGATCGTGATTTATGTGTTTACAATTGTACTTGAGTTATTTTTTTGTTGAACAATGTTTTCATGTTTATGAATGCATTTTTTTTTGGGAGGTTCGATTCTGATGGTTGGTGTAGACGTTGACATACAAATTCTGGAACGATATATTCAGGAATGCAATATTTGAAGTTTGAACTTGTTACGAACAATAGCGTAGTTAAGTCACTTAACGACATTTTTTTAAAGTATTTTTTACTGGATATTTTGGTGAGTACTTTCAGACTCAACTAAAACGAATAAATAGCTGATTATTTTGAGTTCTTCGTGAATGAAACCTCTGTACATTTGATGTCCAAGAGAAGAGATTCTTGGATAATTGAATAAAATTTGCTAACCTCATTTTTATGGTGAAAGATAACTTGATGGAAGAAGATATTTTCAAACAGGGAAGGATTCCCACGAAAATAGTGCAATAAGTACTTGGGAATAGTAAATAACCAGTCCAACTGCATTTGAAAGTAAATCCAAACAGCTAAACCAAACTCAAAATGAAAAAATAAATTAGCAGAAGATTCATAAATATATAAACAGATAGTCTCATAAATATATAAACAGATAGTTTCACATTTAACGTTGTTGGAATATTTTCAACTGCGCTAAGGGGGGTCCTGGGGGGCGTAGCCTGATCCTAAAAGACCTAAACTAGGATATAGGGCTTATAAATGTGCTTTTGTAGGTTACTCACTTAACAATATTACTTACAAATTTTTAATACTTGACACTTTTGAGATTATAGAATCTGTAGATGTGGATTTTTTTGAGAACTTGAATAGGAATAGTTCCCAAATGCAACCCATAGAAAACCCATTGTTACCTAGTCTATAATCTGTAGAGACTAATGACAATGATGAACATACTTCTCCTAACCAAAACGTGGAAGATACTTCTGAAAATGTAGAAGAGATCGAACCTAGAAGAAGTAAGAGAGCAAGGAAAGCAACAAGTTTTGGTCCAGAATGGGTACAATATCTTGTAGAAGGTAGTAAGAATGAAATTCTTAGTGTTACTAAATATGTTATGCATGTTGACGATGACCCTAAAACTTATGCTGAGGCTATGAGTTCCAGATACGGTAGTTTCTGGAAAGAGTCTATCAATGATGAAAAGAACTCACTTTTGACTAACAATACTTGGATGTATTGTGATTTACCTCCAGGCGTAAAGCCTATTGGATGTAAATGGATATTCAAAAGAAAGATGAATGCCGATGGTACCATTGATAAGTTTAAAGCCAGATTAGTTGCTAAGGGTTATAAGAAAAAACATGGAATTGATTACTTTGATACATATGCTCCTGTTGCTCGCATCTCTTCAATTCGTTGTTTAATTGCACTTGATTCTATTCACAAGTTAATTATTCATCAAATGGATGTCAAAACTGCCTTTCTAAATGGTGATTTAGAAAAAGAGATATATATGGAACAACCTGAAGGTTTCGTATTGGCAGGCCAAGAAAAGAAGGTTTGCAAGTTGGTCAAATCTCTTTATGGCTTGAAGCAAGCTCCCATGCAATGGCATGAGAAGTTTGACAAAGTGGCTTTGACATATGGTTTTGTTGTTAATGATGCAGATAAATGTATCTATAGTAAGCATGATAGTTCTGGATGTGTAATTCTCTGTTTGTATGTTGATGATATGCTTATTTTTGGATCTTACATATCTCGTATTGAAGAAACAAAGAAGTTTCTTAGTTCTAAATTTGACATGAAGGATTTAGGAGAGGCTGATGTGATCTTAGGAATCAAAATCCTAAGAAAGGGAAATGAGTTGGCTTTAAACCAATCTCATTATATTGAGAAATTTCTCAAGAAGTATGGTCATTTTGATGACATCCCAGCCATCACTCCTTTAGATCCTAATGTAAAGTTAAAGAAGAACACTGGACGTGCTCACGCACAACTTGAATATTCCAGTGTTATTGGAAGTCTTATGTATTCCATGCATTGCACAAGACCGGACATAGCCCAAGTAGTGGGATTACTATGTCGTTTTTCAAGTAACCCAGGAGTTGAACACTGGAAAGCAATTTTAAGAGTGTTGGCTCACTTGAAAGGAACCATTGATTATGGTTTGCATTACCAAGGCTATCCCGCTGTATTAGAAGGATACAGTGATGCAAATTGGAATGATGTAGAATCCAAATCCAAGTCGACTAGTGGATGGATATTTACATTAGGAGGTGCTTCTGTGTCTTGGAGTTCCAAGAAGCAAACCTGCATTTCTGATTCAACAATGTTGTCAGAATTGATAGCACTTACGGATGCATGTAAGGAAGGAGAATAGCTTAGAAACTTACTTGAGGAGATCCCATTTTGGAAGAAGCCAACTCCTGCAGTCTTGATTAATTGTGATAATCAGGATACAATTTTTAATGTCTCTAACAAGACATATAGTGGGAAGTCAAGACATGCAAGTCTTAGACATCAAATTGTGAGACAACTACTCAAAAGGGGAGTAGTTTCGGTTAACTTTATTGAATCAAATAAGAACTTGGCAGACCCATTCACAAAGAGTCTACCAAAAGCAGTGTTTTCCATAAAATGTGGGGAAATGGGACTAAGGTCTGTGAATGAAAGTTGACCCCCATAGCAGAAACCTAACCTATGTTTTGAAAAAGATAGACAAGGTTCAATGTGGTACCAACAAGTTATGGAAGTGGTCATGATGCACTAATAATAAACTTCCCATTTCAAATTAGTGCAATGGTTCTGCAAGAAAATTAGGGATGGATGAAAATCCTTAATAAGTCTAATTTTTACAAGGTGTCTCGCAGAAACACCTTCGAGACTTACCTATATGAGTATGGAAATCAGGTCGTTTCCTAAGAGAAAAAAACCGTTCTCTGAGAGACTCATGAATACAGGATAAGCACATGGCCATTAATGTGCTGGCTACAGAACACACAATCACAGAAATCAGTATGTGTTGAGATTCCGGTTTTATCATATGGGGTACTTGGTTCAAGACTGGTTTCACCACTGAACCTCGATAAGGCTTTGAATTTCTTACACTAAGTGAAGGTTCAAATCCAAAAGATACCTATCATTTATGTGCTGATTTCTACGAAGATGCTTATTTCCCAACTAAGCTAGAACTACGTTGGCTTGATCCCACTCGGGTACGTAGGCAGTCACTTCGGTGATGCAGTCGCTCCGGTTTAAAAGTTTTTAACTTTGTTTTATAGTTTTTTTGAAAATAGGGGGAGAATGTTGGAATATTTTCAACTGTTGATGAAGGGACTCATCGTTTCAGAGAAACCTGTTGGTGAAAAGATGTCTTTTCCCAACATATGCAAAACCCCTATAAATAGCATCTCTCTGAACTTGTTTTAATAACATCAATCAAAACTTCTTTCTCTCTAAGCATCTTCAGAAACAATAAACTGTGTGTTCTTGGTTGAGTCAAGGGAGTACAACTCTTGAATTCAACAACGTTGTTTGGGCTTCATTCTATCCTGAAGGCAATATTTCACTGACCAATTGTACTCGCCAATTCTTTGGGAAGGGTCGAAATAATTGCTGAAAAGAATCGTAAGGGCTTGAAGCTTGTGTTACAACATTCTTTTCAATTTCTGTTTTCATCCTCTGTTACCCTGTATTTTCCAACAATTTTTATGGTGAAAGATAACTTGATGGAAGAAGATATTTTCAAACAGGGAAGGATTCCCACGAAAATAGTGCAATAAGTACTTGGGCATAGTAAAGAACCATTCCAACTGCATTTGAAAGTAAATCCAAACAGCTAAACCAAACTCAAAATGAAAAAATAAATTAGCAGAAGATTCATAAATATATAAACAGATAGTTTCACATTAAAAGTTATTTTCATCCCATATATTGTACTGCTACTGCTAGCTAGCAACTTAATGGTATTATACTATACATCTTCAGTGTCATTTAGTATTCTAGGCTTTTCAGCTAGTACTTTAATCTGGTCATGACGTATTGTATCTTAGGATCGGACCAAGAGATAAAAAAGCCTCTCGATTGAGAAAATAATTCTGAAACCTATCTCCTCCGTCTCTGATCATTTGAATCGAGTTAAATACTCGCATTTTTTGTTCCTTTCTAATTAGGAAATCAAATCAAGGAGCGGAAGTCAATGGAGAAAATATACAGAGAAGACGATTCCTATCCTAAACTGAGAATGCGCAGGATATTCTTGTAGTTGCGAATATCTTTATTTCCTTTATCACAAAAATTCCATATGTTGGCTTGGCTTGGCTTAAGCCGTATTAGAAAACCTAGGTTAGATAGGTATATAGTGAAGGTCAATCCAGTCATTTCAACTTCTATTAAAATATTTATTTTAATTCAGGGCTGTTATAAACGGAAGTTTATTAGGTAGATGACCACTTTAGTGGGACCCCATTACTTGGCACCAAATATGTAAACTCTATAAATAGAGTCTCAAACCTCTGTAAACACATACATATTAATAAGAAAACTCTTTCTCTTCTTCCCTTTAACTTTGTGTCTCCTTCACTATTTTCTAGTTTCACAACATGTTATCAGCAACGTTGTTCTACCAATACGAGCAAGGGAATATTACGATCCCTATCTAATTCTTTAAAATTGATTTTTTTTTTCTTTCAATAATTTATTAATGGGATTCTAACCAAGTTTCGATTGGCTTTTGGTCTAGGTATGCCCGGTAAAGTACAATCTCACGAACTACAGAAGTGATGATGATAACAATCACTTTATGGCTACATGTATTCAAAAGACACAATCCTAGTGGAAAGATGGATGGTGGAGGCACAAACACGTATAGTAAATCTTAATGGACTTTTTGTCTTTTATTTTTATGTGATGGATTTTGTTTATTTTTTTTTAATCATTAGACATAAAGTATTTTTTGGGTGATCAATTTTAATATGAGTTTGATCTTCCATTATTCTCTTATTCTTTTAATAGAGAAATAAATAAAAAAAAATCGAAAGATGGTTTACAGTTTCTATTCCCCTAATGAAACTGTAATCACCAATTTTTTTGGTATTATCGCAATTTGATTACCTTCACGGTAATAATTCACATGCATGGTTGAAAAACCTCCGTCCAATTAAGTTTGGTATCTTCGTCTATTTGATGAAGATCATGTGATTTTTATGATTGGTTTATATATATATATTTTTTTTTTTAAAGAAACCATCTATCAACCACGAAGTGGATTTTCCCTATGCGATGACTAAGTCGATTTTTTTTCTTTTTGTCGATGCAATTTTGGTGTATCGTATATACCAAACGGTATTGGTTTTCTCCATCAATTCTGAGGAAGGAGATGTTAAACTTGGCATTCTAAGAAATTTGGCGACAATCGTTTAAACAAACCATTACCGATTATGGTTTTATTTTTCTACTAATAAACCATTGATTTCCATAGCAAACGACAATTTCTTCCTTTTCCAGTCGTCGATATGATTTTGGTGTATCGTTTTACCAATCTGTATTATTTTTTTCCATAGATTCTCTATAATGAGATGCAAGAAAATTTGGCATTCTAAGTATTTTAGCCAATTTTTGTTATTGATTTCTATTCCTTCAAAGAAATCTTTATCAACCAAAATGTAGATTTTTCTCTACAAAGAATACCTTAATATTTCTTTATTTTTCTCAAAAGAATCATTTAAACTAATTGAAATTAGATTTCTCCATGGATCCTAGAAGGATGAGATTGGTTATTATGACAAACACCAATCTAACAATTTTTGGTTTTCTTCATTATATTATTTTCTAAAATTTGAAATAGTTCCACTTGTAGTTGGAATTGGACATTAAAGATCAAAGGGTGCGCACCCGACTTCTTAGCCAATATTATTAGTCCTTGTAGTGTCTATATTGATCTTAATTTGATTTTTTTTTATAAAGAATGTGTCCATAATTTCATTCTAAAGTGAATGATTATCTCGTCGGCCCTATAGATCACGATTTTAGTTTTATTTTGGAGATTTGTTTGCATATTTTTAATGCCTTTTGTTAAATAATTTTTTTTTTATTATTCCAAAAATAATCCATGGTTGATGGTGAATATGTAGATCTACCAAGACTACATTTTCTTAATGTCGAAAGACATGTTTCATTATGAGTATATGTCTTCGAATTAATCGGATAATACTTTACGAAACTTGTTTTTCGATTTTATGAGATGAAAATATATCCGCCATAATCAGGGGGAGATTATACACTACCAGCAAAAGTTGGTGTTAATTAACTTCAATGTTATATCAGTTTCTCTCCTATCATGAGCAAATTGAAAAAGACTGCTATTGATTAGGCGTAAAATGTCTCATTTGCTTTTATATAAGCTTTTGCCTCTATAAGAGGACCCAATCACATATAGAAAAATAAGTAGCGTCCCTTAATAAGCTACTGGTAGTGCTCCGATTGAGTGTACCAAAAACACGATTAACATTCTCAAAGTTATTATCTCTCATTTGAATATAAGGAGATTAAAATGCCCGTGGGCGCTGGTGCCAGTAATTCTGTGAATATTTTTTCAAGATATGCATACACTTGAGAATTTCGTGGGATCGTGATAAACTAAATATTGTCGAATATTTGTTTATAGTAGCTACTCAAATAAATGATAGTGGTTTCGAACCCCTTTGCAAAGGAATGTCGACATATGTGATTGGCTGGCATACAATCCGAATTAAGTTGGATTAGTTTCTCAATTAACGCAATTTTTGGATCCAAAACTTAACACTTTAAAAATTCCAAGCCTATTAATTACAGGCTAGTGTAGTCATAATGCGTTATACGATAAATTTTTCGTTGCAAATACGATTTTGAGGGTTTCATTTTTTCTCAGACCCTAGGATTGATTTATTAATTGTTCTCTTTATACAATGCGCTTGGCGTGGTAGTCCTTGAAGGACTCGCATTACATTTACACAAGAAATGTGGTTGTGAACATATTTAGGCAGCCACCTGATTTGATTATGTCAGGTTGAACAATCCTCTAAGTGTTTTTTAGAAATTCGATACAAAATCAAGAATCCGGATTAATTAGTTGATGCTATCAACTTTATTGTTCTCTTGAAGAGTCCTTAAAAACACCAAAATCCACGCTTTAGCAGCATAAATTCTATTTTCTTTCTTTCTTTCTTCCTTTCTTAAACCTGCAGTTAAAATTATGCTAGCTTAAACTCGTCTTTGAGATAGACTAGAGTTATGATTTTGATGCTTGTTTTATGTAATACTCATATAGTTGAGTTAGCATCCATAAATCTTCAAAAGTTTTACTCTTTTTCCTTCGTTTTTCCTGGCAAGGTTTTAACGAGGCAACATGACATTTATTTTATTTCAAAATGTTGATATTTGTGCTCTTTTTCCTTCATCCAATTTTTTCCCATTGGGTTTTTACTGGAAATGTTTTAGTGAGGCAATTAATTCAACATGGTGGTCATCCAAGGGGGAGTTGTATGGATTTTTGTTATTCGGTGGATTCCCACCATTAACTTGGTCATTTTGGTAAGCCAGGTCAACATAACCATCTCCTATGAATTTGGATATCATTCTGATCCATGTAAGGTATGATCACAAACTTTGATTACCTTTGGAAATATAACCGCGTATTGTCACTTTGTTGAAGAAACTACATCAACTACTTTTGCAAATCATCTCCGAGAAGCTAGCAATCCAAGAAGCAAGTCCTCGATGTATTTAAAGAAGCGTGAAGACTCGAGAACACTACCATTAGAAGACTAACACAAAAGAAGACTTCATCAGCTGTAAAATTTCCCACGAAAGCATTGCTATCTCTAGGATTCAAGATATTCGTTTATCGAAATTGGGAAATCTCAACTCGAAGATTTGCAAGCCAGGACTTAACTGGAGTACTTATCAGGGGGAGTATCAAACTAGTAAGTATTTTACTGGACCATCATGTTGTACTCTTTTTCCTTCATCAAGGATTTTCCCAATGTGTTTTCCTTGTCAAGATTTTAATGAGGCAACACATTCATGTCCAGCGTTGTTCTAAGTTTTCTCACAATTGTACTCTTTTCCCTTAGATCAGGTTTTGTCCCTTTTGGATTTTCCTGACAAAGGTTTTAACGAGGCAATTGCTTAGATACAGTGGTCATCTAGGGGTAGTGCTATAAACGGAAGTTTATTAGGTAGATTCCCACTTTAGTGGGACCCCATTACTTGGGCACCAAGTATATAAACTCAATAAATAGAGTCCAAAACCTTTGTAAACACATATATATTAATAAGAAAACTCTTTCTCTTATTCCCTTTAACTTTGTGTCTCCTTCTCTATTTTCTAGTTTCACAAGAAGGGCCTGGTTTTAAAATAATTTTAACTAGGGCCCTGATATTATGGGTTACCCATAGGTGAGGCCTAAACCAAATTTCCCCTTTGGGAAATCTAGAGGCCATGTCACCCGAATTTATGGCCACAGGATATAATGAGATCCAATAGACAACAAGATTTGTTGAAATATTTTGTCAAAATAATTGTCCCATAATCCTGACCCTTGAACCAAATCTGTTACATACATAAATGTGTACCCTCCGAAGTCACTCCTAAGGATCAAAAATGAACAATAGAGAACTAGCTCACGAGTTAGAAAACATTAATATTAAGCTAGGTTTGTGGATAATATGAATATGAATACGTGTAGGTCACTGGTATCATCACCCAATGACTTTAGTTACCAATGTACTACAGTGAATCTCCAATCACAATAACTTGTTGTTTTAAAAGGTCTAGTCTACACTCTACTTACCACAATTGATAAGGAACCTGTCGTATTAAAGAAATTGATGGAAGTTACATTTTATTTGTTTTGATCTAACTTAGTATTTGACTCGGCCTAAGTCATATGTCATATCGCTTGGTTTTTTGTTCAACTGTTTGTCTTGGAGGTATATTTTTGTACCTGACTCGGTATCTGACTCGACCTAAGTCAGATGTCATATCGCATGGTTTTTTGTTCAATTGTTTATCTTGGAAGTATTTGAATAATACCTAACTCGTGTCTATAATACAACACATAAGGTTTTTGTTAGCCTTGGACATTCGGATAACATTTTTAGAGACAAACGTTGCATCCAACCATCCCAGTCTCAACCTATCCAAAGACATCCGACGATCCTGAGGTTTAACCTCTCTCATTATGAATTTACATTTATTAGATTTCATCATAACTAAGATCATAAAGGCAAATTAAATATTAAAAAAATCCTTAGTATTAAAAAAAATCAAATACTAATAAAGTCCTTATTAAAGGATATATAATTACATGTTTTTTTCTTTAACATCGGCAGTTACAACACAATTTACCAATTCTAAAGTCACCTACAACAACTACTCGAGCATTCGATTTTCACATTATATCTATATATTATAAGGGACAATGGTGTTTCTACCGATGGACGGCCATCCACATTTTAGACACATAAATGGTGGTCCTGATTCTTCTAAATCAGATACAATTTGGGTATAAACTTCCATCGAGATTGTGCCACGTAGTTTCCTATTCTCCCTCTTACGCAGGATCTTTAATTCTTGAATAAAATCCAAAAGGACAAAACGCACAAACGAATTTAATGTCTCAGCCATTTCAAATTGAAGCTCATAAAAGCGAAATGGAATGGATTTTTGTAAACCTATACATATCAAGAAATCAGTCCAACCGATCGACTTATACCAGTACGACTCAAATTGCGGTTTTTATATCTTTCTCCAAATTTTTTGTTTTGTGTTTCGCTATTAAGCCCTAGATTTTTTATTCACAATTTTTTTATATCTATTGATTCTTAGTTCATCGTTTATTTTGATTCGTAAGAAGGGAAATTAGGGTTTGCATATTTGGTGCGATTCTAGTATTTTTTACTAGGGAGAGGTCCCTTCTTTTAACCTTTTCTCGGCTGCTATAAGATTTTGGTGTATTGATATTTCCCTTTTCATTTACATTTCAATTTTTTTTAAAGTATATTTGTTGTTTTTCTTGGGTGCTTAAGGTTCTTTTGGATCGCTTCAACTATAGGTACCTTATATGATTATGTTCAACAATGAAATTATATTTGTTTAACTGGATAGTTCCGCGGTTCTATATTTTCCAATTTAAATTTGTTAGAGAACAGCTCGGTCGAACTCGCATGCATTTCTATCTAAAGCATGTTTGTCAATGTTAGTGATCATAACTATAAGTCTTGATTTCTCGTCTACATATAGATGTCTCGGACTAGGACATAGATTGTGTAGTTGAGCCTTAGACTTCACGACGTTCATCATTTGAAGACAAAGAACTACTAAGGAGAGCTTGTGGAACTTCATCAACAAAAGGTATGTGGAGACTGAAAATCATATATCACTTGGAAAGTCTATTTCTACTATATCTCCTATATTGAGACATAAGTCGTATTACGATATAGTTTTATATTATAAACATTTGAGATTTCGAGCTAAGTTTAACTCGCTTACATATTTCTCGGAATATGTGTTGGTAAGCTTTCGCTTCGACCAAGTTCATCTTATATTCTTGACGCAAGTCAAAAGATGATCATGTGAAAATTTCCTAGTAACATCTTACATGGTTTGTGTGATACAATCATTTGGTGTAGACTTGGAATGTTTCGTTATGATTATTTCAATAACTTTAAAATTGCTTTGATGTTAATAGTGTGCGAAAATGGCTATTGTCATCCTCTAAGAAAGTTTTAATGATTGAAATAAGAGTGTTAGAGCACTACTCGGTCAAACTCGCGTGCATTGCTCTCTCAAGCATGTTTGTTAATCTTAGTGATCAAAACTATATAGTCTTGATTTCTAGTCTACTATAGCTAAGGTCTTGGACTAGGATAGAAAGTGTAGTTGAGCTCAAGAACTCTATGGCGATCATCATACAAGACGAAGGACTACTCAAGGAACCAGTGGATCTTCATCGACTAAAAGGTATGTGGAGACTTGAACTTATCTATTACTCAAAAGTATATCTACTCTATCTCCTATCTTGAGACAAAAGTCTTTTTACTATATACACTAAGAATATGCAAATGTGACATTTCGAGCTGAGTATATCTCGCTTATCTATTTCTCGAAATGGGTGTTGGTAAAGCTTTCGCTTTAGCCAAGTTCATTTTTGCCTAGTGACGAAAGTCATGTTATGTTTCAATCACTTTGGAAATTGCTCTGACGAAAACTAGTTCGTGAATAACAACTATATGACGTCCTCTGAGAATGTTTCAATGATTGAAATGAGAGTTTGGACTATATAACCATTGTGGGATATAAACTGTAGTACCAGAATATCGCCAAAACGATATTCTCGTGATAAGAACAACGCTTTCACGAGAGGGTCAAATATTCTTATAAGTATAAATGACATTATTCACGAGAGAGTCGTGAGGATTCTTCAGCAACATTTGGCGCTAGAAACATCATAATAGCTGACGATTGAAGAGACATGTTATGAGAGTGTTGTTTCACGAGGATTACAAAAGTTGACGAAGATTAATATTGCAAATACCACGATGAGATCGCAGAATATATCCGAAATAAGGGGAAAACTTAGCTGTCACCCACTATGTAATTTCCTATATAAAGGGTTCAAGTAAGTCCAGATGAGGATGATGTATTTTTTAGAGTTGAGAAAATCTTGAGGAGAGAGAAACTCCAGAAAAGAAAGTTTTAATTCTGAGTTTGAATATTTTCTGTAAACATTTCTGAGATCAAAATAATAAAAGTGTCGTTTAATTCTTCAATCTTCAACTAGTTTCACTTAGATTTTTATAGGATCTTAATAGGGGTATAGTGTGGGAAATCCTGCTACTACATTTTGGCGCCGACTAAGGGGAGTCAAGATCCAAAATCTCTAATTACAATTTGAAGATTTGGATAAATTGAAGAAATGGTTGGAAGAAGGAGAAGAAATACATCAGAACCACCAACAATAGTGAGAAGAAGTAAAAGACTTGCAGGTGAAGAAACAAGTGTATTAGGAGAATCTTCAAGGATGAGAACTAGGAGGAATAGAACAAGGAATGAAAGGGAAAATTCAATTCAACAAAACCAATCAACATCGGTACAAAATGGAAGAGTGGATTATGATAGATTAAGCGTGCATACATAGAGATCAGATTCAATGGGAGAAGAAAAAAATCGACAATTAAGAGAAGAAAATGGAGTAGGAAGAAATCAGGAGGTAGAAGAAGGATCGATTTATCAAGATTAAGATGAAACAGCAGAGGAATTAGGGCAAAGAATACAAGAAGAAAGAAGGTTAGAGGCGGTGGAACGTGCAAATTTAACAAGACAAAATCATGATTTGAGAATGGAGAACTTAAGGTTACAAAGAAGAAGATCAAGAAGTACAACTAGATCAAGTTCAAGGTCACTTAGAGAAATACCAAGGCGAAATTCCCTCATAAGAAATGATGGAGAAAATGTACAAGAAGAAACGCAAAATCCAAATAGAGGGCAATGCCAGGGAGAAGAAAGAGTAAATAATGATTATAACAATCCACAGGGGGAAACTTTAAATGGAGGACGAAATATTGAAAATCAAAGAAATGAAGATAATCAAGATGGTGAATAAAATCACGAAGAAGGTAGAAGAATATTACATGGACGCGAGCATGTCAGAAATCAGAGAATTATTGAGAATGAAATAGAGAGACATTATGCTGAACAGGCACGTCTAGCTTGCGAGAGAGAAAGGATGAGGGCAGAAATGGAAGAACAGGAGTTTCAAGAGGCAATAAGGCAAAACAATCATGATAATCGAGAAAGAAGACGTACACAAAATCGTGAAAATGACAATATTCGGGAAGAATATGACAGAATACAGAGAAGGATAGAAAGACAACAAAGAGAATTGGTGAGAAATGAAGAAGTTGGTGGAGAAGAAATTAGGAGACAAAATCAACTGCGAATTTTAGATAGAAATGAAGAGGAAAATCGCAGGAGAAGAGAAAGTGCGTTAAAAAGGCCAATAGAACAAATCCCAACTGCAAATGAGAAAATTTTGAGGGAATTAGCAGAAATGAGAGGGATGATAAATAATAGAAGAGAAGGTGGAAGAAGGCAACTTGATGAAGCAATCGAAGAAGCAGCTAGAACTCCCTTCACACAGGAAGTACAACTAAGAGGAATTCCTCCAAAATGCAATTTTCCAAAGACTAAACAAATATTTTCGATGGGACTACTTGTGCTATTCAACATGTTAAAGCTTATGTTAGATGTATGCTGCAGTGGGAGAATCATGATGCTGTTTTATGCAAGTACTTTGCATCCAGTTTGACTGGCGAGGCGCTAAAATGGTTTGAGGGATTGCCGAAAAATACTATTACTTCTTTTGATCACTTACAAGCTACATTTTTGGGTGCATACATAAGCAACAACTCTTCACGACCAGGTATCGAAGATGTGTTTGGATTAAAACAGAGAATTGGCGAGAGTCTAAAACATCTAACCATAAGATGGAAGACAATGTGTAGTGAGATGGCGGGAAGAGTAGATGAGAGATATCTTATTTTATCCTTCATTAATGCAATGTTTGCGACCAATTTGCTCTACATACAAATTTTCAGAATCAAAAACACCATTACAATGACTGAACTAAGAGAACTACAAGAAGAGTACATTGCTTTGGAAGAAAAACAAAACGAAATGGAGTCATACCCAATTGCAAACACCAGTTCTGTAGTGGCTAATGGAAGTTTGCTTCCCAAAATGATTAATAACGTGGCGAGAACCTCGCAAGTTCAAGCATAGAAAGTGGCGAATAATGACAAACAAAAGCTAGTGGCTATGGGAAGTCGTGATCAAGAAGAATTTGAAAGAGAGAAGAATTATTACAATCGTGGAGGAAATAGTCAAATCCAAAGGCTTGACCAACCCCAAGAAACTTATGGTGGACAAAAGCAAAATAATTTCAGAAATCAGGGGAGCATGAGAACCATATGGGAGGAGATTAAGATGCCACCCTTGAATGCTAGTGTAGAAAAAATCTGGGAAGCTATCATTTTAATGGAAAATATACCCTCGCCATGGAACATGGGGAAGGAACCACATCCTAACACTCGTAATCAAGAATTCTGTCCTTATCATCATTTTCATGGGCATTCGATAAATAATTGCAGAAATGTAAAAAGAATAATCTTAAGAATGATCGATCAGGGGAAGCCAAATCATTTTCTAAAAGGGCATCAACAATCGCAACAATTGCCACCACCACCAGACGATCGCAGAATGACTAATGTAGAAGGAGCAGAAACTTTTGTTATAGAGGTTGGAACTAAAGCAAAGAATTTATTTTGTAATTCTATTGTGCATTCTTTCAGAACCATCAAAGATTTCCACGATAATGTCTTAAGTAGAGTCTTTGCCAGAGATATGGATAGAAAAGAAATAATGAATATAGCGAGAATCTCGCCATTAGAAGAGTGGCAGAAACAAATCCTTTCTTTTACAGCACAAGAAATACCAGAGCCTGGCGAGCTGCATGATAACCCATTGGTGGTAAGGTTGGAAATAAAACCAGAACAAGCAGAAGAAAAAGAAGAAGGTAAAGAAAACAATAACGAAATGGAAGAGTCTTGGGCCATTGATAGAATCCTAATTGATACTGGAAGTTCCGTAGATATCCTGTTCTACCACACCTACAGAACCATGGGTGGGAAAGATGAAGATTTGATACCATCGACATACAGAATCTATGGTTTTAATGGAACTGCCAACAAGCCTAAAGGGGAGATCACAATGAGGATTCCATTAAGAGGAATGACTTCCAAGATTTTATTCTGTGTTGTCGATATTGAATCACCATATAACGCCTTGATTGGTCGACCTTGGTTACACGGGATATTGGGTGTTGCATCTACCTTTCATCAGTGCATTAAATTCCCTCATCCAAATGGTGTTGGAGTAATTAAAGGAGATTGGGGAGAAAGTAAGAAATGTTATGAGATAGAAATCAAGTCTTGTGAAGAAAGAGCAGGGAAGAACAACAATTGGAAATACAGAATTAAGCAACAACAGAGAAGTGACAAATTAATGGTTGATTCAATAGAAAAGCATGAAGAAGTAACTAACGAGTCCCTCACAAATATCAAGCAAATAATAAAACGCAGCAAAGGTACAGGTATAAAAATCATAAAAGGAAGAAATGACAAGCAACTTGCGGGAAAACACTAAGTAAAAGAACAGATGATAAGGAAGATGAGAAGAATGAAGTGATAGAAAGATGAAATATGATGAGCAGATCACTAGAAGTGGAAAGGTAAAGTTGTTTTTTCTGTTTGAGTGAATAAAATGAAATTGAAAAGTTGAAAAAAGAAAAAGAAAAGAAATTATTGAGATTTGAAACTCGCAAGAAATTTTAAGAAACGCGAATATAATTTCGCAGAGATTAAGAGAACGGGACAAACCTTTATGGCGTGCACCATAGTTCGCGAATACAATTTCTTAAGAGGCAAATGTAAGACCTACAAGCACGTCATAAAGGGGGTATCTCTTTATATGATTCAGGGATAAGGTTATACCGCTACTGGAACCTGAGTCATACAGACGTAGGGGTTAAAGAAAACCTATCCGGGAAAGAGATCTTGGATTTCCAGCTTTATAAGGTTATACCCTGGTTGGACGACTGAGAGTCTCTTCCAAGAAGTGCAGAGTATGATTAAGGCGCCGAGGTACACGGTTTAGCCAAGGATGCCCGGGACGGACGAACCTACCCTGGCCATCTTTGGTAAGTCTTGGCTACAATGCACTTGGCCTGAATAAAACCCCACCTAGGGTGCAGTCTTGTAACTATAAGCCATATAGGCATAAAGGACAAGAGGCTGCGAAAACAACTGGTTGTTGGTAAATCTGGATGGGAGGAGCTAGTCTTGTATGGCCTATGTGACCTCCTTGAAGGGGCAACCAGGGGGAAGATAAGGGCGGCACCCTCCATTAGGGAGATGATAAGTGTCTTAAGACGGCAATGTCATGGGTCTCTAAGATCGCAAGATCATTTAGGCCTGTCATATTGTCGCGAAAATTATACAGAGGCAAAAATCCATAAGAGAAAAAAGTTAAGATGAGGTCAAGGGGTTTTTACATGAAAATGTGAAGACGTCCTACGATTTCATCGCAAGACGGAAATGTCACGAGGCTTTGTTTTCGCGAGAAAACTTAGGCTCGTCATATTGTCGCAATAAAATAAAGAAATACAGATAAGACAAGATCAATGGGTCAATACATGAAAATGTAAAGACGTCCTGCGATCTTGTCGCGGAGAGAATACTATGGCAAAGTAAGACCTTTAAGTAGGAAGGCATGATAAGACCATAAGATTGCAAAAATATCAAGGTTTGCGACAATATCGCAGAAATTATGAAATTCGCCAAAATATTCGTTTATTAACTATCTCATATTGCAGATGAATAATAGAGGCAAGTATGGGAATGAATAGAATGGTAAAGATTATTATTCATCACCATATGAGAAATTTATATGGATATTGAAGCGCAGATAATTAGTAGATGCAAACTATATTGACCAAGTTATATTTGCAAAAAAAAAAAAAAACGTTGTTCTTTCATTCATACAGATAGAGGGGCAAAGAAATTTACACATTAAATTGAAGAAAGTTGCAGCAAATTGAAGAAACTCGCGATTGATTACATAAAATAAAGAAGTCAGACAGATACATTGTTTCACTTATCAACATTGTTATTTTTATCAGATTCTTCTTTTTCACCAGATTTCTCTTCTTCATTATCTTTGATGGGTTCTTCATCATCGCCAGAATTTGTTTCTTCGTCATTATTCTCTTCTTCACTCTCATCAAGATCTTCATCAGAATCAGAGACACCAAGATCTGGAATTATTGATGGTATTGCCTTTGCAAGATCAGGATACAAAGAATGATGAATTCCATGGTCGTCACAAACCTGCTTAGTGGTATCATTACGAGTGATGAGGAGGGTTCTATTAAAATTTGCAGAAGTAATCTCAAATTGAGCTTTCAATAGCGAGTATTTATCGTTGCGAGCAGTAAGATCGTTCGCGAGTTGGTGATTAATATCTTCTAGTTCTCTCATCCTTACACGACATCTATCTTCAGAATCTGCGAGAATAAGGCACCGTTAAGATGGAAGTTATAAAAAAAAAAAAAAAAGTTAATAGAATGGAGTGGTTAACAACCTTCTTTCTCAGAAATCAAGTCCCTAATTAAGGCCGATTGATCAGCATGAAGACTAGCATCTATACCTAAATTATTCCTAGCATTATCAAGAACCTGTACTGCCCAAGAAAACTCATCATCGCTAGTAATAAGAAGGCGAGAACGATGTAGGTACTGAATATCGCAAGATGATAGTTCACGAGTATCGTAATAAATAAAGGAGAAAAGAGTTATAAAATGATACGATGATAGAAGTAGCGCGGAGAAATATGAAGTTTTGCGAGGATGAATTGTGATACTTCGCAATTCATATACAGCTGCATAAGTTTTACTATAAATAGGAGTTCAAATGTAAAATTCGAGAGGTTCTTTTAATGAGTGTAAGAAATTATCTTAGGAAAGAGAATAGAAAAAGTTGTAACTATTCTAGTTCCATTTTGATAATTCTATGTAATCAACTAAGAGAATTAATAAGAAAATTATCATTCACCATCAAGAACTTCTTGAGTTTTTACTAATTCTATTGAGGGTGTAGTTGTAGATTATTCTGCAACTACATAATTGGCGCTAGAAACAGGGACTTGAGAATTGTGGTAGCCTAAATTTGAGGGAATTGTGGAAAATTTGAAGATCAAATGAAGTCAGTAGATGGAAATTGCAAAAAAGAAGAATGTAATATGATCACAAAGACAATGATTGATGAATTTCATAGTAATATGAAGGGAAAAATATACATGCGAGATTGTAGAGGAAGAAAGATCATGGAGGAAGAAAAGATAACAACTTTAGAAGAATGGGAAAAGCAGAAAATCACATTTTCAGCAGCAGAAATTCCAAATGAAGACTTGAACCACACTTCACCATTGGTGATCACAATTCCGATCATGCTAGAAGATAAGAAAGCTGTAGAAAAATGGAAATTAAACCGAATTTTGGTTGATACAGGGAGTTCTGTTAATATCATATTCTATCATGCACTTAAGGGGATGGGAATTAAATATGAAGAAATCACAAATTCAAAATGTCTTATTCATGGATTAGGAAAATCTACAACAAAATCTAAAGGGGAAATCGCGCTGCGAATATTACTAGGAGAAGTCGAAACACATGTAATCTTGTGTGTGATAGATATGGAATCTCCATATAACATGCTGATAGGAAGGCCGTGGATTCATGCGATCAAAGATGTTGCTTCAACATTACATCAGAGAATCAAATTTCCTACACCAAATGGAATACAAGAAATAAAAGGAGATCTTGATAGTGAAAATTTTTGTTATCAAATTGAAGTAACGCAATGTGGAGGAAGAGCAAGAAAGAAACAGCTTTGTAGGAAACTTGCGAAGGAAACAAAAAAGAAAGAAGAATTCCGAGTGTATACAATAAGAGAAAAGGAAGGGAGAGGTATACCAAATGAGATTCCAGAAAAAGAAGGGGAACCAGCAAAAATAATCAAAGAACCAACACCTATGGGGGAGCAAAGTCCAAGCTATGTTGCAGCTGAACCAACTAAAGAAATAAATATTGGAAGTAAAGAGGAGCCTTTATTCTTGCGAATTGGAACTAAGATGGATGAAGAAGAAGAAAAAAGAACTATTGATCTTTTACGAGAATATAAAGATATCTTCGCAGGAAGTGTAGATGAGATACCAGGAATTGATCCATCAGTGGCGTGTCATAGATTGAACATAGATAAAAATGTAAGACCATTCAAACAAAGAATAAGGAAGATATCACAAAATTATCATGTACAGATAGAAGAAGAATTACAAAAGATGTTGGATGCAGGGATCATAAGGGAAGCAAAATATCCAGAATGGATTGCGAATATGGTCATTGTTCTGAAAAAGAATAAAGGAATAAGAATTTGCATAGATTTCACTGATCTAAACAAGGCATGTCCCAAAGACAGTTTTCCATTACTAGATATACCACAAATGGTGGAATCAGCTGCAGGTCATGATAGAGTCACTTCACTTGATGGATATAAAGGGTATAATCAAATATCACTCGCAAAAGAAGATCAAGAACATACTGCCTTTTTTGCTCCAAGGGGTTTGTATTGTTATGTGAAGATGCCATTTCGTTTGCGGAATGCGGGTGCTACATATCAACGTATGGTTGAAAAGGTGTTCGCGAAGTGGATACATAAAACTTTGGAGGTATATGTAGATGATATGTTGATAAAAATCAAGGAAGCTAAAGATCATGTGCGAGATTTGAAGGAAATATTTGAGCAAATGAGAAAGTTCAACATCAAATTAAATCCTGAGAAATGTATAATTGGGGTTTCGTCTGGAAAGTTCTTGGGATACATAGTATCAAAGGAGGGAATACAAGTTGATCCAGAAAAGGTCCAAGCAGTTCGTGACATGCCAACACCTGCAAGGGTAAAAGAAGTACAAAAGCTAAATGGACTCTTGGCTTCACTTGGAAGATTTATTTCACGAATGTCAGATAAGTGCAAGCATTTTTTCAACATACTTAAGAAGGGAGCAAAATTCAAGTGGACTGATGAATGTGAAAAAGCTTTTCAAGGAATCAAAGAATACCTCGCAAATACATCTATACTACAGAAACCAGAGAGAGACGAAGAATTATTGGTATACCTCGCAACAACTCCATATGCTCTAAGTGAAGTTCTGTTGCGAGCAGACGGAGTAGAAAGGCCCATTTACTACATTAGTAAAACCTTTAATGCAGCAGAGAAGAATTATTCTAAAATGGAGAAGTTAATCTTAGCCCTGGTTTATGCATCATTCAAGTTACGAATATACTTTCAAGCACATGTGATAAAAGTGGTAACCAAAGTCCCAATTGAATCAATCATGAAGAACACAAAAAGGTCAGGAAGAATATAAAGGTGGAATGCACAAGTAAACCATTACAAGATAAAATACGAAGTATTGTCATCGCAAAAATCACAAGTCGTCGCAGATTTTTTGGCAGAATTTCCTTTGGAAGAAGATGAAGCAGTAGAGGAAATGATGGATGTTGAAGAAGAATTTGGAAATCCAAAAGACTTGTTAACAGAACCAGATAGATGGGAAATTCTAGTGGACGGATCATCCAATAGTGAGGGAAATGGAATTGGAGTCGTGTTGATTTCACCAGAAGGAGAAAGAACAACATTCTCATTCAGACTAGAATTTGCATCCACGAACAATGAAACAGTACGAAGTCTGTAGTGCATGCATTAAAGATCGCAATAGAAAAGAAGCTTGAAAGTATAAGGGTAACAAGTGATTCGCAGTTAGTGATTTTTCAAATTAAAGGGGAATATACCACAAATGAATCTTCTTTGAAGAAATACAAGAAACTCGTTGAGGAATTATCTGCGAAGATACCAAAATTAAAATGGAGACATATATCTAGAAAATATAACCGTCTATCGAGATGCTTTTGCATTTATTCCAAGCATGATGACAAATCCAAATACAAGAAATATCCAAATACAGACAATTCAACACCCATCAGTGGACAAAGAGAAAGAAATTGAGGAAGCTGTTGCGATGGAAGTAGAAAGAGAGTTATCAAACAACATCGCAGATTGGAGAAAAGAAATTCATGCATATCTCGCAACAGGATAAATATCCAGGAACAGACTAGAAGCACATAAATTAAAGAGTCGTGCAACAAACTATGAGTTGCGAAAAGGAATTTTATATAGAAAATATTTCAATGGACCACCTCTCAGGTGCTTAACTCGCGAAGAAGGAGAAAAAATATTGAAAATGTTACATGGAGGAGAAGCTGGCAATCATAGTGGGGGAAGATCTCTAGCATATAGAGCAAAGATACAAGGATATTACTGGCCTTATATGCATACAGACGCAAAATTGTTCGTATGAAGATGCAAGGAATGTCAACGACATGGTAAAAGAATTCATGCACCAGGGGCCACATTAACTTCTTCAACAAGCTGCTGGCCTTTTGGTAAATGGGGGTTGGATATTGTTGGACCATTTATACCTGGATCTGGACAAAGGCGATACTTGATAGTTGCAACAGATTATTTCACGAAGCTCGCAGAAGTAAAAGCAGTACAGCATATTCGTGATAAAGATGTTTTTACATTCATATTTGAGAACCTCATTTGCAGGTACGTGGTTCCAGCACAACTAGTATCTTATAATGGAAAATAATTTGAGGGGCAGAACATAGAGATGTTACTCAGTGCTTTTAGGATAAAATGTGGGAAGTCAACCCCGTTATATCCACAAGCTAATGGACAGGCAGAAGCAACAAATAAAACAATCGCAGATACAATCAAAAAGAAATTAGAAGGACATCTCAAAGGATGGTGCGAGCAAGTACCTAGCGCAGTTTGGGCATACAATACAACTAGAAGAGAAGCAACTGGAATGTCTCCTTATTGTCTAACATATGGAGTAGAAGCAGTATTACCCACAGAGGTTGTAATTCCGACAATAAATAAAGAATCTTGGGAAAGAAATTTAAGTGCGGGAGTAATATTAAGTGAATTGGATGATTTGGAAGAAAAAATAGAAAAGGTGTTGCACCATATGAAGATTTATCAGGAACGATTAGCTCGAGAATACAACAAGAGAGTCATTGAACGTGAATATAAACCAGGTGATTTGGTCATGCGAGAAACACCTCGATATCAAAAATAAAATGGAGGAAAATTAGCACCAAAATGGGATGGACCATATGTTATTAAAGAAGTTGTAGGAAGCGGAGCTTATCGGCTGATGGATACAGAAGGGAAAGACATGGGTTTGAGGCTTGGTAGACCTTGGAACATACTATATTTGAAAAGGTATTATCCATGAAACTCATGAAATTTTTTACGAATATTGTTTGCTCGCAGGAAATTGGGAAAAGTTACGAATTTCAAAATCTATATTGCGATTAAACTTTCATTAATTTGCGAATAAAAGACCGCAATCTGTGATCAGCCTACAAAAAAGAAAGAGATCCGCAGAAAATTTTATACAGGAAAACCTTTGTGGCGTACACCCTAGTTCGCGAAGCTATATTTCGTAAGAGGCAAAGTCCTAAAGTACGTCATTTAAGGGGGTACCTATAAACGTGGCTAAGGGTAACCGGAACACCACCAAGGGCCCTTAGTACATGGTAAAATTTTAGGGGTACAACCCAATAATGGGGTACCTATCCGGGTTAGACACCTTGGATTCTCACCTAATCTAGCAACATTACGCAATATAAAATGCGGTGTAAGAGGATTTAGGTTGGGCGACTAAGGAATACTGTCTTTCCCAAGAAGTGCAGAAAACGATCAAGGCGCCGAGGTACACGGTTGAGTCAAGAGTGCCGGGTGAGGTTGAACCACATCTGCCATTTTTAACAAGTCTTGGCAAATGATGCACTTGGCCCAAAGATACCCCATAGGGTGCAACCTCGTAACTATAAGCCCTATAGGCAAAAAGGATAAGAGGTTGCGATCAAAAGATGGTTGTTGGCAGAACCAGATGGGAAGAGCTAACCTTGTATGGTCTATGTACGCTTCCTTGAAGGGGCAACCAGGGGGAAGATAAAGGGAAGCACCCTCCATTAGGGAGCTGATACGTGCTATAAGACGCAAATGTCACGAGGCTTCTTGTTTGCGAAAACATAAAGGCTTGTCATATTTGTGCAACAATTGAAGTTCTACGAGCATTCTAAAAAAAAAAAAAAAAAAAAGAGAGAGAGAGAAGGAAAACATACAAAAAGAACTCGCAGAATGAAACAAAGAAGTTAAGATGTGATCAATGGGTTATTACATGAAAGTGTAAAAACGTCCTGCGATTTCATCGCAAGACGATAATGTCACGAGGTTGTATGTTCGCAAGAATGTTCAGGCTTGTCATATTATCGCAAATACAAAAATTTACTACAAAAGAGGTGGCAAAATAAGACCTTTACTTAGGAAGGCATGATAAGACCACAGAAATTAATGAAATTCATTACATCAAAATCATTGAAGAAATTATACAAGTATATACATTATGAAGATATGAAAAGAAGACAGCTTCGTCGATATCATTGAAGAAATTTTACAAGAATATACATCATGAAGTTTTGAAGAGAAGACAGCTCTGTCAATATCATTGAAGAATTTTTACAAGAAGTTCTATCAAAGAAGACAACATCATTGAAGAATTTCAACGAAGACTTAACAAAAGATGCGATTTTGATAGCAATCAAATACAGATAAGTTCATATTCGTAAAAGTTTACGAGAATTACATACTTCTTATACTTCTCCATATATTGAATATTTCTCCAAAAGTTGAATACTTCTTATAATTCTTCAAGAATATCTCATATTTATTATACTTCTTCAACGGATATTTCATTTGGTGAAGGTTAAGTAATCATTATACTTCGTCATATGTTACGTAATTATTCACAGATTGAATACTTCTTATATCTCTTCATTTGGTGAATTGATTACTTCTAATACTTCTCATATCTCTTCATTTGGTGGATCGAGTACTTCTTATATCTCTTCATTTGACGGATTTAGTACTTCTAATACTTCTTCAAAGGTATTGTATATGTAGTATACTTATTAAGGATATTTCATATATTTTATTTCTTATACTTAAAAGGGAGGATTTCTTATTTACAATCGTAACAAGTTGAAACTTCGTAAGATAAATTGAGGCATATATTCTAATACTTCCAACAATGTTTAATCATTTAAAGAGAAATAATAGGGGGAAAAGGAGATACTAAGCTTTATCTGTGAGTTATATATTATTTCTCTTCATATGATCAAATGGGGCAAAATAAGGAAAACATTTAATTAAAGAAAGGTTAAATTATCTTCGCAAAATATCATATATACTTCTTAAGAAAGGTTAAATCATTTTCGCAAAATATCAGATGTACTTCTTAAAAAACAGAATTGTTCGCAAAAAGAAAACCAACAGTAACTAAGGGAAGGAATTCAAAAGAAAGGAGGACATGAGAGTCATTGATAAATTGAAAAAAGTATGTTATCATGCTTCATCAACACTCTATGCTGGATCTTTAAGATGAGGAGGGTCATTAGCAGCTTTCTACTTTTGCGAGATATCATCCTTTGAAGAATATGCAACAGGAACATCTCCTTGAGGAATATATTCTTTCTCGTCATCAAGATCTTCATCATCACTATCATAATCGAAATCACTATCAGGCTCACGAGCAACTTCATCGTCAGATATTTTCAGAGGAGTAATTTTCACAGGAGGCAAGGCTCTTGATAAGAGAATGTTATTCGTAAAGACTTGAGCTTTCAGATGACTTTCACGAAGTATAGCTTTTTGATGGTTGGTATCTTCGATATCTTTGGAATAAGCAAGATAGTTGAATCTCCGAGTAGCACGGTCACGAGAGTTGATTAAGCGGGTAGAAAGCAAAGCATTTTTCTTACAAAGCTCGGAACAGGAGGCTTCTAATCCAGATTTCGCATTACGAAGGTTGTTCTCAGATTCTGCGAATAAAACAAAATTCAAAGGATAAAATTTGCGAGTATAATGAAATTTAAAGATATACCAGAGGCAGTCAAATTTTAATGACTACCTTCTCTTTGCGAAGTAAGAGATTGAGCTAAAGATAGACAACGGTTCTTCATCTGATTCATCGCATTATCAAAACCATCACCAACTAATCCTTTAAGTCGAGATTGAAGCTTTTGATCTTTAGAAAGAAGAAAATTTTTATCCTTCGCAAGTTTGGCATTAAGACTTTTTAATGACGAATAATCTTCTTCAAGTTGATTCTTCTTAGTACTCAAGACTATATTCTTATTAATAAGGGAATTCTTCTCAATAACAAAAGAATTTATTTCAGCATCTGAAGACTTCTTTAATTCCTCAAGTTCACCTTTCAACAAAGAAAGAAGGTTTTCTTGATCGCAACATTTATTCTGAAGAGTTTTTAATTCTTGCGAAGAAACAATCATTGTATTCAAAAACGAACATTTCTCTTCTGATAAGGTTTTGTTCTCTTCTAATAAGGTTTCTATTCTCAAATTAGCTTTAGTTAAGGCAGAAAAAAGCTGAGATATGTCATCATTCAAAAAATTTCAATCATATATTAGTTGAGTATTCTCTTGAAAAAGAGCGTCAGAGTTGTCAAGAGCACATGAGTAAAGATTAGATAAATGGGAGAATTGGTTTGAGAGGCTTTCATGCTTGGTTCGATATTCTGTTGCATCTGATTCATGGTGAAGTACCAATCTTCTACATTTCTAGATGGATTCTATAAAGGGGAATGGGTTATAATGGATGTTTCAAGCATATGAAGAATATAAGTAAATAAAAGGGAAAATATGAAGATAGTAATCATACCTTTCAATTCATCATTTCTTTTGCGAAGAATCGCACAGTCGAGAGAATCATTTTGAAGATGATAATTTTCTTTACGGAGATCCTCGCATTCTGCTTGAGAAGATTTCAAAGATTGGCGAAGCAATTCAATTTCTTTTTCCAAGGATTGACGTGAAGAAGAAATGTCTGGATTGACGAAATTATTTAGCACTTCGCAAAACTCATATTGCGAACGAACATTAGTAGACTTCGCAGTATTGGTCAAAACCTCAGATAACATTCGGAAAGTTGAATAAATTCCATCTCGAATTTCTGAGGAAGAGGAGAAGAATTTGAAGGAATAAGAGCAAGCTGCAAATTGTTTGGAGAAATAGCACTCAAAGGATTTGGGGACAAGATAGGTTTTTCAAGAGAAGAAGTTGAAGAAATATTTTGCGAGGGTTGATCTTGAAGAAGTGTTGATAAATTGACACTGATGGGAGATTGAAAGGTAGGTAATGGAGTAGAGGCAGGAGTGTGTGAAGAAGCATTTTCACGAGGAGGAGAGGAAAATTCCTTATCAACTTCAGGAAGGAAATCATCAATCGGAATTAATGGTGTGGGTTTAGTTACTCGAGATCTCTTACCAGGGTTTGGTTTTTCGCCAACCTGCGAATCAAAATGTAGATTAAAAACTGAGGCAACAATATATTGTTCAGGAAAGAAGGCAAAGTATTTTAACTACCTTTTGATTCTCAGATTTTCTTCTTCGTGGATTCGGGCTTGAATTTTTTAGTTGAGGTTTCATCTGAGGAGTTATTTTGCTGAAATAAACCAAAATCAGATAACAAATTATACAGAAATTAAAGAGGAGAACAAATGAAATGCGCGGAGATAGAAGGAAATTACCTTGTAGAACTCATGAAGATATAATAGAAGAAAAAATTGCAGAGAAAACAGTAATGGAGAGTATGAACACAATATAAAATTGCAGAAGTAAGAAGAAGAAAAGGAAGAGAATATAAAGGAGTTATATAAGGGAATAACTAGAAAAGGACGGTTACAAAAGACGTGTCCAAATTCTAAAAGACTAAGTAACGGTTATGTTCTCACGATCATTTCTTCTTCGTAGAATTGACATGAGAAGAGGCAAGATGTAGGTACTGAATATCGCAAGATAATAGTTCACGAGTATCGTAATAAATAAAGGAGAAAAGAGTTATAAAATGATACGATGATAGAAGTAGCGCGGAGAAATATGAAGTTTTGTGAGGATGAATTGCGATACTTCGCAATTCATATACAGCTGCATAAGTTTTACTATAAATAGGAGTTCAAATGTAAAATTCGAGAGGTTCTTTTAATGAGTGTAAGAAATTATCTTAGGAAAGAGAATAGAAAAAGTTGTAACTATTCTAGTTCCATTTTGATAATTCTATGTAATCAACTAAGAGAATTAATAAGAAAATTATCATTCACCATCAAGAACTTCTTGAGTTTTTACTAATTCTATTGAGGGTGTAATTGTAGATTATTCTGCAACTACAAACGAACTTGAGTTTCTCTTGCAAGAAGATCTTTATTTTCGCAGAAGAGTTTATCTCTTTCCATTTGAACTTCGAGAAGAATTTTATGGAAATCTGCTAGAGTTTCGCTGCCATTTCTAATTGCTTGATCTTTCTCGTCAACAAGATCACTATTTCTACTTATTAATCCATTGATCACTTCTTTTGATTCATGATAAAGACGCTTAAATTTATTAGATAATACTAAATTGTGTCTGTGTTCAATGGTCAGGAGATTAAACTTAAATTTAAGTTCCTCTATAGAGAGGGATTTAATTTGTTCGTCAGCAAAATTACTTAAGGAGTTATTAAGGCAAGCAAGAAGAGTATTATCATCTACAGGTTCGGGAAAGGTTTGAAGGAACGTAGCCTCGTTAGTTAGACCATAAACATATGCAAAAATGATTGCTTGGATAAGCTATATAAAAGATAAACAAAAAATCTAAAAGAAAGAAAAAGTAAATCATACCATAGAGTTGTTTGTTGGCATTGTTAAGATCCAAAATCTTTTGTTTATCAACTGAAGCTTCAGTTTCCAACATTTTATTTTTCTCGCGAAGCTCAGTAATTTCAGCCTCTAGTTTCTCTTTATCTTGGCGAAGGTTAACAACCTTTTTCTTAAATGAAGCACATTTATTATCTAAATCAGAAGCAGCAGCAAAAGAAGCTCTCCCAACCTGCAACAGAGTTTTATAAGTACAAAAAATTTGACGAGAGAAATCTGGCGAATAAAAAAACAATTAAGAAAACATACCAGAATACCAAGTGCATTTAAGAAGCTTGGAGTTAGAGTTCCAGAAATTCCACGAAGAGAATTATTATCATATAAGATTGGAGCATCGCACACTTTGACGAGTGCTTGAGCTAGCCCATTAAGAGTCTCATCACCATACTCATTCGCGGTTCCACGAGAAGAATCGCCAAAAAGCATGGACAGTTGGGCCATGGAAGAATCGAGAGGAGAAGAATTTTTCACAGAGGGAACTTCTCTAATATCGTCAAATTATTCGATAAATTCATCATTAGATTTATTAATAACGATTGAATCCAATTGGGTATGTTGAGAAGAAGAATGCTGAGTTTTATTCTTCTTCAAAGGAGGCTCGCTGGATTCTTTATCACGAGGGGCAGAGCGTCTTCCTTCACTTGAAACAGTAGATTTCCCTTTACGATTAGTTGAAGGTTTCTCCTTAGGTTTTGGCTCTAAAGGTGGTAATTCTTCAATTACCTACAAACACAGATAAAGATAAGAAATAGGGGCAACAATATATTGTTAATTAATAAAGTAATATTTCTTACTTCATCTGTGAAAGATCTAAGAGCTAGAAGAGTGTTGGGTTTCCTATATTTCTGGTAATTAAGCTTCATTTTGGCAACCTACAAGATAACGGAAAAGTTAGCGAGAGTGTGAAGGGAAAAATAATAATAGCATAAAAATATGAGATAATATACATCGAAAAACCTATCAGGACAATTGAAAGTCCAAGGTTTATAGTGAGAGAGATTCGCAGGAAGTTGAAGAGAACCGGATATATAAGGACCTTTGAGGCATAAGGGAAAAATAAACCACTTATCGTCATTAGAATGACGAGGGCCATCATTTGTATTGGTATGAAAATCAATGTCTTGCATAAGAGCATTTTCAGCAAATGACCTTCTTTTTATGCAAACGAGACACCCCAACAGGTACTATCCCTTACCATGGGGAGTAACTCGGTAATTTCGAAAGAAGTTATCTACAATATACTTTGCAGGATAATCGAAATATGTTTATATTTAAGACTTTTATGTTCTTCGAATATTGGGATCCTTTGCCAAAGACCACGAGAGGCATATTCCAGTAATAATCTAATACAATCCCCGCCAAGTTGATACACCGCTCGTGAAAATCTCTTATCGAAATTATTTGGTAAAAGAGTGGAAGTTCAGGGGTTGTAGAGAGGAAGTGGAAGACCAGCTTCAAGTTGGCCTAACGAAACTATAATTTTTTCACGAGAACACTGGAAGTTAGAAAATAATTCAAGAGAAAGAACAGATTTGGGACTTTGATCTGGGATTAAAGATAAGTCAAATCCTTGATTTTTAAGTTTTTCTTGCATCAAATTGAAAGCAATAATATTTTTAGCACCAGCAGCAACCATTTTGAGAGAATGGGAATGAAAGAAGATTGAAAAAATGGCGAAAGATAATAGATGCGCGATTTGCGGGAAAGCAATGAAATTTGCAGAGAAGAATAAGGAAAGAGAATGAGAAGAAATAAAAAGAGAAGAATGAGAGAAGGTATTTATAGCAGAAGAATTTTCTCGAGAAAATAAATATAGTTAATACAATGAAAGGACGTGAATGGTCAAATTACAGCGGTTTAAGATGACGTGTCGAAAAATATATGGATGATAAAATTATATGAAGACAGCTGGTGAAAGGTTTAGAGACGTGTCAGAACAAAGATGGAGGTGAAAAGATAGGAGATTACGGCAATTTATTCTCACGATCTTCTCTTCTTCGCAGAAAAGACATGAGAAGAGGCAAGATGTAGTACCATAATATCGCCACAACGATATTCTCGTGATAAGAACAACGCTTTCATGAGAAGGTCAAATATTCCTATAAGTATAAATGACATTATTCATGAGAGAGTCGTGAGGATTCTTCAGCAACATTTGGCGCTAGAAACATCATAATAGCTGGCGATTGAAGAGACATGTTATGAGAGTGTTGTTTCACGAGGATTACAAAAGTTGACGAAGATTAATATTGCAAATACCACGATGAGATCGCAGAATATATCCGAAAGAAGGGGAAAACTTAGCTGTCACCCACTATGTAATTTCCTATATAAAGGGTTCAAGTAAGTCCAGATGAGGATGATGTATTTTTTAGAGTTGAGAAAATCTTGAGGAGAGAGAAACTCCAGAAAAGAAAGTTGTAATTCTGAGTTTGAATATTTTCTGTAAACATTTCTGAGATCTAAATAATAAAAGTGTCGTTTAATTCTTCAATCTTCAACTAGTTTCACTTAGATTTTTATAGGATATTAATAGGGGTGTAGTGTGGGAAATCCTGCTACTACATAAACATTATTGTGGAAACACATATATGTATAAGTCCTTAACACTTGAACCAAATTTTGCGAACTTTGCTGATCAAGTGGAACCGGAACGTGAGCAGCAAATCCGTTCGCGAACTCAGTCCGCGAACAGGCATAAGTTCTCGAACCCGAGAATATCTTCTGAAGTTGAAGCTCAGGTGCAGTCCGCGAACCCAGTCCACGAACTGACGGAAGTTCTTATCCCGAGAAATTCTGTTGGAGTTTATTAACTTCAACCGGTTAGCTTGAGTCCGCGAACTCAAGATGTTATGTCTGAAACCGTTTTCGTGAACTTATCTTAAATTACTAAGGAATGCTTTTGCAAACCGTGGCTTTATAATTCATGAAATGATTCGAGTAAATCACATCGTTTTTGATTCAATTATGTCTCTTGTAGTACTTGAGTTCTCATAGCAATTGAACAACTCTCTAACTAGTTCATTTGAGTCATTTGGACTAGTTATGGTGAAGAAGAATATGGTTGATATGAAAGTTATCAGTTGGCTAACCATTTGGTTGACTAATATTGAACCAACCATTTTACACGTTTGGGTACGGTTATATGAACATCAAGTACATGTGTGTATGATAAGCTAAGTTTTTGATCTAACGGTTGAGAGATATTATCTTGTATCTAATCAGGTTTTTATCTAACAGTGAATATTGAATGCTTTGTTACTAAGCTTACATTGATTGCAAACCCTGATTTGAAAGACTACATAAGGGAGAACTCTAGCAACTGGGAAACCTAATCCCACTACACCATATCCTGGTTTTTGCAACGCCATGAGTTTTTGATGTCCAACGGATATAAAGGTTGCAAACTGAGCAACGGAAATATACGTTGCACATCAAAAAATCCGTTGCATTAATTATATATTAATTCATAATAATTGAGAGTAATTTTTGCACCGTTGATATAGGTTGCGATCCTACGGTTATTCTAAATTATATTATCTTCAAGAGTTTTTATCTATTTATCTTTTTTCTAAAAGGTTTTATTTATTTTTGCTCTCTTATCTCGATCAAACTCTCTCCTTTAGACAGAATCGATTCTTCCTCTCAACTCTTTTTTTTTTTCTCTCAACTCTCTCAGAAAAATTCCATTCTATCATCGACTCTCTCGGATAGATTTCAGATGAAAAGATATATCAAGTTCAATTGAAGCTTCTAAGTAGCTAAAAAACCCTATTTTCAACCAGAGACGAAACCCCAAAATTCGTATTTAAAACCTCAATCAAAACCCGTTTATTTTTAAGATATGTATCCTAATCAAAACCCCTAAACCAGAAAGTTCAATCTATAAACTATTAACCCTAATTTTCCGAAGAAGGTATAAACCCTAATTTCTGTTTTATTTATTTTGGTTGATTGAAATGCTATTTGACGATTTCTGGATGTTATTCATCTATTTATTCTCTTGTTTTCTCATTGTTTCAGTAGTTTGGTTATCTTCTTCATTAGGATTTAATGAAAGTTCGGTTGTTTTATTCACTATATTTTTTAGTCTTTCAGGTTGAGGAAATCATATGTAACTTGAAAGAAGGGTTTAATCGCATCATAGATTGGTATTAGTTCCATGATTCTCTTGGTATTGCTCAATTTAACAGTGTTCATGGTGTTTTTTGTGTTTTTTTTTTATAGATGTGTATGTGTTGGTCTGATCTGGTTTTGTTTTGGTTTTGGTGTTGGCATGATATGTAGGATTCGAAAGATTGGTTGCTAGAGTTTCCCTACAGAGAGATGATATTGAGATGATACTGAAATTGTTGTTATTAAACGATCCATTCATTATCGCTGATTACTAGGTATATTTTTGTTCACTCTTGTCTAGTCAATGTCTTCTATATATGTTTGGTTTACAGATTATAAGAGACTTTTCAGTCCATATGCTTCGTAGACGTTTGTTTGATGTAAGATGGATTTAGGTTTATTTGTAATCCTTGCGAAAATTAAAAAGTGGGGTTATTTTTTTTTTGTTTAGAACTGTATACAAGGGTTTATACAGACTAATAACTGAATATTTATTGTTGATCTTATGTTTTTATGGAGTTTTAGATTTTGGATTTTGTGTTTTTGTTTGATCGGAATATAGAAAAATGGAAATTTTTAGATTTTGGTTAATGTGTATTGCTGATTTGGGGTTTGATTGCTGGAATTGCTCGTATTATTATTGAATTTGTTTTGTCGAATATGTTTGATTTAGAATTTTAGATGTTTTGTGTATCTGAGTTAGCACCTGGTGGTGTTGAAGATTTTTTTTTTAATGCAAAACTTAAGGGAATTTTGTCCGGGGAGACAGTCATAAAACTGACTTTACAATTCTTGTATAGTAATAACAGGTGTGAGAAACATCTATTACTTCTTACAGTCGTACCTTTGAACATAACGTTTTTTAGGATTCCCTTGTACTAGTGACTAACTTCTTATGCTTTATGTTGTAATTTGAACGCAGATCCAATCCTCTAATTCTGAAGACGATAAAGCAGTCGGTTGAGATGAGAAACAATGTTTGCCACAGTGCAACAATATATGCAAATGCAATCATGCATGCTGGAACAACAGTTGATACTTTCTTGAGGGAAAACTTGGTAATTGATTATTAATGTGGAGCACCGGGATATGTATTGTTGGGCTCCTATTATTAATTGATATATTTTATTCCATATACCAGCTATTCTTCCTTTGCATTGATAAATCTGGTAATGTGTTATCAAAATAAATGCTAACTTATGTGGTTTAATAGGACTGGCTGAGTCTTGAACTACGAATTGGGCAATGTTTAGTGCAACAACTGGACTTGGTGTTATCACTCATATGGGAAACAAATTGTACATTGGTGATGGTCTAGAGTGCTGGAAAGGATACTACCAGAGTATCCGCCCCACTCAGATGGGGTTGTCACTTAATTTAGGTTGTAGTTCTCCATTTTTATAATGTTTTTTCCTTTAAGGATTCAAGTGCTTAACATTTGCAAGTTGGATTTCTTGTCATTATTATAATTTTCTTGTCCACATATGTCTCTTCCACCTCATTCTATCAATCAATCAATGTTGTCGATTATGTGATCATACTTTTGAACATAAGAGATTCACTAAGGCCTTTATCTGATGTGGATCGTGTTAAGGTTTGTGTTTCATTTTCTATTTTTTTCGATTAATTTCCTTGACTAGTACTTCTGCTTCTACCGAGTTGTGAGAATTTTGGTACAAGCTAATACTGGCCCCAATATTCTGCATCTTTTATCTTAGCTTATTCTTTATCTTATTTTCATATTAGATCAAAAGGTCCTTGAGAGGTATTCGTGTTGAGCTGACTTATAGGAATGACAACCGTCTAAAGATATCTGGCATAACCACTCAGCCTACGAACCAGCTTATCTGAGTATAATGTGTTATATCTTGGGAGTACAATAAGATTGAAGATTATTTCTATTGGTTACCTTTTGATGCCATCTTTCACACTAATAAGTTAATAAACCTTCTTTTTCATTTGTATACACAAGGTTCCCTGTCAAGGATGGCACAAATCAGTCTGTAGTTCGGTACTTCAAAAAAAAGTACAAGATTCAGTTGAAGTATGCTCATTGGCCATGACTTCAAGCTGGGAGTGATGCAAAACCTGCATACTTACCCATGGAGGTGATTCCCATTTTTAAAATATTTTGTGTGTTCTTTTCAATTATATATTGTCTAATGTCATTTTGATCTTTTTCCATAACATGTATGTACTCTAGTAGAAGGAAAAAATACTCTAAAAAGTTGAATGAGAAGTAGGTAACCGGTCTCTTAAAAGCTGCTTGTCAGCGTCCCAAAGATAGAGAAAGTAACATTACAAAGATATTGAGCAATATGTGTTGAAGGTGTTTTTTTTTGCATTAGTTGCTATGTTTATAATCTTATTCCTTTTTGATTTAACATGTCTTCTCATTAAATTACTTTCATTGATGAATATTGTCAAAGAGAACAAATACATTGAAGACAAGTACGCCGAGGAATTTGGAATTACGGTTTCAGAATTGATGACATCAATCAGTATTGCTTGAGTTTTGCCACCTCCTATAGTAAAATCTCGGTGCCTAGGCTTAATGTTAACTGTGGTTTTTTTGGTCCTTCAACTTTTAACATAGGATCTTTGTCATTTCAGCTGAAGTACCATAAAGAAGGTCGAGAAGCAAGAATACAACCTCGTGTTGGGTAGTGGAATATGATTAATGCGGTAATAATGCTTATCATTCATAAATTCTACTAATTATAGATCTTTGTTATTAGATGGTTTAATTCCAACAACCAGTTGCAAGAATTTGTTAGTTGGTTTGATGCAGTTGCCCATATGTACTTCATTACAGTATTAAATCTAAGCTGTTGTGCCTGATTGAATACTTATATTTACTGTTGAGTATTCTGAATTTCTTGAAAATCACGTGACCTATTATTCAGTTGAGTGTACCATGCAACAAGGGAGGTCACTGATGTCACCTTATCTTCCAAAAAATGGAACTGCTGGTGGTGGTAGTCCATATTCATAGGGTGGTACCCTTTATGCACTGGAATGATACACGCTAACCATGGTGAGGGTATTAAACAATTCCTATGCGACAGCTTACGGAGTACAAATGTGGAGGTATGGCTTGTTTAGGAATCTATTGCAATTTGGGCGCCATATTGCTGATATTATGCTGGTACATTTTCTTGGTGCACTGGTGATTCAACATGGGGCTTGCTTAGGTTTTGGATTGGCTGCTCTTGGAACAGCTGATGAAGAGATATATGATGATATTAAGAATGTTCTTTATACCGATAGTGTTGTGGCTAGTGAGGCTGCAGGCATTGGTATGGGTTTACTAATGGTTGGGACAGCTAGCGAAAAAGATAGTGAGATGCTTGCATATGCTCATGAGACTCAGCATGAGAAAATTATTAGGTACGTGGAGCATCGAGATCTGTATTGTTGGGATCCTATTATTAATAGATACTTAGCGACTTATGTATTATGTTTTTTCTATTCTATTTTAGGGGGATGGCATTAGGCATTGCCGTTACAGTGTATGGGAGGGAGGAAGAAGCTGACACACTGCTCAGGTGGTATGTATACGTTAGAAATGGCCTACAGGGGAACAACAAACAACAAGGCCATTCACCTGTTGTTGCACTTTGCAATTTCTGATGTTAGTGACGACATAAGGAGGACAACTGTTCTAGCCCTTTGATTTGTTTTGTCCTCTGAACCTGAGCAGGTTGGTATTTCTGTCTGTCTAATACTATTCGTTATTTCTATAACTTTGCTTCTCTATTTGTTTCAAGGTTTCTCGAGTTACCATTTCCAAAAACACTGTAGTTTGTATCCGTTGTTTTTGATCCTAGCTAACACAAAATTTAACACGTTGTTGTATTTCCATACTCCACAAATTGTATCCCTGCTCTCCGAGTCTTAAAATCTACATGTTAGATATGGTGCTGCAATGGCAGTGGGCATTTCATGTGCGGGTACAGGTTTGAGTGAGGCCATCTCGTTGCTGGAGCCACTCACATCAGATGTTGTTGATTTTGTTCTTCAAGGGGCACTTATTGCAATGTCCATGGTGATGATTCAAACCAGTGAAACTTGTGATTCTCGTGTTGGGTCTTTCAGGTATTTTTTTATTACTTCGCCCTAGTAGACTGTTTTTCTTTGTAATATTGTACTAATACTTGATGCGACTTTTTTTTCTTTATGTTTTGTTTTTCTTCCTTGGAACTCATTTGTATCGTGTTTTATCTTAGGCGCCAGCTCGAAAAAATTATTCTTGACAAGCATGAGGATACCATGAGCAAGATGGGAGTAATTTTAGCTTATGGGATTATTGATGCTGGGGGTAGAAATGTGACCATCAGGCTTCTTTCTAAAAACAGGCATGATAAAGTTACTGCAGTAGTTGGATTGGCTGTCTTAAGCCAGTTTTGGCATGATATATATGAATATATCTTGATGGGTTGTGATATATTGGGTCTTTTAGTTGATCTACAATGGTATATGAATGTGCAGAATATATTTTCAGGTGCAGAAATCCGTCGGAATTATCGTCGGAATTCTAATTTTCACATGGAATTATCGTCGGAATTTATTTATTTTTTAAATCTGTAAACGGGTTTGCAACGTATATAAGTGTTGCTCAAATTTGAGTAATGCGTTGCCTAAATTATTGTAACTGTTGCACAGATTAAAGAATCTGTTGCTCAACAAACGTTGGTAATCTATTTTACCAACGTTTATATACGTTGCACAAATTAATTTGACCAACGGATTTTGGCGTTGCACCAAAATTTGTTACGCCATATTCCCAACAGATATTAGCGTTGGTGAAATTAATTTGCAATACGTATATCCGTCCCAAATCGGATATTTTGGAGTAGTGTCCCCACACATTATGTGTGATACTAGTTTGCTAAAGCTAGAGTCTATTCTCCATTAACCTTTGGTTTTCTTCTTTTAAAACCAGGTTAACGACTTCATTGGGATTGGGAAGCAAGACCGATACTACTTTTCTTGTAGTTGTGTGATCTGATCTTGCTATTTCTATCGTACGAGTACAATTGTAATAATTGGCTTGAGATTTCTATCTCCAATAGGCAAGATAAAAATAGTCACAAACATCTTCGTCTCATTGTTTGTGATTCCTCAATAATCTTCTTCGCTGCGTCGATTAAGTTTATTGTGAGGTGATTGATGAAACTGAGCTGTTCTTCGGGAATATAAGTCTGGTTTTATCGATTGGTTCTTGTTCACCTTGATTTATCAAAAGACGGAACAAGACTCATAGGTTTATTCGTGGGAGACGAATTTATCTATTACATGTAGACTTTTCTGTGTGAGACAGAGTTTTTTGCTAAAGTCTTCGACTTTGGGTCGTAGCAACTCTTGGTTATGGGTGAGATCAGCTAAGGGAATCAAGTGCGCAGTATCCTACTAGGATCAGAGGCGTAGGAGCATAACTGTACCTTGGATCAGTGTGATATTTGTTGGGGTTCAACTATAGTCCAGACCGAAGTTAATTTGGAGTAGACTAGTGTCTCTAGCGGCTTAATACAGTGTATGTTTAATCTGGACTAGGTCCCAGGGTTTTTCTGCATTTTCGGTTTCCTCGTTAACAAAATTTTGTGTGTGTGTGTTTTTTCTTTTCCGCATTATATTTTTATATAATTGAAATAATACAGTTTGTGCGTTGTTCGATCGATTAGAATATCCAACCTTATTGGTTGTTGATTTAAATAGATTGACACTTGGATATTGTTCTTTGGTACCATCCAAGTTATCTCTCTTTGATTAGACTCGCGAATCTTATTTGCTTGAGTAAATCAAATCGAGAGATTGAGATAATAACTCCTTGAGATATTTTCTATTGATTGAGTCTTGTTGATTCTCTAGAAAACAACTCGGAGTTGTCCATACAGATTGCTAATCGAAATATTGGGTGAGGTTATTATACCCCCGCATTTTCAATTGGTATTAGAGCAGGCAAACACACTAAGACCTTACAAGTTTGTGTTTGTAGAGATATGACTCTATGGACAGAGGTGCTATCTCAATAAACGTACCACCAGTCTTCGATGACACTAATTACTTATGGTGGAAAATTGATATGCGCGCTTTTCTTCAAGCGCGTGATTTCCAATCATGGGTATATGTTGTTAATGGCTATAATGCTCTCGTTGATGCAGTTGGAGATGTAAATGTTCTAAAAAATATTGCGGAATACACCCCTGCAGAGATTCTTCCTACAAAGCAAAACTCCGACGGTTTGAATGCAATTATACATGCCATTACACCAAATCTTCAGCACCATGTGTCTAAATGCACTAAGTCGTAAGAAGCTTGGGATATCTTAGCAACCGTATTTGATGGAAACAACAGTGAAAAGGAAGCTAGGCTTCAAAACCTTAGTTCCGATTGGGAAAACCTTTGTATGGAAGATGAAGAAACATTTGATGAGTTTAATCAAAAAGTGTCAGAAATTGTTAATGCATCTTTTGCATTGGGTAAGACTATTCCTAAAAAGGACATTATGATGAAAATTCTTAGATCACTTTCATCTAGATACGATGCTAAGAAGCATGCCATCGTTGAGGGAAATAACCTATATAATCTCTCCAGAAACACGCTGGTTGGTAAGCTTAAGATATTTGATCACGAACTTTCATCCAAGGCTAAGGATGTTGCGTTCAAAGCACTAAAGGACACTAAATTACTTGATAAAAGTAAAAAAAGTGTATATCTCTGAAGATGATCACTCTGAGATAGATTCATCATATGAATATCTTGACAAATCGGTCTCGATGATCACAAGACAGTTTAGGGATCTTATTTTGAAGAGAAGTAAACGGTTCTCCAAAGATAAGCCTAAGGCATCTGTCAAACATCATAACCGTGTTCCTCCTAAAAACATGGATATTGATGAAACTGATGATGAGGATATGCCTGAGTGCTTTAAGTGTAAAGGATTTGGTCATTTTGGAAACGAGTGTCCAAATCGGAGAAAATACACTGGGAACAAAGGTCTTGTTGCAACTCTTGATGAAATGTCTGACGACTATGATTCAAATGAAGATGAGAAATCAAGTGTTGCACTTCTTGGAGAAAATATTAATTTTGATAATTGTAGCAATACACATATCAATTTTGATATTCTTTCAGAAGATAATCCAACCGTTATGGAAGAAAAAATTGACCATTTTCTTGGAAACACTGTTTATAATATCTTAGGATCCACTATGTGCCTAGCCGCCTGCACAATTCAGAAGCCTGATTATTATCCAAGTGTGACGTGCTCATATTGTTCATTAAAATGTCATGAACTCTCAAGGTGTTACAAGTTCAAACACAAGCAAAGGCATGTCAACAAACTTCAACGAAGAGAAAATCATCTAGCAAGAAAGCATAAACTTGCTCAGAAGACTGCAGAGGTATGTAAGATTTTATCTTCATCTAAGAAGTAAGTTTCCAAAGAAAAATCAAGACCATTTGAAAAGAAAATATGGTCAAACAATTTTGATAGACATAGGTCTGTGTATTCCTCTCAAGAGGAAATTAGTGGACAAATTGTTGTTCACCACAGAACAACTTAATCGTGTTGTGTTTAAAATCTTGTCTCATGTGCCTGATCAAAAGAGACAATGATTTTGTACCTCTCAGGCTTTAAGAAAAGTTTTGTTTCTTCTTTTCTTAGTTTTGTCTTATTTTTGTCTATAAAACAAAAGAAAAAGGGTACTATCGATAATTTTGCTCTTTATAGGGATAAGAGTGGATCGTCCACGAACCTATTTTAGGTTTTCAACCCTCTTTCTCTAAAATGTCTCTTTATCTTAAGACTACTTGTTGAGATAATTGTGAATTCCTCTCACAAACCCATATGGAAGCTCCAAGAATGATGTCTTCTGATGAAAAAGAAGGTAATATGATTGTTAAGCCATCAATCATGAAGGAGAAAGAAAAATCTACATTGCATCCAACCTTGAAAAGAAAAAGAAGGAATACGAGCAAGCCAAGAGCTGTTCCTTCAAATTCTCATAAGTTTTTTGATGTTCTTGAAGTGTTGAAGGAGCTGCAAAAGAAAATTCAACAAATAAAGGCTTTTGTGTATAAGACTCATGAGATTCAGAAGGCCATGGTTCGACAACAGCAACCAAGAAGGTTCATTGATATAAACTCCTTTCTTAATGAACCCTATGTTCCAATGGCTGTTGACAACAAGGATTTCGGGGACGGAAAAGAATTCTTCAAAGGTATTAATGTCTAGTAAATCTTTTATGTTTTCTACTTTATTTAGAAGAATAACTAGTGGTTTGGAATAGCCATGATTGTATTTACACATAGCTATATCCAATGATTTCATCTTCTTGTTTTTAGATTTACAAGTTTAAATTCTAAAGTTGTTTGGAAGATGATGGTTGCAGTATTAATCTTTATGGTTTTATATATTGCAATATTTTGATGGGATTTGTATGTTTACGTCAGTGAACTTGATTATCCCATATTTTGTCAAAAGTAAAGTCGTTGAGTATTGGTATGCAAATATTGATAAAAGAATGAATAGACTTTTGGAAAAACACAAAAGTTAAGCCTATATTGTCAATTATTGATGTAAGATAGGTTAAAATCTTTTGTGATTCAAGGATAAAGTCTATTATGTCACTTCGTGATGGAAAAATAGAATAGGTCCTTGTTTGTTATCCACGGTATAGAGCTTAATTGTTCCATATTATTGTGTATTACCGTGAAGGTTCCATTGTGTATCGCATGTTGAGCACGATACAACTAAGTTGATTTCTTATTGGCATGGTTGGTTGTTCCATGAGATGCTATATGTTGAGCATTAAGAACTAATTTGATCAACTTGTGTGGTTATTTAGTTTGTATTCTATGAGTTCTCTCATATTGAGTACATGTACGGTTAAGGTTGTCATTTCTTATGATAATCTTAGTCGGGGTTCCATAATCTCTTATGTTGAGCCCAAATGAACTAAATCAATCATCTTGTGTGATTATTTAGTTAGAAATCCATAAATTTTTCTCATGTAGAGTGTGGACAATTGAATTGATTACCTTGTGATTAGTCTAATTATGTAATCCGGTTAGAATATTTATGGGTTCTCTTGTGAATAATCAAATCGATAAATTAAGTCTCCATAAGTTTACTTGTGTTGAGCATATTTAGTCAAAATAATCTTGGTTCGCTTTGGTTAATATGATTGAATATTTTGGATTCCAAATTCATACTTGTATGCAATTTGTTGAGTCTAAAGATATCCTTCTTTTCTCTTGAAATTAAGGTCGCTCTTGTTGTTCCTTTGGGAATGACATCTTATGGAGGAGAGTTCTTTTGAACTTATGTTTAATTTCCAAATCTTTGTGGGGAGTGCGGCTGTGGAATTTTTAGGGGTTATCTTGTATCTTTATAAACTCCTTGATGAATGTATTTAGCCTCGGATTTATAATTTCATATAAACAAGATGATAGAGCATTTACCTTTGGTCATGAAATGTCTCTTACGGAAAATTTATTAGGATCCCGTTCTTGTACCTTTGCCAATTTTATTGACAAAAAAGGGGAGAATTAATTGTAGTTCACACTATAAATACATATGGTTTTCAGATCATTATGTAAGGGGGAGTGGTTTCCATGAGAGATGGAGTATTGACTAATGGGGAGTGAAGCATCACCATAGTATTTTTGTTGAAGTTGTGATACAATTGGACTTTGACGCTGTGTAATAATACTATGGCACTGTATAACAATGATTTAGAACCAATGCTTTTCTCATTGTTATAGCTACAGATTTTCAACAACGATGATACTAAACTTACAACCTTTGGGATCATTGGACTACTTGGAAGTGACGAAGATTTCGAGTATTGTTGAAGATTAGACATGTGGAATAGGAGATACAAAGTTTATTTATATAATTTTTGTATTCCATATGTATTAATAGTTTTGCCACTAAAATTGACAAAGGGGGAGATTGTTAGAGCACTGCTCGGTCAAACTTGCATGCGTTGCTATCTCAAGCATGTTTGTCAATCTTAGTGATCAAAACTATATAGTCTTGATTTCTAGTCTACTATAGATAAGGTCTCGGACTAGGATAAAAAGTGTAGTTGAGCTCAAGAACTTCATGGCGATCATCATATAAGACGAAGGACTACTCAAGGAACCAGTGGATCTTCATTGACTAAAAGGCATGTGGAGACCTGAACATATCTATCACTCAAAAGTCTATCTACTCTATCTCCTATCTTGAGACAAAGGTCGGTTTACTATATAGACTAAGAATATGCACATGTGACATTCCAAGCTGAGTATATCTCGCTTATCTATTTCTCGAAATGGGTGTTGGTAAAACTTTTGCTTTAGCCAAGTTCATCTTTTCCTAGTGACGAAAGTCATGTTATGTTTCAATCACTTTGAAAATTGCTCTGACGAAAACTAGTTCATGAATAACAACTATGTGACGTCCTCTGAGAATGTTTCAATGATTGAAATGAGAGTTTAGCTAATATAACCATTGTGGGATATAAACATTGTTGTGGAAACACATATATGTATAAGTCTTTAACACTTGAACCGAAGTTTGTGAACTTTATTGATCAAGTGGAACCGGAACGTGAGCAGCAACTCAGTTCGCGAACTCAGTCCACGAACCTAGTCTGCGAACTGGCGTAAGTTCTCAAACCCGAGAATATCTGCTGAAGTTAAATCTCAGTTACAGTCCGCGAACTGACGGAAGTTCCCATCCCGAGAAATTCTGCTGGATTTTATTAACTTCAACCGGTTAGCTTGAGTCCGCGAACTCAGTATGCGAACTCAAGAGGTTATGTCTGAAAACGTTGTTCGTGAACTTATCTTAAATTACTAAGGAATGCTTTTGCAAACAGTGGCTTTATAGTTCATGAAATAATACTTGATTGTGTCTCACATCGTTTTTGATTTAATTGTGTCTCTTGTAGTACTTGAGATCTCATAGCAATTGAACAACTCTCTAACTAGTTCATTTGTGTCATTTGGACTAGTTATGGTGAAGAAGAATATGGTTGATATGATAGTTATCATTTGGATAACCATTTGGTTGACTAATATTGAACCAACCATTGTACACGTTTGGGTACGGTTACACGAACTCAAAACGTCAAGTACATGTGTATGACAAGCTAAGTTTTCGATCTAACGGTTGAGAGATATTAGCTTGTATCTAATCAAGTTTTCATCTAACGCTGAATATTGAATGCTTTGTTACTAAGCTAACATTGATTGCAAACCCTGATTTGAAAGACTATATAAGGGAGAACTCTAGCAACTAGGAAACCTAATCCCCATACATTCTGTGTGATACTAGTTTTCTAAAGCTAGAGTCGATTCTCCTTTAAGCTTTGGTTTTCTTCTTCTAAAACAAGGTTAACGACTTAAAGACTTCATTGGGAATATGAAGCCAGACCGATACTACTTTTCTTGTAGTTGTGTGATCTGATCTTGCTATTTCTATCGTACGAGTACAATTGTAATAATTGTCTTGAGATTTCTATCTCTGATAGGCAAGATAAAAGTAGTCACAAACATCTTCGTATCATTGTTTGTGATTCCTCAATAATCTTCTTCACTGCGTCGATTAAGTTTATTGTGAGGTGATTGATGAAACTGAGTTGTTCTTCGGGAATATAAGTCTGGTTTTATCGATTGGTTCCTGTTCACCCTGATTTTATCAAAAGACGGAACAAAACTCATAGGTTTATTCGTGGGAGACGAATTTATCTATTACCTGTAGACTTTTCTGTGTGAGACAGATTTGTTTGCTAAAGTCTTCGACTTTGGGTCATAGCAACTCTTGGTTGTGGGTGAGATCAGCTAAGGGAATCAAGTGCGTAGTATCCTGCTGGGATCAGAGGCCTAGGATCACAACTGTACCTTGGATCAGTGTGAGATTGGTTTGGATTCAACTATATTCCAGAATGAAGTTAATTTGGAGTAGGCTAGTGTCTGTAGCGGCTTAATACAATGTATGTTTAATCTGGACTAGGTCCCGGGGTTTTTATGCATTTGCGGTTTCCTGGTTAACAAAATTATTGGTGTCGGTGTTATTTCTTATCCGCATTATAATTTTATATAATTGAAATAATACAGGTTATGCGTTGTTCAATCGATTAGAATATCCGACCTTATTGGTTGTTTATTTAAATTGATAGACACTTGGATATTGGTCTTTGGTACCATCCAAGTTATCTCTCTTTTATTAGACTCGCGAATCTTATTTGCTTGGGTAAATCAAACCGAGAGATTGAGATAATAACTCCTTGAGATATTTTCTACTAATTGAGTCTTGTTGATTCTATAGAAAATAACTCTGAGTTGTCCATACAGATTGCTAATCGAAATATTGGGTGATGTTGTTAGACCCCCGCATTTTCAATTGGTATCAGAGCAGGCAAACACACTCAAGACCTTACAAGTTTGTGTGTGTAGCAATCTGACTCTATGGACAGAGGTGCTATCTCAATAAACGTACCACCAGTCTTCGATGACTCTAATTACTTATGGTGGAAAATTGCTATGCGCGCTTTTCTTCAAGCACGTGATTTCCAATCATGGGTATATGTTGTTAATGGCTATAATGCTCTCGTTGATGCAGTTGAAGATGTAAATGTTCCAAAGAATATTGCATAATACACCCTGCAGAGATTCTTGCTGCAAATAAAAACTCCGACGGTTTGAATGAAATTATACATGCCATTACCCTAAATATTCAGCACCATGTGTCTAACTGCACTAAGTCGCAAGAATCTTGGGATATCTTAGCAACTGTATTTGAAGGAAACACCAGTAAAAAGGAAGCTAGGATTCAAAACCTTAGTTCTGATTGGGAAAACCTTCATATGGCAGATGAAGAAACATTTGATGAGTTTAATCACAAAGTATCTGAAATTGTTAATGCATCTTTTGCATTGGGTAAGACTATTCCTGAAAAAGATATTGTGATAAAAATTACCAGATCACTGCCATCTAGATACGATGCTAAGAAACATGCCATCGTTGAGGGAAATAACCTAGATAATCTCTCTAGAAACACGCTGGTTGGTAAGCTTAAGATCTTTGATCACAAACTTTCATCCAAGGCTAAGGATGTTGCGTTCAAAGCACTAAAGGACATTAAATTACTTGATAAAAGTAAAAAAGTGTATATATATGAAGATGATCACTCTGAGATAGATTCATCAGATGAAGATCTTGACAAATCGGTTTCAATGATCACAAAACAGTTTAGGGATCTTCTTTTGAAGAGAAGTAAACGGTTTTCCAAAGATAAGCCTAAGGCATCAGTCAAACCTCATAATCGTGTTCCTCCTAAAAACAGGGATATTGATGAAACTGATGATGAGGATATGCCTGAGTGCTTTAAGTGTAAAGGATTTGGTCATTTTGCAAACGAGTGTCCAAATCGGAGAAAATACACTGGGAACAATGGTCTTGCTGCAACTCTTGATGAAATGTATGACAACTATAATTCAAATGAAGATGAGAAATCAAGTGTTGCACTTCTTGGAGAAAATATTGATTTTGATAATTGTAGGAATACACATATCAATTTTGATATTCTTTCAGAAGATAATCCAACCATTCTGGAAGAAAAAGTTGACCCTTTTCTTGGAAACACTGTTTATAATATCTCAGGATCTACTATGGGCCTAGCCGCCTGCACAATTCAGAAGCCTGATTATTATCCAAGTGTGACGTGCTCATATTGTTCATTAAAAGGTCATGAACTCTCAAGGTGTTACAAGTTCAAACACAAGCAAAGGCATGTCAACAAACTTCAACGAAGAGAAAATCATCTAGCAAGAAAGCTTAAACTTGCTCTGAAGACCGCAGAGGTATGTAAGATTTTATCTTCGTCTAAGAAGTTAGTTTCCAAGGAAAAATCAAGACCATTTGAAAAGAAAATATGGTCAAACCGTTTTGATAGACAGAGGTCTGTGGAATCCTCTCAAGAGGAAATTGGTGGACAAATTGTTGTTCACCATAACACAACTTAATTGTGTTGTGTCTAAAATCTTGTCTCATGTGCCTAATCAAAAGAGACAATGATTTTGTACCTCTCAGGCTTTAAGAAAAGTTTTGTTTATTTTTTTTCCTAGTTTTGCCTTATTTTTGTCTATCAAACAAAAGAAAAAGGCTACTATCGACAATTTTTCTCTTTATAGGAATAAGAGTTGATCGTCCACGAACCTGTTTTAGGTTTTGAACCCTACATTCCTTTTCCTTCTCTAAAACCTCTCTTTATCATAAGACTACTTGTTGAGCTAATTGTGAATTCCTCTCACAAACCTATATGGAAGCTCCAAGAATGATGTCTTCTGATGAAAAAGAAGGTAATATGATTGTTAAGCCATCAATCATGAAGGAAAAATAGAAATCTCCATTTCCTCCAACCTTGAAAATAAAAAGAAGGAATACGAGCAAGCCAAGAGCTGTTCCTTCAAATTCTCAGAAGTTTTCTGATGTTCTTGAAGTGTTGAAGGAGCTGCAAAAGAAAATTCAACAAATAAATGCTTTTGTGTATAAGACTCATGAGATTCAGAAGGCCATGGTTCGACAACAGCAACCAATAAGGTTCATTGATATAAACTCCTTTCTTAATGAACCCTATGTTCCAATGGCTGTTGACAACAAGGAGTTCGGGGACGATAAAGAATTCTTCAAAGGTCTTAATGTCTAGTAAATCTTCTATGTTTTCTACTTTATTTAGAAGAATAACTAGTGGGTTGTAATAGCCATGATTGTATTTACACATAGCTATATCCAATGATTTCATCTTCTTTTTTTTAGATTTACAGGTTTAAATTCTAAAGTTGTTTGGAAGATGATAGTTGCAGTATTAATCTTTATGGTTTTATATATTGTAATATTTTGATGGGATTTGTATGTCTACGTCCGTGAACTTGATTATCCCATATTTTGTCAAAAGTAAAGTCGTTCACGTATTGGTATGCAAATATTGATAAAGGAATGAATGGACTTTTGGCAAAACACAAAAGTTAAGCCTATATTGTCAATTATTGATGTAAGATAGGTTAAAATCTTTTGTGATTCAAGGATAAAGTCTATTATGTCACTTTGTGATGGAAAAATAGAATAGGTCATTGTTTGTTATCCACGGTATAGAGCTTAATTGTTCCATATTATTGTGTATTACCGTGAAGGTTCCATTGTGTATCTCATGTTGAGCACGATACAACTAAGTCGATTTCTTAGTGGCATGGTTGGTTGTTCCATGAGATGCTATGTGTTGAGCATTAAGAACTAATTTAATAAACTTGTGTGGTTATTTAGTTTGTATTCCATGAGTTCTCTCATGTTGAGTACATGTACGGTTAAGGTTGTCATTTCTTATGATAATCTTAGTCTGGGTTCCATAATCTCTTTTGTTGAGCCCAAATGTACTAAATCAATCATCTTGTGTGATTATTTAGTTAGCACTCCATAATTTTTTCTCATATCGAGTGTGGAAAATTGAATTGATTACCTTGTGATTAGTTTAATTGTGTAATCCGGTTAGAATATTTATGGGTTCTCTTGTGAATAATCGAATCGATGAATTAAGTCTCCATAAGTTTACTTGTGTTGAGCATATTTAGTCAAACTAATCTTGGTTGGCTTTGGTTAATATGATTGAATATTTTGAATTCCAAATTCATACTTGTATGCAATTTGTTGCGTCTAAAAAAATCCTTCTTTTCTCTTGAAATTAAAGTCGCTCTTGTTGTTCCTTTGGGAATGACATATTATGGGGGAGAGTTCTTTTGAACTTGCGCTTAATTTCCAAATATTTGTGGGGAATGCGGCTATGGAATTTTTAGGGGTTATCTTGTATCTTTATAAACTACTTGATGAATGCATTTAGCCTCGTCTTTATGATTGCATCTAAACAAGATGATAGAACATTTACCTTTGGTCATGAAATGTCTCTTTCGGAAATTTCATTAGGATCCCGTTCTTGTACCTTTGCCAATTTTATTGACAAAAAAGGGGAGAATTAATTGTAGTTCACACTTTAAATACATATGGTTTTCGGATCATTATGTAAGGGGGAGTGGTTTCCATGTGAGATGGAGTATTGACTAAGGGGGAGTGAAGTATCACCATAGTATTGTTTTTGAAGTTGTGATGAAATTGGACTTTGACGCTGTGTAATAATACTATGACACTGTATAATAATGATTTAGAACCAATGCTTTTCTCATTGTTATAGCTACGGATTTTCAACAACGATGATACTAAACTTACAACCTTTGGGATCATTGGACTACTTGGAAGTGACGAAGATTTCGAGTATTGTTGAAGATTAGACATGTGGAATAGGAGCTACAAAGTTTATTTATATAATTTTTGTATTCCATATGTTTTAATAGTTTTGCAACTAAAATTGACAAAGGGGTAGATTGTTAGAGCACTGCTCGGTCAAACTCGCATGCGTTGCTATCTCAAGCATGTTTGTAAATCTTAGTGATCAAAACTATATAGTCTTGATTTCTAGTCTACTATAGCTAAGGTCTCGGACTAGGATAAAAAGTGTATTTGAGCTCAAGAACTCCATGGTGATCATCATACAAGATGAAGGACTACTCAAGGAACCAGTGGATCTTCATCGACTAAAAGGTATGTGGAGACTTGAACTTATCTATCACTCAAAAGTCTATCTACTCTATCTCCTATCTTGAGACAAAAGTCGTTTTACTATATAGGCTAAGAATATGCACATGTGACATTTCAAGCTGAGTATATCTCGCTTATCTATTTCTCGAAATAGGTGTTGATAAAGCTTTCGCTTTATCCAAGTTCATCTTTTCCTAGTACCGAAAGTCATGTTATGTTTCAATCACTTTGAAAATTGCTCTGACGAAAATTAATTCGTGAATAACAACTATATGACGTCCTCTGAGAATGTTTCAATGATTGAAATGAGAGTTTAGACAATATAACCATTGTGGGATATAAAATTGTTGTGGCAACACATATATGTATAAGTATTTAACACTTGAACCGAAGTTTGCGAACTTTGTTGATAAAGTGGAACCGGAACATGAGCAGCAACTCAGTTCGCGAACTCAGTCCGCAAACCTAGTCCGCGAGATGGCGTAAGTTCTCGAACCCGAGAATATCTGATGAAGTTGAAGCTCAGGTGCAATCCGCGAACCCAGTCCGTGAACTGACGGAATTTCTCATCCCGAGAAATTCTGCTGAAGTTTATTAACTTCAGCCGGTTAGCTTGAGTCCGCGAACTCAAGAGGTTATGTCTAAAAACGTTGTTCGTGAACTTATCTTAAATTACTAAGGAATGCTTTTTCAAACCGTGGCTTTATAGTTCATGAAATGATTCAAGTGAATCACATCGTTTTTGATTCAATTGTGTCTCTTATAGTACTTGAGATCTCATAGCAATTGAACAACTCTCTAAATAGTTCATTTGTGTCATTTGGACTAGTTATGGTGAAGAAGAATATGGTTGATATGAAAGTTATCATTTGGCTAACCATTTGGTTGAATAATATTGAACCAACCATTATACACGTTTGGGTACGGTTACACGAACTCAAAACGTCAAGTACATGTGTGTATGACAAGCTAAGTTTTCGATCTAACAGTTGAGAGATATTAGCTTGTATATAATCCTGTTTTCATCTAACGGTGAATATTGAATTCTTTGTTACTAAGCTAACATTGATTGCAAACCCTGATTTGAAAGACTATATAAGGGAGAACTCTAGGAACTGGGAAACCTAATCCCCACACATTCTGTGTGATACTAGTTTGCTAAAGCTAGTGTCGATTCTCCTTTAACCTTTGGTTTTATTCTTCTAAAACCAGGTTAACGACTTAAAGACTTCATTGGGATTGTGAAGCCAGATCGATACTAATTTTCTTGTAGTTGTGTGATCTGATCTTGCTATTTCTATTGTACGAGTACAATTGTAATAATTGGCTTGAGATTTCTATCTCCAATAGGCAAGATAAAAGTAGTCACAAACATCTTCGTCTCATTGTTTGTGATACCTCAATAATCTTCTTCGCTGCGTTGATTAAGTTTATTGTGAGGCGATTGATGAAACTGAGTTGTTCTTCGGGAATATAAGTCTGGTTTTATCGATTGGTTCCTTTTCACCTTGATTTTATCAAAAGACGGAACAAAACTCATAGGTTTATTCGTGGGAGACGAATTTATCTATTACTTGTAGACTTTTCTGTGTGAGACAGATTTGTTTGCTAAAGTCTTCGAATTTGGGTCATAGCAACTCATGGTTGTGGGTGAGATCAGCTAAGGGAATCAAGTGCGCAGTATCCTGCTGGGATCAGAGGCGTAGGAGCACAACTGTACCTTGGATCAGTGTGAGATTGGTTGGGGTTCAACTACATTCCAGACCGAAGTTAATTTGGAGTAGGCTAGTGTCTGTAGTAGAGCTGGAAAACGGGCGAGCCGGGGCTTTCCCGTTGCGGGTTACACGGGTTCGGGTTAACACGGGTCAAAAACCGCGGGTTAAAATTCTTCACGGGTGGTCATTTCTCCAACCCGCGCCCGTAACGGGTAAAGCTTGCGGGTTCACGGGTTACCCGGCTTGTTTATTTGATGTTAAAATTGAAACTTAATTTAGTTAATTTGCGGTCCCGTGACTCCTGTTTAAGCTTTGGTAGCATATATTAAGGAAAATTTCAAACATACAAATATCACAGAGACAAAAATTAAAATATTGTAGCATTTTCTTTTGAAAATCATCTTCCTATCAAAATGGGTTCACGAATTGAAGCATTTACAGATCACTTCTATTACAACATTTCAATAAATTAATCAAGGAACAAACCTGACTAATTAAGAACACTCATTCAATTAATATGATTCTTCTGTTACCACCAATGACCATTTCCATTGCTAGCAACTGAAATTTTATTGCTACTGCTATATTACTATCTACCTTAAATCTCTCCTAGTTATAATAAATTGACAAGTTTAATGGGGAAAAAAAGAGGGATTTGATCTATGGGGTAGCATGGAAATGCAGAAAAAGCAAAATTTATGGAGTTGGGCGATTCATTTTGTCCACATACCAATCTTTAACGCCCAACGGAGATTACGATGGTCTCTTTTTTTTATACGTGGAGATCATGCAACTACATACGGACTGGTAGGGAGACGAGATTCTCTTCGCTGGCATTTGAACTCTCTGAATCGATGAGAAAAAGAACAAGATTAGAAGAAGAAGAATGAGAAAGAGGTGGGAGGCGCAGCCGTAGGAGAAGACGTTGGGGAGAAAGAGGATTAGAGAAGAGAAGAAGAAATGAAAAGATCTGTCTACTAGTACTAGGGTTTTAGTGTTTTATATATTTAACGTAGGGATAGGATTAAGTATTGACCCTAGTCCTACATAATCCAACTGTGAACTATTACTGTATACGGGTTTTTAGGATTACCCGTGGGTTCACGGGACGGGCACGGGTTAACCCATTTTCTCACGGGCCACCATTTCTCTAACCCGAACCGGCTTGTTTATAACCAAGCCGAGCCGGGTACGGGTTTTCACGGGCCGGGTACGGGTTTATCCTCGGGTTTCGGCTTGATTGCCAGCTCTAGTCTGTAGCAGCTTAATACAATGTATGTTTAATCTGGACTAGGTCCCGGAGTTTTTCTGCATTTGCGGTTTCCTCGTTAACAAAATTTCTCGTGTCGGTGTTATTTCTTTTCCGCTGTAGATGGTGGATTTTCAACAAAGGATAAAATCGTAAACCCATAATTATACGACCTCTGATTCAGCAATCAGACGTGAATATTGAGACACGGGTCTCTCATCGAATCCTATGATGGAGAATACTTTCTCGCAGAGTGCATATAAATATGTAGTCTTACAGCTGGACAACGACATATCTCATGAGTACTGAGCACTTCAGTAATTATTTCTATCACGGGATGAACAACTCTCGAACAACTTACTCTGCAAGTATAAAGTCATAAATTAATTATTCCTAAATTCTTGGATTCATCCGCAGAATTTCTGAAAATATTCAAATATTTTCGGATATATCTCATTGATATCTCATTACGCAAACCATGGTTCTTCCCAGCAGAAGTCCATGGATTAGTAATAAATATTGGACGCACGGGCATCAGAGCAACCGCCTGATCAAGCCCTTTCTCAAACCTTTATTGAATTTCTGAAAATATTCAAATATTTTCACAGATATCTCATTACGCAAACCATGGTTCTTCCCAGCAGAAGTCCATGGATTAGTAATAAATATTGGACGCACGGGCATCAGAGCTACCTCCTGAGCAAGCCCTGTCTCAAACCTAAATTCTTGGATTCACCCGCAGAATTCCTGAAAATATTCGAATATTTTCTCAGATATTTCATTACGCAAACCATGGTTCTTCCCAGCAGAAGTCCATAGATTAATAATAAACATTGGACGCACGGGCATCAGAGCTACCGCCTGAGCAAACCCTGTCTCAAATGGTGTAAGTGTATTCAACAATGATACATTAATAACCATCGCACGAACGGGTATTTCAAAATACGATTAAACGATGAACCTATGCAAAATAGGAGGAAAAATAACAAATAAATAAAAATTGACCAAGGCGCTGGGAGCATGGGATCACTGACCGGCCGATCGTGCCGTGGTCAATCCCACACCAGTTTCATATTTTTATCATATTTTTGTTGTTTTCTCTGAGTTTATGAAAAACCTTTTATTTTGAACGAATATCCTTTGTTTTGAGGAAACTCCTCAATCTCATGGTGCTTCCTTCGCGCGGAGAAAATAATATAAAATTAGGGAAAATATGATGGGGCGTGACCATTGGCCAACCGGCCATGCCTTGGTTCCAGCCGGCCCACACTTCATGATTCCTCATTATTTTATTATTATTTCCCTAATTTCATGAAAACTCCTTAATCTCATGATATTTCCTTCGTCCCATGAAAAATAATAAAAATTAGGGAACCCATGTGCACGGGCAATGGCCAGTCGGCCAAACCCTAGATGGCTCACACGTCCCACTCTTTTATTAGCATATTTTTCATGTTTTCATAATCCCATGAAAATTCCTTGATTTCATGATATTTCCTTCAAATTATGAAAGTTCCTTCAAATCATGAAATAATGCATAAAATAGGGAAAACGCACGGGACCGGGCCTTGGTCGGACAGTCATGCTCCAAGCCGGTCCACACGCTCACACGTCCCTTATTTTATTATTTATATTTTTTTATGTTTCCCTCATCTGATGGAAACTCCTTGATTTCAACAAAACTCATTCGTTTTATCATATTAGGAAAAATGTTATGGGACCGGCCCCTTGAATTTTTCCTGAGTTTTATTCTCCTGCTAGTTTCACCTCCCGAAAGAGCTTAAAACCTAAATATTCTCGCGTTAGGAGAGATGAAATTCTTTCCATACGGAATGGAGGGGCGGACCAACAAAATCCGAGTCCGTTTGAGAAATCTATGTTGATTCTACCAAAGGACGCTAATTAGGGTTTCAACCAATCTGGGGAGTGCTCAAACGATCAACATTTGATCCCGTGACCACCAAGGGCCGGTTTCATGACCCCTTGGTCGGTCCCCCACCTCTTCATAATTCCTTCACTTTTCATTATTTTCCTTCATCTGATGAAGTATTGACGATTTTATCAGAAAACCTTAATTTTGTCATATTTTCTCAAATGGCCGCTCAAACGTGCACCAGAAAATATCAAAATTCTCATAACTGAGACACGGAAGTCTCAATGACGAAAGCATGTTAACTTGACCGACCAAGGTTTCCTTTTTGACTCGCAATGAGCCAGTCCCACGTGTTTCTCACAATCTGACCTAATTTGCATAATAGCACGAATTAGGTCCAAAAACTCTCCAAATAATTTCAAAATTTTATGGAACGATCATCATCTGATCTCGTGACCACCCAGGGCCGGTTTTATAACCCCTTGGTTGTTTCCTTATATTTTAATAATTAATTAGGTTTTATCACCTAATGTTGAACCCAGCAGTAATTCAGTAAATGGTTAAACCAGCATTTAATCATCCTTTCAACAACTCATCAACTCTTCAAAGAGGTCTTCGATTTTGCTCACGTGAGCATATGAGAATTTCATGGTCGATCCACGATCAAATAAATCCGGTTCTCCTTCATTCTATGGTTAATTTCAAATAAACCATCAATTGCTCATCAATTGATCAAATTAGGGTTTCTGAATCCAAGGATCATGATTCCAGATTCAAACACTAATAATTTCACACTGATCTCATGATCGGTATTCTTATTAATTATGCTCGGTTCAACTACCAGCGCTTTAATTAATATTTTATTTTGGTCACGCTACCAATAATTCATCAAACGAGCAACACTTGCTCAGATGAGCAATATTTACTCAAAGAACTATCAATATTAAAATTAGCGAGCAACACTTGCTCTCCTCAACGTGAGGATCCTATTACTGTCTCAGCAGACACATTCGATTCATGAGTTGCAGAATATTCTACAAAATCATGTTTAACTCGGCAAATACGTGGACTCATAGTCCCACGAAGTCATGAAATCAGCAACTGACTTAATTAACTACGAGACATAAATCGTGTCACTTGGGGGGATATCAACTAGGGTTTTGGTTTGGCATTCTACGGCATATAATTTCAAACACATGATGAAATGTGAGCAAGTCGTGCAATCAGTTGAGGGAGTTAGTGAAGTAGTGGGGTGGAAATTCAACCAAGTCTCGGCACGATGGGCGCAACTGGTTTCAAGCACTATTTCCATTTCTCCACTCCTTCACTCCATCAACTGTCACACTTCATAGGATCATGGTGTGTTCAACTCCGGCATTAAATAATGTCTCTGAATCCTGATTGAAAGAACAAGATTCGAAGATTTCTAAAACATTCGAACGACAATCTTCTAAATGAGCAATTTCTCACTAAAGTTCATACAGACGCTTATTTGTCTACACGAACTCACATAAATTACACTCAATCAGGCAATATTCAATCATTCAGAGCATTTCACGATGAAATCATAACACACTTACAATCTCAGATCACCATTGATCTCACATATTTCTCAGCTTCCCTCATACAGATCAACCCATCCTCTCTTGTGGCCGAATTTACTCTGGAACGACCATTGTCTTGGTTTAGGCCGGAGTACTATAAATTGGTCTCTCGAACTTAAAGCATCCCCTTCATAGCGGTGCATCTGTGTGAGGTTAAACATTTCGCTCGGTTCAAGGAATCTCCTCCGTACGGTCGTCCTCAATTCCACAAAAACCAGCAGATCATTTTTCCCCATCTACAGATTGGCGATCACAGTGGAAGATCATTCTCTCGGTTGCAATCTCTCATTTTCACAAGATGGTTGGTCTTAGGTCAGGATCGGTCACAAATCCTGACGCAAATATCGCTAGCACTAGCAACAATGAAGATATCCTGGAAACTATTTCGGCCACTAGCACTGAAGGTGGTGACATCACTCCTCCCCACACCAACGCGGAAGGTCATCCTTTGTTCGTCCGGCATCCCGAAGAGGTCATAGGATACCCACCACCAACTATGGATGATCTCGTCAAAGCGCAAGAAAATCTTGCAAAAAATCAGACAGATATGGCTGCAGCGCAACAAAAGCTATTTGATCACTTGAAGACTATTACTGACAAGCTGTCAGAGAAAACTCCAGATAAAGGGAAAGAGAAGGAGAAATACTCAGATGCTGCTGACCCTGAGGTAATTCCAATTCACATCGTGAATGATGATGAAACCAACAAAGCCACGGGAAATTCATCAAAAGAATCATCAAGTTTCATCACTCGAGAAGACTTGGAGCGCCTTCTGGATAATCATGGGAAAGATAAGACACCGCATGTCCATCGTCACCAACCTCCCTATCCTACCGCTACACAAAGAACTCCACTTCCTAAAGGTTATATCTCCCCAACTTTTACTCTGTATGATGGAAATGGAAATGCTCGAGAGCATGTATCTCGCTTCCTTGAAGCCTTAGGAGAGCATGAACATAACCATGTCGTCCGTCTCAAGGAATTTTCAAAATCCTTGAAAGGAAGAGCATACACCTGGTACAACAACATCTCACCGGGGACCATCAATAATTGGGGAGAGATGATTAATACCTTCTACAGAAAGTACTTCTTCGTGTCAGAGCAAGTCACTCTCTCTGACCTTGGAAGAATGTTTCAAAGGGTTGGTGAAAATCCCAATGACTTTGTAAAAAGATTCAGAATCCAAGACTTGGATTGTCATGAACCAAACGTCACGGAGCAACAATTGGTGGATTTGTGCATCAATGGCATGCTCCTAGTCTACAGAGATTTTTTGGAGAATCTCCGATTCCAGACTTTCTCAGAGCTCCACGAAGCAGCGAAGAGGTCGGCAACCACTGCGCCTGCTCTGTTAGAAAGAGCAAAATCCACAAAGACTGTAGAATCACGAGATACTCGGGGAAGCAGATGCCTAGTCAATAAGAAGTACAGTCTGCAACCTTCCGCAAATGCTATCACATAAGGGAGCAAACGGAAAGCTGAACCACAACGCAAGCATGCTTCTCCCATCCCTTCAAAGGCACAAAAGAAAGATAATGTGGAAATGGCTCCTCGGCATATGGAAGATCCAGAAGCACCTGATTTCCCCTGCTCCATTGAAGAAGTCATCGAATTACTAGAAGCCTGGATTCAAGACGGTACAATCAAATTTCCATATGTCAAGAAGGAACCAACTGAAGAGGCGATAGAAAATCCTCGGTACTGTCGCTTCTATAGGTTCATCGGCCATCCTAAAAATGCTTGTAAGACTTTGAAGCGCATATTTAAAGAAAAGGTCAAGTTAGGGGAACTTAATCTTGGGACTGAAGGAGTGCACAGAGATCCTCTTCCTGTCAGAACTTTCTCTACCTCCGAGGCCCCAGTCAAGGAAGAAGTCTAGTCATTAGTAGAGCATATGTGCGAATTACTCTATATATCGAAGGTGCAAATATGAGATATGTTTATGGCTTTGAATCACATAGTTTCCGGGAAGTGCCTACTAATTTTAGATATACCTCCTGAACCTTCAGCCACTGACAAAAAAATGAACGACTGGGGACTGCTCGCCACAGTGCACGTCAAAGGAAATAAATTCAAAAGGGATTTTATTGATGTTGGTACTGCCGTCAACATCATTCCTTTAAAGACTCTTAGAGCTGCTGGCATTACTCGACATGAGGCTACTCACGCTCCCACAACAATCATAGATCATGAAGGAATTCTCAAGGATGCATATGGCTTCATCAATCTAAAAGTTGTGAAAGGTTCGACCTACGCTGAGACCAAATTTTACATAATCCGGGAAGACCCTGGATATGACATGATTCTTGGGAGCACATGGATCCATGATGGAAAAGTTGCACCAACCCCTTCGGTTGTACTTTCATCCACTGTAGAAACCTCTGACTCGGAAGAAGAAGCGGAAGATATCTCGCCATTTGAAAATCTAGAGGAGGTCAAATCCTTGACAGAACTTGCACAGAATGCTGGGGAGCATCCAAACGCTTTTGTTAGGAGATTCCACGCTGAGGCAAGTCTTATTCCTTCTCATGTGCCCATATCGTCAGTTCTCAAATATGCTCATTTGGTTCAAGGGCTTCACTCCACAAATGATTTAGTAATTGCAAAATTCTATGCATGGATCATCGCACCGTAGCAATATTTTACCCAATGGCTGAATCCAGAGCCTCTTCAAGCTGATCATCCAATCAAGCGATTCATTGTAGAAGACGCGGCTAAACATGACAGGCAATATGAGGGATGCTCCCTGTTTGTGGGAGAAAACTACTTCTGCAGGTTTAGGTAATTTTGGGTGTGTGTGGATGAGAAGTGAATTTAAACCTTCAAAAAATGTGCTACACGATGATCACTTTTGATTCGAGAGATAATCTGTACAATTCTTGCCTAAACCGAAGACACGGTCGTTCCAGATTTGTTTCGGTCACAGGTGAAGGATGTGAGGTTGATCTTAGGGAGGGAAGCGAAGAAGGTGTTGAGAGTATGAAGGTGAAGGCTATTTGATGACTTGTTAACAGAAGGTTGAGCAGGCTAGCAAATGTTGCAGGCAGGCTCTGGGTGTTGAATACGATGGTATTAACACTTGGTTTTTCTGTGTTCTGGAAATAGGGAGGAGAAACTATTTATACAAGTCGATAAGCCTTCATCACGTCTCTCATGGGAAAGTGGAGGAAGTGGAGTGATGGAGGAAGTGGAGTTGTGTGTTAGTGTCACACGGTTGCTTGCCCACTTCTCCTATCATCGCTAACCGCCCATGTTTTCCTGACATGATATTGTGATGGCGTGTTGCACGCTGTAAACCGCTAGACCAATACCACAGTTTGTATCCCTCAGTTGTGACGTGATTAACGTCTCGAGTGAGTCATGGGACCCGCATAAGTTAGCAAACGGTGCTAGGTAAAATAATCAAGTTGTTTGTAGGCGCATATTGTATGCATGCGGTGCATTAAATATGCTTAACATACTTGAAGCATACACAACCTTGATGAAAAGATTGCAGGTTGAAGTGACTCAACTAGCTATGTCCAGGCGTTGTTCGGAGGTCGCATGAGCGGGACCCACCTTGGCCGGTTATTCCATGGGGAAGTGTGGAGGATGGTGATCACGGTGATACCTTGTTTTTCACCTAACCTCCCTTCCTAGGCTATTCATCCAAGTATGCGAACTTGGACGGACGAGATTGATGGAGGAATAACCGTTGGATTAAGGTTTGGAAGGCTTGCGAGCTTCCTCTTTCACCCTAACGGTTTTATGCCTTGGGAGGCGTGCATGGAGTGGACGATTGTCCATGCATGTAGGTGGGACGCCACTCTACACGGCCACGCCATCTGGAAGTCAATCGGAGCAATCTGGGTTGCCCGTTCTAGCCTGCGATGATGGATGGCCGAGATTAGAAGGGACCCTTCATGCCTCTTTCGGGCGCGATTTCCGAGACGTGTAGCCACCATGAATTCCGGCCGATTGGTGTACCATAAAGATGGGCCCACGTCGGACGCGTAGGCACCATCGGCCGTCAATCCCGATCATCTTAAGCCTCCCGTTCGTTAGGTTAAAGTAGGGAGGTCACGCCTGCACCAAACCCTAATTTCTTCTAGTTGAGGGCCCGCAATTTGAAGCTTATCGTTTTGCAGCTTCCACGGCTTCCATGGGGAGACCGATTGCTCCAGGAGGAAGGTGGATTAGCGGTGAGCATGTGCATGCGTGCTACTCGGTCTCGCGCGTGATCTAGGCCGTCCAACCATGCCTGCGAAGTTGGACGGATGAGATCTATTTTTGAGTTTGTTTTCAGCAGGTGAGACTAACATGGGTAGTCTTGCATGCGTTCAACGGGGCTCATATAGCCCGCCGTCAGGTAGCCTACAGGTGTTTGCATGTCGAACACAAGGCTTTAAGCAGGCATTAATTGTAATGCTGCAAACCTACAGAAACTCGGGATGGTTGCTACATGCTCCGCTCTGGGTAGGTAATAATTATTAGGGATGGTTGCACATGCTCCAATGAATTAATATGGTGAGAATATTCACCGCATGAAGGCTTTATCCCTTACAGGATGTCAGCTTAGAATTTGGATTTTACAATTTTAGCCCTGAATAGAATTCCACCATCAACACTCCCTTTTGGACGAGTGTCCACATGTGCCACAGCCCTGGAGTCACATCGCTCGAAGGATTCCAAATTAACAGAAGATATTCAAGGCTCGGATTGCAAGGCCAAACAAGTTCAAGGAAGGAGATTTGGTTCTCAAGACAACCAAACGGGATCTCCATTCTGCAAGTAACTCCAATTGTGAAGGACCTTTTATGATCGCTAAGTCCATGATCGGAGGATATTACAAACTGATCAACACAGATAGACGGATCCTACCAGTGATCCACGAAAATTGGCTTAAGGTGTTTGTCTAGGACTACAGGACATTCGAGGTACTGGGAGCTTGAGCATTCATGACGTCTAGATTTGGCATTTTAGGATTTTCTTTCATTGTATTTCAATTCCTCCAAAACGTTTGCAACCCTTGCAATCAGTATTTGGATTCAGCAATTTATCAGAAGTTTAGTTCATATTTCTTAAAGGAAAATCCCTATCAAATCCAAAAGAAAATCCTTAACCATCTACCAATCCAAAACCATGATATCAAAACCCAAATAAAACCTCACGTCTCTCAGAAATTCATAAGCCTAAGAGATTATGCAAAACAAATCAAAGGAAATCAGCAAAGAAAGATTTTTGCGCCTCTGCATCCTTCAAAGCCTATAAAGCCGCCTGCTCCTTGCTCAGCTCTTCAGTCAGCCTGGCGATCTTGTCTTCCTTCTCCATCACACCATCATTGGGGTGGTATGTTATTTTCACATGAATCCTTAATAGCATTCATCTTCCTACGAAGCCACTTCACATTGAAGCCCAGTCTCTCAGAATTCTCCAAGTTGAACTCCCAATCAAAGAGTACATCTGGATTTACAGTATTTCTGGCTCTAGTGCATATGTATCTTACAACACGCAAGAGTACACTTACCTGCATTGTTAAAGCATAAGCACGCCAAGGATTCCTGTCAACAATTATATGGCCAAATTTCTCCCATATTTTCTTGTACAAACCCGCATATCCAACAGGAACGCTGAATCCACCAACCGACTCATGATACGGGAGTGAGGCATCGAACGGAGGGTCAAAAGCAACTCCTGCATTTGGGTATTCATGCACAACCATACGGTTTTCAATTACTGGAAAAACTTCTACAGTCAAGGCAACAATTTCTTCAGTATTTTCTGCCGGTGTCCTGGGTTCTTCTATTACAGCAACAATCTGAGTCACCACGACTCCATCAACAATGATTTCATGACCTTGAGGAGTAGATATGGTATCCTCCCTATCAATAGCCTCAAGGTCGCTCGATTCATCATTTTGGATTCCTTCATTCTCAACTTCGATATTTTGTACCTAATACGAATACTACATGAGATTAGGATCATCCAAGCATGAAACCAAAGGAAATCATGAACTACAACATGGAACGAGTTTAACATCATCAAATCATTTCATTATACATGCTATATGTCAGTAAAAAACGTGAAAGTCACAAAATCACGTTTTGCAACAAGTCCGCCTGAGGAGATTTTACACTTCCCTGTACCACGCAATGAACTGGGAGCAATTGGTGAAGAATCAAGGGTTTAGTTATATACCATTATCTTTGTATGGGTATTACCTACAACATGTCAAAATTTCATAGTAATCGGATGAACGAGCAAAACGATATGGTCGAAACTCGGGACTACACGATATCTGAAAAAGTTCTGAAAGTCTCTTGGAAGTTCACTATTTCGTCTTTTTCAGGATCTGAACGTGCTCAAAACGTAAAAATATTCTTTGTTAAAGCTTGGAAATTTCCTGGGATTGAATATTCATATGTCGATCAGCAAAATATGACATCAAACGAAGATTCTACGACGTTTTTCTTAAAATGCTGAGTTCTGAATTTTCTAGTGACGTATTTTCGGCAAAACTTGTCATATATTCACATAATTCTCGTTAAGTCATTCATAGATCAGCAAGTTTATACTTCTATGGATGAAATACTAGAGAAATACTTATTTGGGTTGTTTCTGAAGCATTTAAAGAACCAGGATTGCTCACATCAATGTCGACAGCTCCGCTACCTTCATTCGGTCTTGAACCCTAAGAGTTCTCTTTATCGCCATCCTTCGGACGACCGTCACCGGTATTCTCTACAACTAAGGAATTATTTTCCTGGACATATCCCCAACAATTATCATTTCATTCATAAAGCGCCATGATTACTATGGGCAGAGATACTTACAACTTCTCCATCGCTCAAGTCAGAAATTGTTTGCTCAAGAGCGGAAAAACGAAGACCATCAATACTTGATGGGGAAAAGTTCTACAACGGAACAACAATATCAGTTTCATGATCCTAATAATACGGACGAGAAAGGGTCATAACAAAGAGAGTACTGGAAACTCACCAAAGCGCCAGCTGGGGACTTTATAGTATTGGGTAACAACTTATAGCTCTTATGCCTGCCTTCTCCGCCATGAACAACAGCCTCAATCTCTGAGAAATCTACATGGATTCGAGGTCTTACAACATGACCATCATGTGATAAATTTCAACAGCATAATCAGAATACAGTTATCATAATTCTTATAGAGCTTATATAACAAAGTGCACCTGAGAACATCCTGAAGACGATTTTCGCTTATCACCAGAGAGATACTTCAATCTTGGTCGACTAGAAATCATCTCATCAGAAGGACGATCCTTCACTAGAGGCTGACCAACTGTCACGAATTCATGCAATCTCTCAAATTGATCGTCCTAGAAGGCTACATAACCTGGAGTCACATAGGAGAATATGTCAGTGCAAGGGAACCAGTATTTACTTCCTTCCACATGAGTATGGTCCAAATGAGTCATGAGCTGCTCAGCTAATGGTTTCCTCCTACGAATAGTCAGAACGCACTGGTCCATACCCATTTTTCGAGCCGCTCTATCAATGTTATACTCTTCCACTGAAAATTCCCCGTACGAGACTGACAGCAGCTGACTAGGGGTGAAACTCAACATGAAAGACCTCTCATCATCGCTCATATCTGCACCAGACGACAAGCTAGTACTCTCTCCAGTATTGAAAGTCATTGGTTGGGAAACATAGGAAGGCACTGACACCCAAGGACAAAAATTAAACTCAGACTCATCGTCCAACACATCAATAAGGTGCGCATTAGACCGAGGTTGCTTTGTGGACCAACGCATGATCCTAGCATTGTCTTTCTCAGGGAAAATGTGGCGAGCGTCAGTATTGGGTCCTTGCAAAACATTACGTTGGATGGGTGCATAATTCTTAAAGTGTTCCCATATCAAGGCTTGAGGAAACATCGTGTTAGCATAACATTCAATCTTCATGAAGTTATTCGACACACTGGAGTCTATAACCAAAGAATCTAAGTTGTAATACAAGGAGCCCAAGAACAAGCTACCTATCGGAAGTTGCTCACCTTGAGCCATTTTAATAGCAAAGGGGATCACGAAAGGCTTCAATAATTTTCCGCTGTCTTCAAAGACATCTCTGGACAACCATAAACACAATAAAGCAGCAATGGGTGATATATTGTCAATAGGTTTATCAGAAACCTCATCTTTGGGCCACCAGCGTGTCAACCAGAGAGCATAACATCCTTTACTTCCAGACTTGTTTGATACCTCCATTGCAGCTGTCAAGACATGAGAAATGGCGGTCTCCTCATCTGAAATATCCCTAGGGATATTGCCCATGATCGGGAGGTGCATCAAAGTTGCAACGCCTTCCAAGGTAACGGTAAATTCTCCCCATCTGCACATGAAGGTGCGAGTGGGAATACACCAATAAGAAAGCAAAGCTACCATACTCCTTGCGTCATGATAAATGAACAAATCTCCAGAAGCCTGAATAGCTCTCGTCACCTGCGCCTGATCGAGCATGACCCTCACATGAGGAAAACCCAGCATATGCCTCGCCCATCCAGAAAATTTCTCCAAAGGTCGACGAGAAAGTTTGAATTCTATAATTAATGCAGAGAAGACTCCTCGCTCAAGACAAAATCGGATGACTGTCTTAGGAGTCACAAATTTATTCTGAGTGACAGTTCTGGGATTTATCAGAAGATGATATGCTGGAGACTTCAGATGTTTTTCGGCTCCCGGAGTATCTTCCTCAAAGAATGCGTCATCAATGTTTGGGATGTTCTTAATCCCAGGAGCTTCATCTTCGTCTTCCCCAACAGAAGCTTCATCTATGCATGTCTCATCTCTGGAGATCTCATCATCAATACACATTTCATCTCTTGAAGAGACGTTAACTTGGGAGATGGTCATATTTATGAAGTAGCTGCAAAATTCACATTACATTCTACTTCAGCGCATCATCCAGAATCAAGGAAATACTAGCATCTAATGGTAATTATTAACTCTTACCTTTTTTACGCTTCCACTAAACAGTAGTGAGAGTAATGCTAGAGTTAATGCTCCAAAATCGTCTGCTTCTTCAAAACCTACAAAAGACATTCAAAAACTCAGATTTTTCATAAAATCATGAACATTTCTACTGTGTGAACATTCACCATAGAATTATGAAAATTAAGACATTATTTCATCATGAATAATGTTTAATCTAAGCAACATCACATAAAACTCAAGTTTTGATTTTAGAGAAATAATATATATTTGCATATATATATATATAAACAAAACGTTTATTTACTCACGTAAATAAATAAATATTTTCAACATGAGCCAGGCTCATAAAAATAAATTGTGGATACTCCACGGTTCAAAAAATAATAAATAAAAATCCATGAATCTACCATGGTTTTGCAAAACCCTTGTCCTTCGTGCCGTCATACGTCTTCAAGACAAAGGTTTATTTCGATTTTATGAAAACTCATGCATTACACGATAAAGTTTTACATGAACGCTCATACATAAAATTTTATCACTAAACACAAGTTCATAAAGAAGAGAACTCGTTTCTCCGCATTGTCATTATTCTTTAAAACGGAGATTTTACTTCTGTTTTGTGAAAAATTCATTTTTTCGTGATAAAACTTTGGATCACATGAAATCTCATCAACATAGTTTCTTCACTGAACCTACATATTCATATATGAAAGGAAGTCACTCCTAAATTAGGGATCATTACTAGTTTTCAAAAACTAACGATCAAACGAACATACGTTTTCAAAAACGAAGGTTTTTTCAACGAAACCCACAATCATATATACACGGGTATGTAATTTTATCATGATCAATATGTGAACTCATGAGCATCAGCAAAAAAAAAAAAAAAAGTTTTGGACGCATACCTGTCGGCGCCGGTGAAGAACTGCCGCACAGTGACGGCAATGACGGCGGCGCTGGAGATCCGGAGAAATTTTTTTCTTCCTCTCCTGGTGCTGGCATGAAGATGATGAGGTGACAGGAGCTACTGGTCGTGAGAAAATTAAAAAAAAAAAAAAAAAAAAAGGAGAAGCAATTCCTTTTATATCAAACTTTGATTCCAAAACCTAATTTTCTAAGGATTTCCTTATTGGCCCGGCCCGCGAATCCTGAACAACCAAGATCCTGTCATCCAAATCAGCGGTTCAACATCAACTCATGCTCACCAAATGACATTCTATCATGCCACTAGAGTCTGCTTTCAAGTCATGATATGCTCGTACGATCGAAATCCGGTGACATCTTAACTTACGACTGAGTTCAATTACTTGCACTGTTATGACCGGAAAATCACCATTCAATGCTGACTGAGGAACACGGATTTCTTCACTAAGCAGGGGACTTAATGTAGTTGGTGGATTTTAGACAAAGGCTAAAATCGTAAACCCATAATTATACGACCTCCGATTTAGCAATCAGACGTGAATATTGAGACACGGGTCTCTCATCGAATCCTCTGATAGAGAATACTTTCTCTCAGAGTGCATGTAGATATGTAGTCTCACAGCTGGAAAACGGCATATCTCATGAGTACTGAGCACTTCAGTAATTATTTCTATCATGGGATGAACAACTCCCGAACAACTTACTCAGCTAGTATAAAGTCATAAATTAATTATTCCTAAATTCTTGGATTCATCCGCAGAATTTCTGAAAATATTCAAATATTTTCGCAGATATCTCATTGATATCTCATTAAGCAAACCATGGTTCTTCCTAGCAGAAGTCCATGGATTAGTAATAAATATTGGACGCATGGGCATCAGAGCAACCGCCTGAGCAAGCCCTGTCTCAAACCTAATTTGGATTTATGAAAATATTCAAATATTTTAGCAGATGTCTCATTACGCAAACCAAGGTTCTTCCCAGCAGAAGTCCATGGATTAGTAATAAATATTGGACGTACGGGAATCAGAGCTACCGCCTGAGCAAGCCCTGTCTCAAACCTAAATTCTTGGATTCACCCGCAGAATTCCTGAAAATATTCGAATATTTTCGCAGATATTTCATTACGCAAACCATGGTTCTTCCCAGCAGAAGTCCATGGATTAGTAATAAATATTGGACGCACGGGAATCAGATCTATCGCCTAAGCAAGCCCTGTCTCAAATGGTGCAAGTGTATTCAACAATGATACATTAATAACCATTGCACGAACGGGTATTTCAAAATACGATTAAACGATGAACCTATGCAAAATAGGATGAAAAATAACAAATAAATAAAAATTGACCAAGGCGCTGGGAGCATGGGCTCACTGACTGGCCGTCCGTGCCGTGGTCAATCCCACACCAGTTTTATATTTTTGTTGTTTTCTCTGAGTTTATGAAAAACCTTTCATTTTGAACGAATATCCTTTGTTTTGAGGAAACTCCTCAATCTCATGGTGCTTCCTTCGCGCGGAGGAAATAATATAAAATTAGGGAAAATGTGATGGGGCGTGACCATTGGCCAACCGGCCATGCCTTGGTTCCAGCCGGCCCACACTTCATGATTCCTCATTATGTTATTATTATTTCCCTAATTTCATGAAAACTCCTTAATCTCATGATATTTCCTTCGTCCCATGAAAAATAATAAAAATTAGGGAACCCGTGTGCACGGGACATGGCCGGTCGGCCAAACCATATATGGCTCACACGTCCCACTCTTTTATTAGCATATTTTTCATGTTTTCATAATCCCATGAAAATTCCTTGATTTCATGATATTTACTTCAAATTATGAAAGTTCCTTCAAATAATAAAATAATGTATAAAATAGGGAAAACGCACGGGACCGGGCCTTGTTCGGCCAGTCAGGCTCCAAGTTGGTCCCACATGCTCACACGTCCCTTATTTTATTATTTATGTTTTTTTATGTTTCCCTCATCTGATGGAAACTCCTTGATTTCAACAAAACTCATTCGTTTTATCATATTAGGAAAAATGTTATGGGACCGACCCCTTGAATTTTTCCTGAGTTTTATTCTCTGGCTGTTTTCACCTCCCGAAAGAGCTTGAAACCTAAATATTCCAGCGTTGGGAGAGATGAAATTCTTTTCCGTACGGAATGGAGGGGCGGACCAACAAAATCCGAGTCCGTATGAGAAATCTATGTTGATTCTACCAAAGGACGCTAATTAGGGTTTCAACCAATCTGGGGAGTGCTCAAACGATCAACATTTGATCCCGTGACCACCCAGAGCCGGTTTCATGACCCCTTGGTCGGTCCCTCACCTCTTCATAATTCCTTCACTTTTCATTATTTTCCTTCATCCGATGAAGTTTTGACGGTTTTATCAGAAAACCTTAATTTTGTCATATTTTCTCAAATGGTCGCTCAAACGTGCACCAGAAAATATCAAAATTCTCAGAACTGAGACACGGACGTCTCAATGACGAAAGCATGTTACCTTAACCGACTAAGGTTGGCTTTTTGGCTCGCAATGAGCCAGTCCCACGTGTTTCTCACAATCTGACCAAATTTGTACAATAACACGTATTAGGTCCAAAAACTCTCCAAACAATTTCAGAATTTAACGGAGCGATCATCATATAATACCGTGACCACCCAGGGCCGGTTTCATAACCCCTTGGTCATTTCCTTATATTTTAATAATTAATTAGGTTTTATCACCTAATGCTGAACCCAGCAGTAATTTAGTAAATGGTTAAACCAGCATTTAATCATCCTTTCAACAACTCATCAACTCTTCAAAGAGGTCTTGGATTTTGCTCACGTGAGCATATGAGAATTTCATGGTCGATCCACGATCCCATAAAGCCGGTTCTATTTCATTCTATGGTTAATTTCAAATAAACCATCAATTGCTCATCAATTGATCAAATTAGGGTTTCTGAATCCAAGGATCATGATTCCAGATTCAAACACTAATAATTTCACACTGATCTCATGATCGGTATTCTTATTAATTATGCTCGGTTCAACTACCAGCGCTTTAATTAATATTTTATTATGGTCACGCTACCAATAATTCATCGAACGAGCAACACTTGCTCAGATGAGCAATATTTACTCAAAGAACTATCAATATTAAAATTAGCGAGCAACACTTGCTCTCTTCAACGTGAGGATCCTATCACTGTCTCAGCAGACACGTTCGATTCATGAGTTGCAGAATATTCTACAAAATCATGTTTAACTTAGCAAATATGTGGACTCATAGTCCCACGAAGTCATGAAATCAACAACTGACTTAATTAACCACGAGACATCAATCGTGTCACTTGGGGGGATATCAACTAGGGTTTTGGTTTGGCGGACTACGGCACGTGTATTCAAACACACGATGAAATGTGAGCAAGTCGTGCAATCAGTTCAGGGAGTTAGCGAAGTAGTGGGGTGGAAAATCAATCAAGTCTCTGCACGATGGGCGCAACTGGTTTCAAGCACTATTTCCATTTCTCCACTTCTTCACTCCATCAACTATCACACTTCATGGGATCATGGTGTTTTCAACTCCGGCATTATATAATGTCTCTGAATCCTGATTAAAAGAACAAGATTCGAAGAGTTATAAAATATTCGAACGACAATCGTATGAACGAGCAATTTCTCACCAAAGTTCATACAGACGCTCATTTGTTTACACGAACTCACATAAATTACTCTCAATCAGGCAAAATTCAATCATTCAGAGAATTTCACGCTGAAATCATAACACACCTACAATCACAGATCACCATTGATCTCACACATTTCTCAGCTTCCCTCCTCCGAAGTTACTCTGGAACGGCCATTGTCTTGGTTTAGGCCGGACTACTATAGATTGGCCTCTCGAACTTAAAGCACCCCCTTCATAGCGGAGCTTCTGTGTGAGGTTAAACATTTCGCTCGGTTCAAGGAATCTCCTCCGTACAGTCATCCTCAATTCCGTAAAAATCAGCAGATCATTTTTCCCCATCTACATCCGCATTATATTTTTATATAATTGAAATAATACCGGTTGTGCGTTGTTCAATCGATTAGAATATCCGACCTTATTGGTTGCTGATTTAAATCGATTGACACTTGGATATTGGTTTTTGGTACCATCCAAGTTATCTCTCTTTGATTGACTCGCGAATCTTATTTGCTTGAGTAAATCAAATCGAGAGATTGAGATAATAACTCCTTGAGATATTTTCTATTGATTGAGTCTTTTTGATTCTCTATAATATAACTCGGAGTTGTCCATACAGATTTCTAATAGAAATATTGGGTGAGGTTGTTAGACCCCCGCATTTTCAATTGGTATCAGAGTAGGCAAACACACTCAAGACCTTACAAGTTTGTATTTGTAGCAATCTGACTCTACGTACAGTGGTGCTATCTCAATAAACCTACCACCAGTCTTTGATGACTCTAATTACTTATGGTGGAAAATTTCTATGCGCGCTTTTCTTCAAGCACGTGATTTCCAATCATATGTATATGTTGTTAATGGCTATAACGCTCTCGTTGATGCAGTTGGAGATGTAAATGTTCTTAAGAATATTGCGGAATAAACCCCTGCATAGATTCTTGCTGCAAAGAAAAACTCTGACGGTTTGAATGAAATTATACATGCCATTACCCCAAATATTCAGCACCATGTGTCTAACTGCACTAAGTCGCAAGAAGCTTGGGATATCTTAGCAACCGTATTTGAAGGAAACACCAGTGAAAAGGAAGATAGGATTCAAAACCTGAGTTCCGATTGGGAAAACCTTCGTATGGAAGATGAAGAAACATTTGATGAGTTTAATCACAAAGTGTCTGAAATTGTTAATACATATTTTGCATTGGGTAAGACTATTCCTGAAAAAGACATTGTGGTGAAAATTCTCAGATCACTGCCATCTAGATATGATGCTAAGAAGCATGCCATCATTGAGGGAAATAACCTAGATAATCTCTCCAGAAACAAGATGGTTGGTAAGCTTAAGATCTTTGATCACAAACTTTCATCCAAGGCTAAGGATGTTGCGTTCAAAGCACTAAAAGACACTAAATTACTTGATAAAAGTACAAATGTGTATATCTCTTAAGATGATCACTCTGAGAAAGATTCATCAGATGAAGATCTTGACAAATCGGTCTCGATGATCACAAGACAATTTTGGGATCTTCTTTTGAATAGAAGTAAATGGTTCTCCAGAGATAAGCCTAAGGCATCAGTCAAACCTCATAATCGTGTTCCTCCTAAAAACAGGGATATTGATGAAACTGATGATGAGGATATGCCTGAGTGCTTTATGTGTAAATGATTTGTTCATTTTGCAAACGAGTGTCCAAATCGAAAAAAATACACTGGGAACAAAGGTCTTGCTGCAACTCTTGATAAAATTTCCGACGACTATGATTCAAATGAAAATGAGAAATCAAGTGTTGCACTTCTTGGAGAAAATATTGATTTTTATAATTGTAGCAATACACATATCAATTTTGATATTCTTTCAGAAGATAATCCAACCGTTCTGGAAGAAAAAGTTGACCCCTTTCTTGGAAACATTGTTTATAATATCTCAGGATCTACTATGTTCCTAGCCGCCTGCATAATTCAGAAGCCTAATTATTATCCAAGTATGACGTGCTCATATTGTTCATTAAAATGTCATGAACTTTCAAGGTGTTACAAGTTCAAACACAAGCAAAGGCATGTCAACAAACTTCAACGAAGAGAAAATCATCTAGCAAGAAAGCTTAAACTTGCTCAGAAGACCGCATAGGTATGTAATATTTTATCTTCGTCTAAGAAGTTAGTTTCCAAGGAAAAATCAAGATTATTTGAAAAGAAAATATGGTCAAACCGTTTTGATAGACAGAGGTCTGTGGATTCCTCTCAAGAGGAAATTAGTGGAAAAATTGTTGTTCACCACATCACAACTTAATTGTGTTGTGTCTAAAATCTTGTCTCATGTGCATAATCAAAAGAGACAATGATTTTGTACCTCTCAGGCTTTAAGAAAAGTTATGTTTCTTTTTTTCCTAGTTTTGTCTTATTTTTGTCTATCAAACAAAAGAAAAAGGCTACTATCGACAATTTTGCTCTTTATAGGAATAAGAGTTGATCGTCCACAAACCTGTTTTAGGTTTTGAACCCTACATTCCTTTTCCTTCTCTAAAACCTCTCTTTATCTTAAGACTACTTGTTGAGATAATTGTGAATTCCTCTCACAAACCCATATGGAAGCTCCAAGAATGATGTCTTCTGATGAAAAAGAAGGTAATATGATTGTTAAGCCATAAATCATGAAGGAAAAAGAGAAATCTCCATTGCCTCCAACCTTGAAAAGAAAAAGAAGGAATACGAGCAAGCCAAGAGTTGTTCCTATAGGAGCAGAATCTCGCAACAACAACGCTCTTGCAAGGATTTCTGCCACACATGGCAAGTGTCGCAAATAATTATAAGAAATGACGAAATATGTGAAGATTTTATCATTACTCGCAAGAATAAGGTGATAGTTCGCAAGAAATGTAGCAAGAAGGAAGAATCCTGCGAGACATGGAGATACTTGAGGGAAATGTAACAGAAACTTGAGAAAAATGAAGAAATCTTGCGAAAGATATTACCGCAGAACTCAGATCCGAAATTAAGGGAAATCTTAGCTGTGAATGAGTTGTCATCCACTATGTAATTACCTATATAAAGAAGAGAGCATGAGAGAGAAAGGAGGAGAGAATTTTAGGAAGAGAGAGAAAGATATTTTGCAGAGAGAGATTTTTAGAGAGAGAAAATGTATTTTCTTTATCATCTTCTTCCCCAAAACTAGATCTAGAATTCTTCCAAGAACTCCATTAATGGATATTGTAAATGTAAATTGATGTAGCTACAAATTATCATAGTGAAGAACCGTGGATGTAGATCACATTGATCGAACCACGTAAAAAATCTTGGTGTCTATTTATAATTTTAGTATTTTTATCACCATTTTTATATTTAGATCTAGAAATTGTTATCAAGATATGATAAGGGGTGTGTTGTAGGTTTTCCTGCAATTACATTTTGGCGCTAGAAACACTACCTGCTATTTGATTAATTGAGGAAGATTCAAAGAAATTGGCTACAGGAAAAGTTAGAATTTTTGAGATTTAAAATTTTTGAGAGGAAGTTCGATAATGGAGAAGTTGTATCTTCAAACAAACACCGACAACACAGTGAAAGAGCATAAAATAAAAAGACGAAGATGCAAAACTATGTAAAAAGGATGAATTTGTTGATTCAAGAAAATTCCAAGAAAGATTAGCTACTGTTCATGTATATTTTTAAATCTAAAATTTTTTTAGGGTTAAAAATGGAAATTTCATGGAAGAAATTACATTTTCAGGGAGTAAGCATTATCAACAATTCAAAGACATGTGAAGACTAAGAGAAAAAATTAGTTGTTGTGGTGAATTTGAGAAAGAAAACCAAAGTTTCAGTGGAAGATTTCATGTTCAGGAGAATAAACAAGAGGCAAATTGTGAAAGAAATTAAGGGAGGACGAAGAGAAGATAAGAGGTAGACGCTACAATTTTTATCACAAGCATAAGTTTTGCACAGATGGTTCAAGTCTGCGAGAATAAAAAAGAGGTCAGGGTTCAAATCTCGCAGAAATACATATTTTTCATTTTCTTCTCATTTTCAGCGGAGAATAAAAGAATAAGTAAAAAAGTTCTGCGTTAAAAGTCGCAGAGAGATTCTTGAACAGTTGGTCCAGAGAACAGCATGTGAGTTTGTGGTCACAGGTTCGAATTTTCCTGCGAGCATAATTTTCTTCTTTTTACAAAGGGTGAAAAAATAGATAATTTCGCAACATTGTTTCATTATCTCGCAAACAAGAGGCAACACAGTTGGTAATCTGCGAAGTTAATGAGTTTATGGTCGCAAGTTCAAGTCCCAACACAAACATATTTTTTCTCGCAATCCTTGATAATTTCGCAAGTGTATTTCACGCAGAAGATAGTTAATGATAATATTGCAGAGAAATTTCGCAGAGAAGGGTTAGCACAGATGGTTCAGCGTGATATGTCGCAAGCAATAGGTCGCGGGATCAATTCTTACTTCACGCAAGTTTATTTTTGTTATTTCGCAAGTTAGCCTTTGATTATTTCGCAGATAAATTTCGCAAGCAAGAGAGCTAGCACAGTTGGTTGAGAGGCATGAATGCAAGCAATAGGTCGCAAGATCAATTCTCTTCTCACGCATGTTTATTTTTGTTTTGCGAGAATTGTCTCTAGAAAAATTAGACTTTGATTACTTCGCAAGATCTTTCATTATTTCGCAAGAGAAGGTTAGCACAGTTGGTATGGTGCGAGAAAATGCAGAAAGTAGATCAAGGGTTCAAGTCTCACTCTTCCCAATTATTTTTGCTGCGAGATGTTCAGACAATTCACATAAGAGCTAAGTACCTTTTCTTAGAATATTTTACTTACAACAAACAAAAGATTTTTTATTTAATTTCCAAAAAGCGATATAATCGCAAGATTTCTAAAATTATTAAGATTTCAAAACATTTCAAAGATTTTTGACTACAAAAGATCATAAAAAATGTCTGCGAATTATCGCAAAAAGTTAGAAATTTCAAAAAAAATCAGAGATTTCAAAGACTACAAAAAGTGAAATTATTGCAAAGATTTCAAAATATTTTGATTTGATTTACAAAGAGCGAAACAATCGCAGAATTACAAAGATTTTACAATTACAAAAATTTCAGAATTACAATATGTTAGAATTTTTCTTGAATATTTACTTCAGATGATATGATATTATGAGAATGAAAACAGAAATGAAAGCATAAAGAAACGCGAATAAAGAAACGGGAGATTATTTCGCAGACATATTTTGCAAAAAATCGTTAGAACAGTTGATATGGCGCAACATTATACAAGAGTCAGATCAAGAGTTAATTTTGCAAGACTTCATTTCTCATTTCTTCTCAATTTTCAAGCAAATCATATACTTCCCAAGAGACAACAGCAAGCCGCAAAAGATAAGTACAATTTCCTTGAATATTTTATCTATGATTTTTCGAGAAAGATTTTTGATTTTATTTATCAAAAGCGATATATAATCGCAACATTTCTAAAATTTCTAAGATTTCAAAACATTACAAAGATTTTTTAGATTGAGATACAATTGCAAGATTCAAAAAAGAATTCATCGCAAAAATTTAAAGATCTCAAAATTTTTCAAAGATTTCAAAGTTACAAAAAACAGAGAAGATTAAATTTATATATTTCTATAAAACATTTTTGATTTAAAGACGCGATATAATCGCAAGGTTTCAAAGAGGATTTCTAAGATTTCAAAATATTTTACAGAGAATTTACTTCAAAAATGATATTATGAGAATGAAAGAAGAAATGACAGAAATGAAAGAAAGAATGAAAGAATGAATGAAGAAATGAAGAAATGCGAAATTATCGCAAGAAACGCGAATAAAATTTCGCAAGAGAGAAATGCAATTGCATAACATGGCGGAATTATCGCAAGAAATGAAAGAGTAAGAAATGCGAAATTATCGCAAAAGACGCGAATAAAATTTCGCAAGAGAGAAATGCAAATGCATAAGACGGGCGCAAATCGCCTAAAAACACATAAGAATGGGACGAACCTTTATGGCATACACCCTAGTTCGCGGATTCTATTCCGTAAGAGGCAATGTCCTTAAAGTGCATCATAAGGGGGGTATCTCTTTGCATGACTATGGGAAAGGCTATACTGCTGCTGGAACCTAGTCATGGAGATTTGGGATTATAGAAAATCCATCCAGGAGAGATAACTTGGATTCCCAGCTATATAAGGTTATACCCTGGTTGGGCGCCCGAGAGTTTCTCCTAAGGAATGCAAAGTATGATCAAGGCGCCGAGGTACACGGTTGAGCTGTGGGTGCCCGGGACGGATGAACCTACCCTGGACATCCATGGAAAGTCTTGGCTTACGATGTGTTCGGCCCGAAGAAAACCCCTCTAGGGTGTAGTCTCGTAACTATAATCCATATAGGCATAAAGGATAAGAGGCTACGAAAACAACTAGTTGTTTCTATAACCGGATGGGAGGAGCTAGTCTTGTATGGAAGAAGTACGTCTCCTTGAAGGGGCAACCAGGGGGAGAGATAAGGGCGATACCCTCCATTAGGGAGCTGTGTATCAAAAAAGACGGCAATGTCATGGGACTTTACATTCGCAAGAATATTTAGGCCCGTCATATTTTCGTGTGACAAAGACAACAATGTCATGGGACTTTATATTCGCAAGAATATTTAGACCCGTCATATTGTCGCGTGACAGGCCAAAAAACCTCAAGAGAAATGTTAAGATGAGATCAATGGGTTTTTGCGATAAGATCAAAAGATGAGATAAATGAAATCAATGATAAGAGGATATAAATCACAAAGACGTCCTGCCATTTCATCGCAAAGACGGCAATGTCATAAGTCTTAAAAAGCAAAGAGAGATTAATCTCACAATATGGCTTAGACTTATCATATTTTCGCAGAGATCAAAATAAATGATAAGACAAGATCAATGGATTATTACATATAAAAGTAAGAATGTCCTGCGATCTTGTCGCAGACAAGTGGCATAATAATACCTTTAACTAGGAAGGCAAAATAAGACCACAAGAGAGGTTATACCTACAAGCGTATAACAGATTGCTAACGACTTTATATTAGTCTTATTTCATTACAGATCAATAACAAGAGGCAGGTATGGGAATGCATAGAATGGAAATTACAATGTGTCGCAGAAAATAGTCGCAAGAAAGAAAGAGAGAAGTACACAAGTTTTACAGGCCAAAAACAAAATAAGACCACTAGAGAGAACGCAAATAAACTTGCGAAGATAATTATATTGCAGGAAAAAACAGTGGAGAAAATAACAATGAGATACAATGACCCAGAAAAATGAGGCACAAGAGAATGAACCTGCGGGAATAAAGAGGAATGTATTCACTAGAGAAAAATACAAAGAAATGGAGAATGGAGGCAATTTAAAGCTACATCACTTTTATCGCGGCGAAATGAGAATAATATCTTGAAATTTCGCAGGACTATTCATATTTTGATCCATTATTCGCAGCACTATTTGTGGCACTATTCGCAGAACTATTTGCGACACTATTCACAATACTATTTGCGACACTATTCATACTTCGCAGCACTATTTGCGACACTATTCGCAGGACTATTCATAATTCGCAGTACTATTTGAGCACTATTCATAATTCGCAGAAATGTTCAGAAAATCGCAGATATATTCAGAAATTAGCAAGGTTATTCATAATCAAGCAGACTCATTCATAAATTCGCAGATTCACCCAGAATTTCGCAGGAATTGTGATTATTTTGCAGAATGTGATTATTTTCTTAAAGTGATTATCACTTGAGGCAGAGGCAAGATAAGAATAAAGAAGCAATTTAATCATTCAACATTTTCTCAAGGATTCTCCTTCATAGATAAAGAACAGAGGAAGTTAGGGATTACCAAGAAAATATTTTATGTTCTTTATCTTCTCGGCAAGAATCATTTCCAAAATGGGCAAGAATTCTCACCAAAAATGAAGAAATAATTTCGCATGAATAGAGGCAATATTTTTCATTCAAGAGCGGATACTTCATATATTTCGAGGATTGAGTACTTCTTATACTTCTTCAAGGATACTTCGCATACTTCATTCTTCATACTTCGTGTACTTCAAAAGATGATACTTTTAATTATTTCTCAAAGCTTCAGAACTTCGCAAAAGAATAGAGGCAAGTATATACTTTTTAAGTTTGGTATTCTTTCACTAGTTCCTTCGTCAACAAAGATCAGAGACTACTACAACAACAAGTTTTTTCTTAAAGATTGCTCTTCAAGCAATATTCAAGAAAAAAGAGGCAAAATGTAGGAGCAGAATCTTGCAGCAACAACGCTCTTGCAAGGATTTTTGCCACACATGGCAAGTGTCGCAAATAATTATAAGAAATGACGAAATATGTGAAGATTTTATCATTACTCGCAAGAATAAGGTGATAGTTCGCAAGAAATGTAGCAAGAAGGAAGAATCCTACGAGACATGGAGAGACTTGAGGGAAATGTAACAGAAACTTGAGAGAAATGAAGAAAGCTTGCGAAATATATTACCGAAGAACTCAGATCCGAAATTAAGGGAAATCTTAGCTGTGAATGAGTTGTCATCCACTATGTAATTACCTATATAAAGAAGAGAGCAGGAGAGAGAAAGGAGGAGAGAATTTTAGGAAGAGAGAGAAAGATATTTTGCAGAGAGAGATTTTTAGAGAGAGAAAATGTATTTTCTTTATCATCTTCTTCCCCAAAACTAGATCTAGAATTCTTCCAAGAACTCCATTATTGGAGATTTTAAATGTAAATTGATGTAGCTACAAATTATCATAGTGAAGAACCGTGGATGTAGATCACATTGATCGAACCACGTAAAAAATCTTGGTGTCTATTTATAATTTTAGTATTTTTATCACCATTTTTATATTTAGATCTAGAAATTGTTATCAAGATATGATAAGGGGTGTGTTGTAGGTTTTCCTGCAATTATAGTTCCTTCAAATTCTCAGAAGTTTTCTGATGTTCTTGAAGTGTTGAAGGAGATGCAAAAGAAAATTCAACAAATAAAGGATTTTGTGTATAAGACTCATGAGATTCAGAAGGCCTTGGTTCGACAACAACAACCAAGAAGGTTCATTGATATAAACTCCTTTCTTAATGAACCCTATGTTCCAATGGCTGTTGACAACAAGGAGTTCGGGGACGATAAAGAATTCTTCAAAGGTCTTAATGTCTAGTAAATCTTCTATGTTTTCTACTTTATTTAGAAGAATAACTAGTGGTTTGGAATAGCCATGATTATGTTTACACATAGCTATATCCAATGATTTCATCTTCTTGTTTTTAGATTTACAAGTTTAAATTCTAAAGTTGTTTGGAAGATGATGGTTGCAGTATTAGTCTTTATGGTTTTATATATTGTAATATTTTGATGGGATTTGTATGTCTACGTCCGTGAATTTAATTATCCCATATTTTGTCAAAAGTAAAGTCGTTCACGTATTGGTATGCAAATATTGATAAAGGAATGAATGGACTTTTGGCAAAACACAAAAGTTAAGCCTATATTATCAATTATTGATGTAAGATAGGTTAAAATCTTTTGTGATTCAAGGATAAAGTCTATTTTGTCACTTTGTGATGGAAAAATAGAATAGGTCCTTGTTTGTTATCCACGGTATAAAGCTTAATTGTTCCATATTATTGTGTATTACCGTGAAGGTTCGATTGTGTATCTCATGTTGAGCATGATACAACTAAGTCGATTTCTTATTGGAATGGTTGGTTGTTCCATAAGAACTAATTTAATCAACTTGTGTAGTTATTTAGTTTGTATTCCATGAGTTCTCTCATGTTGAGTACATGTACGGTTAAGGTTGTCATTTCTTATGATAATCTTAGTCGAGGTTCCATAATCTCTTATGTTGATCCCAAATGAACTAAATCAATCATCTTGTGTGATTATTTAGTTAGCACTCCATAATATTTTCTCATGTCGAGTGTGGAAAATTGAATTGATTACCTTGTGATTAGTTTAATTGTGTAATCCAGTTAGAATATTTATGGGTTCTCTTGTGAATAATATAATCGATGAATTAAGTCTCAATAAGTTTACTTGTGTTGAGCATATTTAGTCAAATTAATCTTGGTTCGCTTTGGTTAATATGATTGAATATTTTGGATTCCATATACATACTTGTATGCAATTTGTTGAGTCTAAAGAAATCTTTCTATTCTATTGAAATTAAGGTCGCTCTTTTTGTTCCTTTGGGAATGACATCTTATGGGGGAGAGTTCTTTTGAACTTGCGCTTAATTTCCAAATCTTTGTGGGGAGTGCGGCTATGGAATTTTTAGGGGTTATCTTGTATGTTTATAAATTCCTTGATTATTGCATTTAGCCTCGGCTTTATGATTGCATCTAAACAAGATGATAGAACATTTACCTTTGGTCATGAAATGTCTCTTACGGAAATTTCATTAGGATCCCGTTCTTGTACCTTTGCTAATTTTATTGACAAAAAAGGGGAGAATTAATTGTAGTTCACACTATAAATACATATGGTTTTCGGATCATTATGTTAGGGGGAGTGGTTTCCATGTGAGATGGAGTATTGACTAAGGGGGACTGAAGTATCACCATAGTATTGTTGTTGAAGTTGTGATGCAATTGGACTTTGACGCTGTGTAATAATACAATGACACTGTATAACAATGATTTAGAACCAATGCTTTTCTCATTGTTATAGCTACAGATTTTCAACAACGATGATACTAAACTTACAACTTTTGGGATCATTGGACTACTTGGAAGTGACGAAGATTTCGAGTATTGTTGAAGATTAGACATGTGGAATAGGATCTACAAAGTTTATTTATATAATTTTTGTATTCCATATGTATTAATAGTTTTGCCACTAAAATTGACAATGGGGGAGATTGTTAGAGAACTGCTCGGTCAAACTCGCATGCGTTGCTATCTTAAGTATGTTTGTCAATCTTAGTGATCAAAACTATATAGTATTGATTTCTAGTCTACTATAGCTAAGGTCTCGGACTAGGATAAAAAGTGTAGTTGAGCTCAAGAACTCCATGCCGATCATCATACAAGACGAATGACTACTCAAGGAACCAGTGGATATTCATCGACTAAAAGGTATGTAGATACTTGAAATTATCTATCACTCAAAAGTCTATCTACTCTATCTCCTATCTTGAGACAAAAGTCGTTTTACTATATAGACTAAGAATATGCACATGTGACATTTTGAGCTGAGTATATCTTGCTTATCTATTTCTCGAAATGGGTGTTGGTAAAGCTTTCTCTTTAGCCAAGTTCATCTTTGCCTAGTGACGAAAGTCATGTTATGTTTCAATCACTTTGGAAATTGCTCTGACGAAAACTAGTTCGTGAATAACAACTATATGACGTCGTCTGAGAATGTTTCAATGATTGAAATGAGAGTTTAGACTATATAACCTTTGTGGGATATAAACATTGTTCTGGAAACACATATATGTATAAGTCCTTAACACTTGAACCAAAGTTTGCGAACCTTGTTGATCAAGTGGAACCGTAACGTGAGCAGCAACTCAGCCCGCGAACTCAGTCCGCGAACCCAATCCGCGAACTGGCGTAAGTTCTCGAACCCGAGAATATATGCTGAAGTTGAAGCTCAGGTGCAGTCCGCGAACTTACAGAAGTTCTCATCCCGAGAAATTCTGCTGGAGTTTATTAACTTCAACCGGTTAGCTTGAGTCCGCGAACTCAAGAGGTTATGTCTGAAAACGTTGTTCGTGAACTTATCTTAAATTTTTAAGGAATTTTTTTGCAAACCGTGGCTTTATAGTTCATGAAATGATTCGAGTGGATCACATCGTTTTTGATTCAATTGTGTCTCTTGTAGTACTTGAGATCTCATAGCAATTGAACAACTCTCTAACTAGTTCATTTGAGTCATTTGGACTAGTTATGGTGAAGAACAATATGGTTGATATGAAAGTTATCATTTGGCTAACCATTTGGTTGACTAATATTGAACCAACCATTAAACATGTTTGGGTACGGTTACACAAACTCAAAACATCAAGTACACGTGTGTATGACAAGCTAAGTTTTTGATCTAACGGTTGAGAGATATTAACTTGTATCTAATCAAGTTTTCATCTAACGGTGAATATTGAATGCTTTGTTACTAAGCTAACATTGATTGCAAACCCTGATTTGAAAGACTATATAAGGGAGAACTCTGGCAACTGGGAAACCTAATCCCCACACATTCTGTGTGATACTAGTTTGCTAAAGCTAGAGTCGATTCTTCTTTAACCTTTGGTTTTCTTCTTCTAAAACCAGGTTAACGACTTAAAGACTTCATTGGGAATGTGAAGCCAGACCGATATTACTTTTCTTGTAGTTGTGTGATCTGATCTTGCTATTTCTATCGTACGAGTACAATTGTAATAATTGTCTTGAGATTTCTATCTCCGATAGGCAATATAAAAGTAGTCACAAACATCTTCATCTCTTTGTGATTCCTCAATAATCTTCTTCGCTGCGTCGGTTAAGTTTATTGTGAGGTGATTGATGAAACTGAGCTGTTTTTCGGGAATATAAGTCTGGTTTTATTGATTGGTTCCTGTTCACCTTGATTAATCAAAAGACGGAACAAAACTCATAGGTTTATTCGTGGGAGACGAATTTATCTATTACATGTAGACTTTTCTGTGCGAGACAGATTCGTTTGCTAAAGTCTTCGACTTTGGGTCCTAGCAACTCTTGGTTGTGGGTGAGATTAGCTAAGGGAATGAAGTGCACAGTATCCTTATGGGATCAGAGGTGTAGGAGCATAACTGTACCTTGGATCAGTGTGAGATTGGTTGGGGTTCAACTACAGTCCAGACCGAAGTTAATTTGGAGTAGTCTAGTGTCTGTAGCGGCTTAATACAATGTATGTTTAATCTGGACTAGGTCCCGGGGTTTTTCTGTATTTGTGGATTCCTCGTTAACAAAATTTCTGGTGTCTGTGTTATTTCTTTTTCGAATTATAATTTTATATAATTGAAATAATACAGGTTGTGCGTTGTTCAATCGATTAGAATATACGACCTTATTGGTTGTTGATTTAAATCGACTGACACTTGTTTATTGGTCTTTGGTACCATCTAAGTTATCTCTCTTTGATTAGACTCGCGAATCTTATTTGCTTGAGTAAATCAAATCGAGAGATTGAGATAATAACTCCTTGAGATATTTTCTGTTGATTGAGTCTTGTCGATTCTCTAGAAAACAACTCGAAGTTGTTCATACAGATTGCTAATCGAAATATTGGGTGAGGTTGTTAGACCCCCGTATTTTCAAAGAGTTTATAACACTTAACCATTATTGGATATGACATGTTGTGTACTCTTGCACATATGTAATCCATGTCCAGGAACCATAGTATGCGTACCCGTACGCGTCCCTGTTGTCTTGAGAAATCCGGGAACCTAAGTATGCGCACCCATTCGCGTACATGCGTAAGGTTCATGTCCGAATATTTCTGCTGGGATTGGAAGTACGCATACCCGTTTGCGTACTGGAGAAACCCAATATTGGTCCGGGTATTTCAAGTATGCGTACCCATTTTCATACTTGAATGTTAAAGTTCTAAAATCGGTTGTGTACCTGAACTTAAATATTTATATAATAAGGAATGCAATATTTGCAAACCTTGGCTATAATGTTCATGAATTGATTCGAGTGAATCAAACTGATTTTGCTTCAATTGTGTTCTTGTATACTTCTATGAGAATATAACAATTGAACAACTCTTTAACTAGTTTCATTTGAGTCATTTGAACTAGTTATGGTTAAGATGAACAAGGTTGATATGAGAGTGATCATATGTCTAACTTCGATTAACTATTGTTGAGTCAACATGGTGTACACATTTAGGTCTGGATACATAAACCTAAATGAAGGTACTTTTCATTTGTGTGTAACAAGATAAGTTAGATCTAACGGTTGAATGATATTAACTTGGTTAAATCAGGTTTTATCATCTAACAGTGAATATTGAATGCTTTGTTACCAATGTAACTTAGATTGCAAACCCTGATTTGAAAAATATATAAAGAAGTACTCTAGCAACTGGGAAACCTAATCCCCACCCTTCTGTGCGTTACTAGTTGCATAAGCTAGAGTCGATTCTCCTTTAACGTTAGGTTTCTCACGAGACCCCATGGGTTAATGACTTAAAGACTTCATTGGGATTATGAAGCCAAACCCAACTATTTTCTATGTAGTTGCATGATTGACGAGGGTGTCAACCTATCAATAATAATTCTCTTATGCTACACAAATCTATAAGGAAGTAGTGAGGCAAGTCGAGTTCGTATCCACAGGGAGAGTTGAGTCTAGGTTTTCGATTCAATTTCTAAATGAGAAAAATGAAAATGAGGATGAGAATGATCAAGGACTTCTTCTAAATCACAAAACATGAATCTTAATGATATAGCTAATTTCTGCAAAGTACCCATTACTAATAACCCTAGAATATTTAGTACGCTCAAATATCCCGCAATCTCTTAATTCACCGGACACGGAAGCGCTCGACTACCGGATTCTACTTGCCAAGTTTCCTAGAGGTATGCTTACTAGGTGTGACTCAATCAAATGAAATAATCTCCGTGAGATAGGTTATTCCTAGTGACAAACACATAAGATCGATTCATCTACTAGTGTCATTCAATACATATGATTATTTAACAAAATCCCATCGTCAATAACCACATATTACTACTTATATTCGGAACATCTAGACAATTACGGGTCGAAGAGTTCTCGAATTAGCAATCGAATCATCAAACAACCATTCAATTTGCAACTTAAACGGTTGAGAAATAAATTCATAAACATTATTGGCACGGTAGAGAATAAGCAATAACAAAATAAATTGCAAGAAAACAAGCACTTTAAATATCATTTCGAATTCAAGTTCGGACGTCGAATTTGTCCCTAACCAAGATGCTTAGATACACATAACAATAGAGTTCATAGCATACACATCAAAATATATGAAACTGAAATAGCAAACCAAAGCAATCCAGCTTGTGAAGCAATGTTGGTGGAGTGGTGATGGATGGAACAGCAGCCGGTGGTGTGAACTATGGTATGGTTGTTGTGAAGTGGAAAGTTTGCTGCTGTCTCGGTACTTGATAGGTCCAGGTACTATGATGGTACAAGGAGGTGAACTGGTGGATGGACTGGAAGGCTTGGTGCTATGAACTCCTCGTGCTGCTGGTATGCTGGTATGGTACTGTTTCTTTCCACAGAACTGGAGCTGTTGTGGTTGCCGCGAACAGGTGGAGTGATGGTAGTTTATGGATGTATGCAGATGGTTATGCATGTGGTAATGTATGTTGTTGGTGGTATATGAAAGTATGTAGGTGGTGGTTGTATGGAGATGGAACTGGTGGTTATGCAAATGGTAATAAAGGGTGTAATGGAGATGCAGGTATGTATGAAGTGCAGGTGGATATGCAGGTGGTGGTGTTGATTGGAGAGGAGTAGAGAGATCCTCTTTGGTGGTGATGCAAAACAGGCGTGAGAGGGTATGAGATGATCCCTTGTAGATTTTAGGTCTTCTTCCTTTATACTTCTCAAACTCCTATAAATTCGAATCGGGTTGAAACAATACTCCTATTTCTTCGCAACTTCAATACACTCCGCCAATCCACATAAATCAATGGTCAGCAAGAGGCTTTCTCAGCTGGTTTCTCGGCAAAGTTCTTTCCAAGATTGATCCAAATTTGTAAGCAAGACCCATTTTTCTGCGGAGTCGAGAATATCTCCTAGCCACCTTATTTTCTCAACTGAAACTGAACCCAACCCTTGGAAACGACTCATCAGACCCATACTAGCTGGAGTTGAGAGTTTTAGACTGAACCAGTGGCACTGATTTAGAACCTGTGTAGCACTGGTGGCTCAGGACTTTTGTCAAACAGCTGCAGTGCATCTGGGTAAATGATATGGCTGGCTACTATTTGTATACTGGAGATTGCACAAAACGTCTCCTTCCCTGTTAATCAACAATTTGACACAAGACCATTCATTCGTTATTCGAAATGCCATCTCAATTACGGCTAATGAGCCAATACTTTCAATGGAAGAGAACTTTCTTTATTCCCTGTAACCTTGGCTTGAACTCTCTTTCAAAATTATACAGATTCGAATCTAACTCTGTTTATAACTTGTACCCAATCTTCAGTTCTGTCTTGACTTCGTATTCCAATCAACATGCCCTTAATTTCCATCTCTTCCGTTCTAAAAATCGATGGCATAGGCATACCTTCTTCCCTGCATTTCTTCGATGAAAGTTGGTTTTCAAAACTCTGTCCGAAACCAAAATGGTCTCGCACACGACCTTTCCTCGACCCAACAGATACCGGCTCCATCTCTTTCTTTATTTCGATTACCTGGTGGTCTAGATGACAGCAAGGCTTGGCAAGGAGCTGGTTGTGAACTGTAAGAATGAATTGCTAAGGCACATTTTAGCAGCGAGCTTTATAAGGAGGGAGGTGACCCTTATCTTATACATGTCTATATTTAACATAGTTTCCAGCTGACTTCAGTTGGCTACCCTGAGTGAGTGTCATGGTGCTTCAGAAATTCCAACTTCTTAATATTGCCTTGGGTTCTTCCCCGATTTTGAATCCGTCAATTCCAATATCGCCAAGCAATGAATTAAGCTCTGGTTTATCTTCTTTTGCACCACATGACTCCAAAGTACCTATAAAATGCAAAAGAAACATAATATAAAAAATACAAGAGAAATAACAAAGAAAAGCAAAAGAAATAGACATTCAAAAGATGTATTTTAGGCTCTTATCAAACTCCCCCACACTTAATCTTTGCTAGTCCTCGAGCAAACAAAACAAAACTAAAATACAACAACTCCTTCTCGTCGAGATTACGGTTACTTTTAGCATAAATAACAAGCCTTTAAACCCCTAGGTGTCCCTAGTGGACGAGTTATAGTCTCGTGAAGGTTTACAAGAGGTCTACCTACAAAACCTATGTTTTCAACTCCAAATTCCAACTACCTGCGAAGAATCTATGAACGAATCCAAAATGATTACAAGAGGAGGTACCTTGAGCAAATTCAGTTCATATATAAGTGCATAAAGTTTTTCTTAGAAAGTCGAACAAACCACAATACTCAGAATCTGACTAACCACAATCACAATGAAAATATTAAGAAGATGGATAAAGAGGTAGATGTGGCGAATATTCACAAGTGATCGATGTATCCCATATCTGTCTGAAGGTCACCGCCAAGATGAACATATGCATCCTATTGGATTGAGCTACTGGTCTGAATTCTAGTGTTAACACACTGGCATATACAAGGGAACCAGAGGTCAACAAACTTACTTCTACGTCAACTCACTGGCATATATAAGGGAACCAGGAGTGACTTTATTCAACAAATATAATCTTTTCTTTTTTTTATTTTTCACTTTTTTTTTTAGACGGCATGATTAAATCTTTTGGATTTAAGCGCATGCTTCTTGTCAGCGAGTACGTGATAGTTTCCTTGGATCCTGCATTCCACGCTTGTTTAGGAGACGGAGACAGGGACTATGTTTCACACATACTGCTATTCCCAAGTGTTATTTTTATTCCGTTTGGTCTAATTGGTCGGTTTTTTTTTTTTTTTTTAGCAACTCAATCACTCTATTTCATCCTAGCAGTAATAACAATTCGATGTTTAGTGACCCACCAAAACACTTAGAAAACAATAGATAAATATGGAAAAATAAAAATAGAATGTGATATGGTGATATTCCGAGATATGGTAACAACTAACATATAATTTATAATTTCTGAGCTATGTTCTTCTTTGTTAATTAATGGGTTCCTCAACTCCTGCATCCAAGATGGTTCCATCCACTTATATTGGTAGTGTCATCCTAAAGGCACAAGTTTCTAGATTTCGAAGTTTATCATGCAATTTATTTATTTATTGGCATCAAACTCTACAAATTATATACAAATTACATAACTACAAATGATACTCCAACTCATAGCTATTTCTGAACAATAGAGGATAAACACTAAACTAGCTATTTAGTTGGAATTTAACCCTGACTCAGCCAATATATACATCTCACCGCCAAGAAAAAATTCCATCTACTTAGAAAGGCTAGTGTTTATTCTAAATTTTTCAAAAATCTCTAAAAGTTAAGAGTTTTGTACACGTCAATTTTTGTTTTATGTAACCCTACCCCCACACTTAAATCAAACATTGTACTCAATGTTTCAAACCATTGCAAAAAGAATAAGAGGAATACTTGAAAAAGACAAGGAAGTAAGAATTGGAATTGTGTACCTGATTGACGCATACGAGAAACATTCAAAATAGACTCCCCATATATCAACAATCTGAAAATTTGAGGATCCACCCACAAAACAATCTGCATATATTGCAAAAGCTTTACAAGAATGTTAGCAAATTGTGGGAAAAATGAGATTATCATCCCACGAGAGTCACCCCCACACTTAGTCTCTTCTACACTCGGAAGTGTATAAAAAACATAAGTGAAAGGCACTTCGATTCGCTCCTCTAGGCAAACCTGCATGGTGTTAGACTCAAACACATATGGTGGATACTTAGATTCAAGAAATTCCGAAAGAACTTTAGAAGCACATAATTCCAGCCCCAAATGAGGTATTTTCCTAAAAGATGGATTACCAACTCTATGAGAAACTACTTCAAGTTTGGGAGGATCATCATTAGATAGAGATTCACATAAAGGGTTAGACAAACCTTGCAAAACCTCTTGTATTTTGGGATCCTTGGTACTGCTGGACACTTCCATTCTCACATCACAAGTATCATCATTCTCACTCGAACTCTTGGAAAGACATTCATTGGTTTCTTCTATAACCAAGTCCTCCTCATCGGAAAAGAAATCAGGATCTTCCATAAGCAAATTATCGTAATCCTTACGTTCTTCACAAGTTGACTTCTCATTCAAAGTATAGACGATCTCTGAATTTGGGGTACGGTGCACAAAGAAGTCATAATCATCATCGCTCTCATACACAACATAAGTCTTACCATTAATAATGGTAGTGTTTCTAGACTCAACTTCTTCCTTTTGAATAGGAGAATGATCATTAAAATCATGAGCTGAACTAGTAGCACTATCATTATCAATATTTTCCAAGGGTTCATCATCCTCGGAATCTTCTTCTTGGGGCTCTTATCCATTATCAATACTGCGGTTAACCTCATCATGTACGGACCTAGTAATTGCTTGAAGAGTTTCTTCCGTTGCTCCCTCTTCTTCCAACTGCTCATATAGTTTAGAGAGTTTCTTTAAGTTAACACGTTTTCCGCTACTATTCATAATAGGTTCTCTAAACCACGCCTCTTCCCTTTGAATGGGTGAAGAATCATAAATACGATCCAGAGCGGGTCTATATACACTATCATATGTTTCACTTGGTACGAAACTCAGCACGTTGGGAGTTGAGTTAATCTGGTTCCATGCAGGTCGCAAATCCATGAATTCATTAGGCCTCTGCAAGAAACTAGATTGCCACGTATGAGAAGTATAACTATCCCCCCATCCTTGTGATTTTCCACTTACATAACTACCAAAAGGTTGTTGCGATGTATGAGAATAATCACAAGGTATTGTCGAATAATCATCATAGACAAAAGATTGGTTTTGATTATATCCGGCATATGGTTGGAAGTTATTGTAAGAGTGAGATTGAAAATCAGAATTATCACCATAGTATTGTTGGTCTCTTGAACCATATATATTGTTCGCAAAAGGATTCATCTTGCACACAACTAGTTTAGAGACTTACCTCTTGTTCCAATTGTGCACACGCAAAAAAAAATGGTTTATGGTACCTGAAAATAAAATTCTAAAAAGATAAATTAGAAAATGCAAAGAATGAAAAGAAATGCAAAAATAAAAAATCAAATAACAAATCAAACTAGCGACTGCTCCCCGGCAACGGCGCCAATTTTGACGAGGGTGTCAACCTATCAATAATAATTCTCTTATGCTACACAAATCTATAAGGAAGTCGTGAGGCAAGTCGAGTTCGTATCCACAGGGAGAGTTGAGTCTAGGTTGTCGATTCAATTTCTGAATGAGAAAAATGCAAATGAGGATGAGAATGATCAAGGACTTCTTCTAAATCACAAAACATGAATCTTAATGATATAGCTAATTTCTGCAAAGTACCCATTACTAATAACCCTAGAATATTTAGTACGCTCAAATATCCCGCAATCTCTTAATTCACCGGACACGGAAGCGCTCGACTACCGGATTCTACTTGCCAAGTTTCCTAGAGGTACGCTTACTAGGTGTGACTCAATCAAATGCAATAAGCTCCGTGAGATAGGTTATTCCTAGTGACAAACACATAAGCTCGATTCATCTACTAGTTTCATTCAATACATATGATTATTTAACAAAATACCATCGTCAATAACCACATATTACTACTTATATTCGGAACATCTAGACAATTACGGGTCGAAGAGTTCTCGAATTAGAAATCAAATCATCAAACAACCATTCAATTTGCAACTTAAACGGTTGAGAAATAAATTCATAAACATTATTGGCACGGTAGAGAATAAGCAATAACAAAATAAATTGCAAGAAAACAAGCACTTTAAATATCATTTCGAATTCAAGTTCGGACGTCGAATTTGTCCCTAACCAAGATGCTTAGCTACACATAACAATAGAGTTCATAGCATACACAGCAAAATATATGAAACTGAAACAGCAAACCAAAGCAATCCAGCTTGTGAAGCAATGTTGGTGGAGTGGTGATGGATGGAACAGCAGCCGGTAGTGTGAACTGTGGTATGGTTGCTGTGAAGTGGAAAGTTTGTTGCTGGCTCGGTACTTGACAGGTGTAGGTACTGTAATAGTGCAAGGAGGTGAACTGGTGGATGGACTGGAAGGATTGGTGCTATGAACTCTTCGTGCTGCTGGTATGATGGTATGGTACTGTTGCTTGCCACAGAACTGGAGCTGTTGTGGTTGCCGCGAACAGGTGGAGTGATGGTGGTTTATGGATGTATGCAGATGGTTATGCAGGTGGTAATGTATGTTGTTGGTGGTATATGAAAGTATGCAGGTGGTGGTTGTATGGAGATGGAACTGGTGGTTATGCAAATGGTAATGAAGGGTGGAATGGAGATGCAGGTATGTATGCAGTGCAGGTGGATATGCAGGTGGTGGTGTTGATTGGAGAGGAGCAGAGAGCTCCTTTCTGGTGGTGATGCAAAACAGGCGTGAGAGGGTATGAGATGATCCCTTGTAGCTTTTAGGTCTTATTCCTTTATACTTCTCAAACTCCTGTAAATTTGAATCGGGTTGAAACAATTCTCCTATTTCTTCGCAGCTTCAATACACTCCGTCAATCCACATAAATCAATGGTCAGCAAGAGGCTTTCTCAGCTGGTTTCTCGGCAAAGTTCTTTCCAAGATTGATCCAAATTTGTAAGCAAGACCCCTTTTCCTGCGGAGTCGAGAACATCTCCTAGCCACCTTCTTTTCTCAACTGAAACTGAACCCAACCCTTGGCAACGACTCATCAGACCCATACTAGCTGGAGTTGAGAGTTTTAGACTGAACCAGTGGCACTAATTTTGAACCTGTGTAGCACTGGTGGCTCAAGACTTATGTCAAACAACTGCATTGCATCTGGGTAAATGATATGGCTGGCTACTATTTGTATAATGGAGATTGCACAAAACGTCTCCTTCCCTGTTAATCAACAATTTGACACAAGACCATTCATTCATTATTCGAAATGCCATCTCAATTACGGCTAATAAGCCAATACTTTCAATGGCAGAGAACTTTCTTTCTTCCCTGTAACCTTGGCTTGAACTCTCTTTCAAAATCATACATATTCGAATCTAACTCTGTTTATAACTTGTACCCAATCTTCAGTTTCGTCTTGACTTCGAATTCCAATCAACATGCCCTTAATTTCCATCTTTTCCTTTCTGAAAGTCGATGGAAGATGCATACCTTCTTCCCTGCATTTCTTCGATGAAAGTTGGTTTTCAAAACTCTGTCCGAAACCGAAATGGTCTCGCACACGATCTTTCCTCGACCTAACAGATACCGGCTCCATCTTTTTCTTTATTTCGATTACCTGGTGGTCTAGCTGACGGCAAGGCTTGGCAAGGAGCTGGTCGTGAACAGTAAGAATGAATTGCTAAGGCACGTTTTAGCAGCGAGCTTTATAAGGAGGGAGGTGACCCTTATCTGAGACATGTTTGTATTTAACACAGTTTCCGTGACTTCAGTTGGCTACCCTGAGTGAGTGTCATGGTGCTTCAGAAATTCCAACTTCTTAATATAGCCTTGGGTTCTTCCCCGATTTTGAATCCGTCAATTCCAATATCGCCAAGCAATGAATTAAGCTCCGGTTTATCTTCTTTTGCACCACATGACTCCAAAGTACCTATAAAATGCAAAAGAAACATAATATACAAAAATACAAGAGAAATAACAAAGAAAAGCAAAAGAAATAGACATTCAAAAGATGTATTTTAGGCTCTTATAAATGATCCGATCTTGTTGTTTCTATCGTGTGTGAGTGCAATAGTAAGGTTGGCTTGAGATTTATATCTCCGATAGGCAAGATAAAAAAGTAATCACAAACACCTTCGTTTCATCGTTTGTGATTCCACAATATCTTGTTTCGTTAATCGATTAAGATTATTGTAAGGTGATTGATAATACTAGGATGTTCTTCGGGAATACAAGACCATTTTATCAATTGGTTCATGTTCACCTTGATTTATCAAAATACGGAACAAAAACTCATAGATATTTTTGTGGGAGACATATTTATCTATTCCAATAAACTTTTCTGTGTGAAACAGATTTGTTTATCAAGTCTTCGAATTTGGGTCGTAGCAACTCTTGGTTGTGGGTGAGATCAACTAAGGGAATCAAGTGTGTAGTATCTTGCTGGGATCAGAGATGTAAGGAACGCAATTGTACCTTGAATCAGTGTGAGATTGATTAGGGTTCAACTACATTCCAGTCCGAAGTTCATTGGTAGTAGGCTAGTGTATGTAGCATCTTAATACAGTGTGGTGTTCAAATATGGACTAGGTCCCGGGGTTTTTCTGCATTTGCGGTTTTCCTCGTTAACAAAATTCTGGTGTCTGTGTTATTTCTTTTCCGCATTATATTTTGTTATATAATTGAAATATCATAGGTTGTGTGTTGTATCGATCAATTAGGAAATCCAACATTTGGTTGTTTATTGAAATTAATTGATCCTCGAACATTGGTATTTGGTACCTTCAAGTTACTTCTCTTATATTCAATCGGGCTCGCAAATTTCTATTTTCTGATTGCAGATTGAATTAAGAGTTAGAGATATAAACTCTTGTATATACTTTTCTCTAGATTGAGTATGACTGTCTAGTTGATTCTCTAGAAAGTATATTGGAGTAATCCTCTTAGATTGCCAAATGAATTGGTGGGTTGACTGTTGTACCCCCGCATTTTCGGTTTTATTTTTCCTTCATATTGATGCTCAGATCATCAAATTATTGTGGATGGAAATTGAAGTACAAAGAAGATCGAGTGACCAAGTTGAGGTAATCTTATTAACATCCTTCGGATACAGAACTTTGTATGAATGAGATTATAACTGTCATGGTTTGTTAGCCTATATGGTTTCCGAGCTTTCTATAACATTTTGGTCTTTTAGATCACATGTTTGTTAGCTTACTTTATCATTTGGGTCTTCCATTTTCGAATGACCATTTTACTGAATTGTTAAACCTACTCTAAAAAAAATTCTTTAAAGTTGCTTTTATTCTATTTTACATTTGTTAGTTAGGCTAAGTTCATGTCTACTTAAGACTTAAGTTACTGATATTTCTGTTGTGAGCTTATGCATAAAAATTCCTCTAGGTACTTGGAATCTTTGGAACATTAGTACAATGAATGAATTTTCCAAACAAAAGACATCTTCAACTTTTGATGAAAAAAAAGACATATTCAGTTTAAAGCATATCTTGAAACATGATAGTTTATATCTTAATTATTTTGGTTTATAACTCTTTAAGTTTGTAGTTGTCATCTAATCATTTTTTTTTTATCACAATTAAACTTTCTTGACCATGAAGCAAGATTGGTGAACTTAAGAATGGTGTGATAGAAAGGAACAATGGAGTTGAACCTGACATCTCTGTGATTTGTGTCATTTCTTTTAAAATGTCCACTTGGAATTTATATTTAACCAGTATTATTCTTGACAGTTGCTAACGGAAACAATATCCTTTAAGTGCTTCAACCTTATGCAAGGACTTATTTTATAAATTAGGTGATCTTAAATCAAGAATTTATGAGACAGATTGAGGATATCTATGCTGAATGTTGGACTTATAGTTCAGGTAAAGTGTTGATTTACTAGAATACCAAAAATGTTATATTTCTTTTGGATATTTATCCAGTATCGTCCTAATTTGTTAGTAGAAGATCTTAACTCATTAATATTTTGGTGAATCAGGGAAGCATACCAGTTGAATTGTGTGTAGAAAAGGAGGAACACCCTTTTATGCGTTATGAGTTAGAAGACTCAAACTTTTGGTATTAGGTCAAGGAGTTCAATATGGAATCCAAAACTGAGTTCCTACATTATATGGGTTAAACCATTGTCCATAATGATTGGTAATCAAGTTTTTATGTAGGAGGATTGGGATTTGTAAGACCGTAAACTTATCATTTTTTGAGGTTGATACTGAAAGAAGAAAAGATTTTTGGAACACCAATATGCCGTATGCTCCAGAAAATCCTCATATAATAACTTTGTTTTGGAAGATGTTGGACATAACCCTGCAAGGTATGTTCCAGATGATATTGAGCTTTTGCATATGAGCCAACTACAGGACCGGGTCTCCCGCCATGACCTTCAGGTCAAAGATTTTAATTTTAATTTTTAATATGACTTTTTTTTTGTTAAGAACAAGTTTGAGACCTTTCTCATTTCTTATCAACCAGGATAAGATCATTGCAATTTTTAGTGTATTTTTGTCGTTATGTTAAACATAATCAAATTGAAACAATTTTCGTCTTATATCTTAAATTTTTTAAGATATAATCTTGTTGAATTGACTATGTGTTCATGATTTCAAACTAACCATTCTCTGATCTCTATCAGTTTCTAGGCCATAACATAGTTGGTTTAACCTACAATTTTAACTCCATAATATGTATACAAAACCAGAAAACAAATCAATCAACCAGATAATTATTTTAGTTCTTGATAGCTTTTAGTGATTAAGATTTATCTCACACCCAATATAGTTCTAAACTAATCTAATTATCTATTTGGCACTGAGTATTATCTATTGTTTCCCATGTAAGATGTAATAGTGAGATTTAATGGATCCTAAATTCATTTAAAAATTTATTGAGTACCTTTAAATACATTTAGAATCATTAATCTGCTGAAACAGTAATTAGTGTGAAAGAAATTGGACCTAGTCATATGTAAGAATTTAAATTAACATAGTGAACTTAGAGCCAAATATTTTAGATTTATATTTTAGAAAACCCATATAGATTTGTAATTCATCTCATGTTTGTTTTGAACTCACTTAATTTAGTTTGAAGTTTCATATTTGTTAACATCAAATTGGTTTTGATATAAATATGATCATAAGAACTTAGGACTATGATTCGAAGGTAGAAAAATATGGGTTTGTGTGAATAGTTTTACACCTAGTTGATTTGTGCTTAGTAAAGTACAATGAGATAGTATGTGGTGTAAGGAAACATATTGAGTACACAAAGTGGTGAACTAGAAAATAGTTTGTGTATAAATAAGTAGTTTTGCGATATCTAAATATAGATATATCACTTTATAAGCCGATATAAATACATTTAGCAGGAACAACTAAGTATATATTGTAAAACTAAAATAGAACAAAATCAGTTTTCTTGTATCCATTGATGATGATAGAGATAGTAACCCTTAGTAAATGTGACCTCATCAAAAATTAGGTAAATTGTTAAATTTAAGCTTTAAGCTTGTAGTTAACATGACTTGAGAATCCTTAGAATTTAAGGAGAATAATTGTATCATAACGAGTAAGTACTTATTAGATTATACTTAAACCTATCAGAAATGTTGTTAGCCATAGTATAACTTTATTTTATTTTATAGAAGTATCCCTTGACAAAATTTAATGAATTTAAAACGGGGAAACTTATTTGTAGCCGAATCTTTTAATTTTTTTTATAACAAAAACCCACCAATAAGATTATACATATGGGTAACCCATAATTAGTTATAATAATACTTAGATTACAAAAATAACCTTTCATTTAAACTATGAATAATTGGATTTAAAAAAATAAATAACTATAATAAAAAAAACGTTATTTTATAAGCAATTTCTTAAAATAACTCACCTAATTTTATCTTAAATTCAATTCCTATAATTACTCCATATTTTATCACGCCTTCTCTTTTTCTCTTCCTAAATTAAGCCACTTATTTAACTCCTTAAAATTCTTGTTGAAACTTCCAACTCACGCCTTATCTTAAATTCTCCTTAAAAAGCCTTATCTTAAATTCTCCTTAAAATAACTCAATTTACCAGAAGTGAAAAATGAATTTTCCCTAAAGATATATTTTGAGTGAAAAATAAATCTTTCCACAAATGTTTTATGTGATAACACAATTATTCACCCAAAACATTGGTGAAAAAAAATAGGCAAAAGCACAATTTTTCACTCAAAACGTTGGTGAAAAAGAACTTTTTTTAGTGCGACGAAAATTCGGGGAAAATTTTGATCTCGCAGCGCGCGATCAAAATTAAACGCGTGGCATCACAGCTGTTCGATGTCGGAGATGTGACATTAGTGAACAAGGGAGTTAACTGGAGTTAAACAACCGATTTTTTTTGAACTGCCGTATCTTTGCGGGAGATATTTCATATATCTACACCCAAATCTTTTCCTTAGTATTTTTTTGGCGCCAACGAGGTCTCAATCTTTTAATATTATCTATTTTTGGATTTTGGATTAGTTTGTAGAAATAATCAGAGTCCTCAGTCCCTGGGTGCTATTGTTAATCCTGGATTAGTTTATTGGATTGTAAATCTATCTCTAGAGAACCGATGGGATCCAGATCTCTGGGAAACTGAGATATGTATAAACGTGTGTATGCCTAGAACATTCTGAAATTCTAAAGTACATGGTTGATGAAATTTTTTGAAGTACAGAAAGTGGAATGGAGTTGGTAGTCATGATTCATGAATCAATACCACCAATGCTTGAAAAAAAAAATCAATAACACCAAGAAATAATATATTGTTTTCAAGCAAAAATATCCAAAACATAAAAGAATCATTCTCCAACTAAAAGAATCATTCATCAAATGACGTAGAAAAATTCTGCAACTTGCCAAACAAATACACTAGAAATGTTCTTCATTCCAAGCAAGTAATCACCTGCAAGTAGTATTTTTTTGTTAGAGATTCAAGTTTGTAAACAAACTAAAAACACCTCAAATCAGTAAGTATTACTCACCAAGTTAGGTGTGGACTAAAACTTGAATTTTTCTCGCAAACTAGCAGCCGAGATCACCAGAGTAACGTTGGTACGACAAAATTGCTAAAAACCTCTACACCAATACAATGGCAGGCACACAATAAGAGAAGAAAATGAAATAGACAAGATTAATTCTATGTAAATATATGCATCAAAGAAGATTAAACATTCAGGAGTATATAGAGACACACTGAACTATGTTTACCTCGTTTGATTGCACACGATGGGCTGCTTTATCTTCCATCATAGTTGGATCCTAGTTAGCAATTCGGCGAATTATTCGCGAATCCGTCCGAATCCGTTGCATTCGGCCGAACTATTCAAAGTCCGAACAGGTTACGCGCATTATATGGGGTTTCCGAATTATTCGCGAATAATTCGGATTCGTGTACGATTCGGCGAATCGATTCGGACAGCTAACTAGGCGATTCGGACAGGTGACTCGGCGATTCGACAGGTGACTCGGCGATTCGAACAGTGACTCGGCGATTCGAACTCATTTAAGTGTTTTTTTGAGAGTTATTAAAAAGAAGTTGGGGGTGGGGATTGAACCCATGACCTCTTACTTGCTAATTAAGGCTCAAACCATTGAGCTATTTGCTTGTTTGTGTCTATTCTTAATGTATTATCTATATAATACAATAAAATTGGTTTAAATCATTTTTTCAACTCAATAAAACCTTAAAAATATATTTTTTATTAATTTGATGTAACCCGAATTTTCCGTACCGAACTTATATTTCTAAAACGAATTATAGACGTAGTATCCGTTCCGAACTACACTCCGAACACCGAACCGTTGACCGACTTTTTGACCGAATCCGACCTATCCAAATCCGTAAAATTCCCGAACGTATGCCGTCCCGAACTCCTCTCCGTACCCCGTATTGCTAACTAGGAGTTGGATCCTAAGTAAATATACCATACGATTATGAACCACACTTTTTATTTGCAATTTTATATGAAAGCATAACATGATGGAAATGATACTTAAATCCTTTGTGGTCTAGGAATGATGTAAGGGTTTTGAACATTGTTAAAATGAATATTACATAGAGGTCTAGAAAGCTAATTAAGTACATACCTCGGAGCAAAGTTGGGGACAGTAGTAAGGTGTCGATGGCATGGCCGAATCTCTTATCTGATAGTACAAACAATTTGGTTGAACAGTTGAGCTACTTAAGATATTACTGTCGTAAAATGAAGACGACACTGAAATAACAGGTGAAGTGATTCATTGTTATCAACATTCAAAGCATGTGTTAGGGTTACGTCTTCAACGTCAATATTAAAAGGAAATATTTCTTCTACATCCATACCGAGATCATATATTTCTTTTATATCTGAACCAAAATGAAACACTTAGGCTTCAGTTTTGCAAGCGCATGTTTATAATTTAGATGGATGGAATAAAACTTTAGGTTTCCAAAAAAAGATTAAGATATAAAAAATTCCTTATCGCCAAAAAGAAGATATATGAATTATCTCCTGCGCAGATATGGCAGTTCAAAAAAAAAATCGGTTGTTTAACTCCAGTTAACTCCCCTGTTTGCTGATGTCACATCTCCGACATCTAACAGCTGTAATGCCGGGTGTTCAATTATGATCGCGCCGCGCGATAAAAAAACTTCCCCAAAAATTCTCCCGATGAAAGAAAAATTTATTACTCGAATTTATCACATGAGGAACATGTGACAATTAGATTTTTCACATGTAAATAAAGTGAAAATTTAATCTTTCACCAGGTGGAGTGGATGAAAATTATACTTTTCACTTGATAACAAAGGAAAATTGCGATTTTCACCAAAATAGATTCATGAGTGATTGATAAAAAATTCCAGTTTTCACTTGAGATACGCTTGAAAAGTGCAAATTTCACTCATAAACTTTAATGGCAAACCCTAAAAACAACAAAAATCATAGAAATCAAATGATTTTTATTTTCAAAGAAACCAAATGAAATCAGTCATAAGTGAAATTAAAGAGAAGATAACTCAAATCACCACTATTATTAAAAATGAAAAATTTGATCTTTCACTTGTTTTCATCTTTGAACAGAGTCCATGAAAATTGATTTTTTTTTATAAATTCCTATTTAAGGATTTATAACAAAGCATCCAAGTTTGACTTAGCTAGCTACTATTATTTGCAAGAAGAAAAGACACGACCCATGCGTGGTAGAAAGCAAGTACCATAAAGAAGTGCATGGATCAAGGAACACAACACAAGGGAGATAAGTAACGTATAAACAGCCGGGACAACCTAATTACTCAAGCCTCGTTGATCTCGTATAATACAATAATAAATTGACCTTTCATAATTATTATTATTTTTGAAAAGATATTGAGGGGGTTTAATTAGAATTCAAGAAATGGTGAGAAATTATAATATCACACGTTTCGATGGAATTGAAGTTGATAAACCATATCCAAAATCTAACGACACCCAAAATCTAAGGAGAAATTTTAGTTCCAACAACATTTAAACTGACCATAAATAATGGTAAATCAACCTAATTTTCAAGGAAGAAAATTCTTATAAAGTGATACATGAGTATCGTATAAAGTTACGTGAAGAGTACCTTCACCAGTTACATGAAGAATATCTTCACGACAGAAGAGCCGTGCTAAACTAGAAGAGTGTCCAAAAGATACTAGAGGTTGGTCGACAAGTTTTGCTTGATCAACAAGCCTTTTGAGGTTTCCTAACTTAGATAGGATTTCTGGTTTAAATGAGTTCTAAAACACATAGTTTTATTTAGTTTAAATTAAAACTCCTATAAAGGGGGGAGATTGTTAGGCTAGAGAGGCAGAGAAAAACGAGAGAGAAAACAACCAGTTTTATGGTTAGTAATAGAGTTTTTCTTTCACAGTTCAAAGAAGAAGAAGTTTGCAGAAACAATCGTGTTATTTACTTTGTGTTCTTATTCTTTTCTTTATACATCTCATAATTTTACTTCAACTCAGTATTGACTCTAGGTACCACTGATAGATTACGTATCAAGTGGTATCAGAGCCACGTTATGACTCCTAAGTTTAGTTGTGGTGCATGGTCTTAACACGTGAACAGTATACGTGATCAGGAGAAGAAACTGTTGTTCTACTAGATACAAGAAAACCTAGAGGAAGTACTAAAACCAAGATGGGAAGTGAAGATGATAAGGGTTCTAAACTAACAGACAAAGATAAATTTGCAAAGCTTGAACTTCAGATACAAACTTTAGCAAATAATTTCGCAGAGTTCATGAAGGCAAGTACTCGTAAAAACAAACATGAAAAAAAGTATCCAACAGAAGGTGAAAAATAAATCTCCTTAGAAGAATGGGAAGAAGAAGAACACGATGAAGTCATAAACAAAACCCCATATGGACGGCTGCAGGTTGAGTTTAAGCTTGAGATATATGATTTTAATGGAGTCATGGAAGCTGAAAAACTTGATGGTTGGTTAGATAAATTGGAGACATTTTACTGTCCACCGTCTAGAAGAGGCACAAAAGATTAGTTTTGCCAGTTTGAAGTAATCGAATCATGCTTCAACATGGTGGAAGGATTACAAAAAGAGGTATCACACAAACCATATGTCATGGAAACAATTTAAAGAGCTTATGAAGAAACACTTCTATCCTGTAGGTTATTTGGAAGAAAGGTGGTATAAGTGGCAACATCCTCGACAGCGGTACCAACAAAATGTACAAGATTACACTACAGAATTCTACAATCCAGTTTTAGCTTTGGATGTAGATATTACTTGTGATGAGACCTTTCGAAAATACAATGGTGGACTTGTGGATTACATACGAAGAGAGTGGAAAATATTTAGTGTACAAAACATTGAAGATGTTGTTAACAAAGCAGTGGCCATTGAGCAGAAGGTTAAGGGTGCTGCAGAATCAGATAACAAGAGAGTTGTGGCGAGAGGATAAGATATGACTCAAAGAAGAATTGAGGTGAGTAAGAACAAGTCTTCTCCATTAGAACGAGAAGAAAGGGTATATGAGCATTGCAAAGAGAAAGGTCACCTCAAATATACTTGCTGGGTTCTTTATCCCCATCTGAAACCAAAGAAATTGCGAGAGGCTGAAGGACAAATAAGTTTTAAGAAAAGCACTATGTTAACAAAATTTGTGGAAACTGAAACAATAACTGAAATAGATCAGCTAGATCCAAAGCTTATGATGATGACAAAACTAACATCTGCAGGACAAGTAAACCTGCATGAAGAATTGTTCCATGTCAAGACTCAAGTTAAACAAAGTATCGTTGAGGCCATCATAGATGGTAGGCTCGGAAAGAGTACCTACAGTGATACTGCAAGTGCACAGTACCTTATTGTGTAATGTGCAAGTACAGGTCGATCCCACAGAGACTTATGGAGTGCTATGTTGATTCTAAGGTCTTTACTACAACTGACTTAGAGCAAGATTGTAACCAAAAGGGGAGTTGTTTTTTTTGCCGAAACGGCTAGATGATTTTCAAGTGACTGAAATGGTAAAACTGAAAGTAACACATATTGTAATCAAAACTAGAGAGCACTAGGGCCTTTGAATTCACCTCCTAACCCTATTATAAGGTAATACAATTCAACCTATGTTCTTGTACCTTCCCTTGAAGGCTGCAGGTGGATGAATGATCAACTGTCTTCTTACAGTATAATTGATCACAGGCTAATTATCTCACCCCTAGTATCAACTAATTTCACTAGCTCACCCCTCGTATTAACTGTTTTCTTACAGTACAGCTAATCACAGGTTAACTTGCTCAATTAACTAACTAATCATTCCTAAAACCATGAAGCACAGCAAGAACACAAACATGAATATGAATTAACTCAACATAAAATTAGGGGTTTCATCTACACCCTAGCAAAGTGAATTAGAACATGCTAAAGATGAGTAAAACACAATTATATTATGAAAACAATTTGACCCAGATAGAATTGGATGATTCATTACAAAGCTTCAACCCCTATTTATACACAAAATACTCCCTATTCTTCTTCAATTCGAAAATTAAGAGGGACCCAACTCACCAAGAACGTGTTATGATAATTTCCATCTTCAATTTGCATCTTCAATTTTCTTTCCAGCTAACCCTAATCTTATCTCTCTCAATCTTAGCTTCCAGGGTTACAGTTTTTTAATAAGGGAGAAGATAAGATGGAGAGAGATAAAGAGTGAGAGTTCGATTGTGTTGGTGGAGGTGGATGTGAGCTGAATGATGAAAGCTGCTTGATGGTGCTATAAACAATGGAGAAAAAGATGGGGAAGAATATGGGTTCTGTTGGGAAGAATAAGGAAGAAAGATGGAGGGAGTGTTTGGCTGGTTCGAATAGGTGAAGGGGATAGATGGCTAGGATGTGAAGCAGGTGCAGCGAATATTGATGTCTCGGGTGGAGGTTCCATTGGATGCAATGCTAGATCAAATCCAACGGCCCATGATGGAGGCGGGTTTGGATTTGGGTATGGGTTAGAATATGGATAGCTCAAGCCCATGTGCTTGTAAACAGGTTGCAACGGATGCGCACGCGGGTTGCAACTTCTCTTCAACAGCCGCTAGGCTCCAATTTCGGCTCTTTTGGCTACTCAATTCATCCAAGCTTTATTTGGTACCTAAAAACACAAATTTAATTAATACAAATATTTATTCTTGAAAACAGAGAAAATACAGAATTTGGGATAATATCTGATTTTAAAGCGCAAAAGATGAGTTAAATGCCAATAAAAAGATGAAGAAATATGCAATATTTGGCACTCATCAAATACCCCCAAACCTGAATTTTACTTGTCCTCAAGTGAAACAGAAATTAAGAAATCCTAACTATACCACTGTCGCTGGTCTCTCGAATGCATTTAGCGTATGCACTAAGCCTTTAAACCCCTAGGTGTCCCTAGTGGACGAGTTGTAGTCTCGTGAGGGCCTATCAGAAATGTACCCACAAAACCTTCTCCAACTTTAGAGCGTAAAAGAGTCCTAAGCATACAAGGAGCTATGAGGACATAGAGTTTCTGCATGCTAGTGCATTCTCATCCTTACGAGTTGAGCGAGAAATAATCATACCATATGAAAGAATTTGGGTTCGAGAGTAATCACAAGCCTCGACTTCTGCCTCACCAATAGGGTTTTATGATAATTGCACTCAAAAAGACCGCTTTTTTAGTCTCTCATGTATGCATACAGGAATAAAAAGAGAAATCCTGCACACGTTGATGGTGGGAAGGAGAACCTTCCGAAATAATTTCTGGAGACTCCACAGAATTGTGGATAAAAAGAATATTTTTCTGATGATCTCTAAGAAAGGAAATCAACCATTAGAAAGGATGGGAGTACTCACTTACCTTCACATCCTATCGGCAATCAACACCACTCTCACAGCATCCATAGAAATGTCTTCAATCTTCGGCATTCGGTCTTCAACTGTTGATGATGAACTTCTGAACTTCAAAAACTTGGCAATTTGTAACTTTTCTCTTCAATTTCCTTGTTGCTTGGAATTTTATTCTTGAATTCTTCTTCTTTACCATGGTGGTATCAAAACTAAACTAAGAAAATAAACTTCAATATTTATTTTTATTTTGATTTTTTTGATTTTTTTTTTTGATTCAACATGAAATGAAAATAACAACAAAAACAATGAAACTACTAACTCCATGGATGAAGGACTTTATCAATCAATTCTTCACAACTTGTGTTGTCTTGATTCCATAAACTTCACTAATTCTCATCTTATTTTCTTTTCTTTGTTCTTGTAAAATACCTCTTCAAATGTGTATAGAATTCTGCTCTTTGTACTGTATCTTCACTTGAATAAGACTTTTTCTTTTCCTTGAATTGTTGCATGTAAACTTGGACTAATTCTGATGTTGCTATGCTCGTTGATGATGATGTGTTTCTATGGATCTGTTGATGTTGTTGAGAGAGAGAGAGTGATGCTAATTGCTCATCGAACTACAAGAAGGAGTTTTCATCTTTAAACGTCACCCTCATGATTGACAAAATTAGCACTCAAGGGATCAAAAATTGTGCTGAAAGTGGTGCGAAGTTGGGTAGCTCACCATTCCTACCCGGAATTGACGTACGGTGACACACACTCTAATATATTTTTAGAAAGTCACAAAAATTGAAGGTCGGTGCCTCGCTTGATGTAAAAATGGGTAGTCTCCACTAAGGGTGATCACAATTCTACTACCAAATATCTTTGCAACACCTAATTCGCCCTCCGGCATGGTTAAATCCAACTTTAACGCTCTAATCAACTAAGAAACCCGATTGTGTTCTCCAGTACTTCCAAGTTCAGTTATTTCGGTCATACTCTCTATGTAAACATAGATATAAGCATGCTAGTGACTCTAAGATCTCTAAAAGTTGGAGGTTTTATGCAAATATTTACAAATATTTTAGATTTTAGATTATTTTTTTTTTTAAAAACTAAAAACTCTATATGCAAAACACACCCCCAAACCTAAATCTAACATTTTCCTCAATGTTTCAAAATATGATCATAATTATAACAACATACCAGGAGAACATAGCAGATTTAAAGGAGAGAGTTTACCAGATGCAAAAGGATGATGCTAAACCATGAGTGGATGAATGTGTTTAAAGAAAACAACAAGAGCACAAGACAAAAAGTTTGGTTAGCACACAAATATATCAAGGAGATTCAGAAATTACCTCCTAGATTATACAATGATGACTCACCATATACCAACAATCGAAAGAGTTGAGGATCAACCCAAAAGACGGAGTGAAAAAACATCAACAACCTTACACATATATAACATGAGAATGCAAGTAAGACTGCATATGTGAACGAGTTACCCCCAAACCAAAACTTGTCAACAAATGTGTTTTTGAGCACAAAATCTTGCAATTTTAGAGGTACATCATGCACAAGGTCTAGCTCATAATGAACTGTGTTAGGAATGGGCAGAGATACACCTTCCAACTGTGGTTCCTTAAAGATATTATATTTGGATGCAAAATAGTCCAAGAGGACTTGAGAGGCACACAGTTCCAATCCTAGATTAGGTACTCTTAGAAAAGTAGGTTTAACAATATCTTTACAAACCAAATCTAGGTTTGGTGCAAGATTACCAGTTTGTGACATGAGCAGGGAAGTAGGTACATCTAAATTTTTTTCATGTATAAGGCCACTAGAACCATCACACACTTTCCCTAAGTCAAAAACAGGTAAATCATGCTCACATTCAAAGAACAATTCATCAATCCCCAGTTTAGTATTATCAGCATCATTCAAAACGTTATTCCCATGCATAGGCAAATCGAAAGATACATCATACTGTGACCTAGGTAGAGAATCATAAACGTCAATAATATTTTCATGCATAAGCTCATTAGTGTCAACAGAAGATTCAACTTTACCTATGTCATGCTCCTCTTCATAGAATAACTGCACAGGCTCAAGATCAGTATCAACATCACATGTACTTGAAGAAACATCATTCATTAAGGTCGAGGCAGAGAAGCCTAATGTCTTTGAACCCAAAGGTTCGACAATATTTTCAGCAAACACATGTTCTTCTAACATAACATCATCATCATCATCAAAAATATATGAATGCAATGTCCTATTCAAAACCATAGTGTTTCTAGTCCACTCATTTACCTCTAGATTAGGCTCATTTTCAACATTAGTAGCCTGAGTAGGACTAAACACACTATTTTCAGAATGCAATTCATTAGGACTGACAAACATTTCATCCTGAAATTCCTCCCTTCCTACATTTTGTAAACAAATCAGATTAAGAATGCATTAAGTTGTTCCATGGAAGGAGAGTCTTCAACAGTCGGAAATTCAGAATCAATGCTATATGGTTTGTCATGCAATACACTCCTAGCATTATTTTTTTCGATGAGTCTGAGATTTTCCTCCACAAATTGCCTACAAGAGGTCCGAGAAGTACAAAATTGTTCAACTTCCCACTGTGGTGGATGATACATGTGTGCATGGTCATTAGGGTATATAAAAGACTGATCGCAACCTTGAAAAGGTTGATTATGGTCCCAATGACTCTCAGCTTTGTAATCTGTCGGCATTTCATATTTTGGATTTTCATGATATTCTCTAGATTGCCTAAAATCATGCAAAATATAGCAATTCTCAGCAGGATGGCCTAAGCCTCCACATAAGGTACAGGCATAGATTTCAGATTGCCTAGATGAATTATATGCGACATATTTCTCATGTATTTGCATTTCTAAAGCTGTGATTTGAGCTTATACATGATCCAAAACTGACGAGTTTGTGAGCTGGGCATTATAAATATGTTCACTGTCACCCTATGGTGGATGATACATGTGTGAATAGTTATTAGGGTTCATGTATTGAGGTTCAGGACTGTGAAAATGTCCATAAAAATACCTATAACTATTGACATCATGGTCTGTGTGAGGCTCATGCCCGTAAGCAAGCTCTCTGATGGATTTGTGTTCATCCCCAGTTGCAGACCAAAATCCAGACATGAATCACTCAAATAATCCTAAACTGAAGGCTAGCTAGCCAATCAGTTTGGTCACAGAATTTTCTATCTAGGCCTAGGGGACACACCGTATAGCATATTATAGTGACCAGAGTGAACAACCAGAGAAAAGGTTAGGTCACAGATGATGTTTATCAGACTGACAATTAGATCAGGGATTTGAAGATTCTAATAGACACCAACTTAGTGCAGAAAAACAAAATTTCATCTTGCAAGGATTTTACTCAAGTGTCACATAATCAAGCACAAAGATATTCAGGCAACCAGTTCATCAGACCTTATGGTATGTTACAAATTAATGCTTATGAATGCACAGGTTCGGCAGAGTTCAAGAGAACAATCAACAATATAACTAGCAAGTAGGTACCCCACTAGCACAAGAGCTTGCAACAAGAAACTATATGATGCAGGAGTATTACAGAAAGTAGCTAGTTCAAAATCCAGCAAGCATGGAACTTGGTTACGATAGTAACAACATTCACATTCAGGGTTCAAGAGGAATACCACTGGTGTAAAACCTGTTTGAGGAACTAGAATAAGGTGAGTTCTACTGCTTTTCTCCTTGTCTTTCCTTTCCTAGTTTCGTCGAACATCAGCACCACAGGTACCTGGCTAGTTAAAAGAATTTTAGTACCCAAAAAAGTGAATACCAGCAAATATGAAACTGTAACTGCGACTGATTGTGAAATGATATGGTACAAGCAGGCAAAAAGATTCACAAAGTTTCAGGTTCCAAAATCAGGTCACAGATGGTGCTTAGAAGGCTCAGAGATTCACTATCATGCAAGTTTAGCACAGGGAAACAACAATCTCAGCTGTTATGGCTATCAGCTACCAAGCAGTTCACAGAACAGGGAAGCAATGCATATGAGATTTCAAGGTCTAGAGATTATGTACACAAAATGATTCTTAGTAAAACAGTAATTTCAGTTAGCACAGTTGTTACTCAAAATACCGTCAGTATTAAGTTTGAGATACAATACCTCCAGTATAAAACTAGGTTTAGGCTCGAAAACAGGTTCTGCCACTCCCTGTTGACTTGTGCTTTAGTTTCGCAGGCACCGCTAGTATAAACCAGGATTTCCCTTCCTGTGAACAGTGACTTTGCTACAGTAAAATTGAACAGTCAACAGATCACATCTCAGGGAAACAATGTTATTATGCATACATATTCAAAGATGTTGCAGGTGTGAAAGAGTGCTCAGGAAACTAGTTCAGAATCAAGCACTCATGGCAATCATTAAAAGTTCAGATATTACGATACCGCTGGTATCAACCAGGTTTATGCACAATACACGGGTTGTTCTGCACCTCTTTCTCATTTTCTTTTTGGTTTGCTGCTTCAGCAGAATTGCAGGTACAGAACAATGACAGTGAACTAATTGAGATAACGAGATGAAAAGCTGCAGATATAAGTAACACATACTACCTCGCAAGTCAGTTAGCGCAACAAAAAGAACAGGAAGTTCAGAATAGATGCGGTATCACAATTGAGCTGGGAATAACCCAGGTTTGCAGATTCAATGTTCAAGTAGACCAACCAATGTGAGTTAACTATTGTGGCAAGGCTTAGACAGAGCAGCAGGTAGTAACAGGATGACAAGGTTTCAAGGGAAGGTACAGATGTGCTAACTAAGCTACAGATGGCATTAAAAATCCAAGTTATACTACTGACCTAAACAAACATGTATACAGCCTACAAATGCAGATATGAGAACGAAAATGGACTAATAAAAACTACAGCTGCAGCAACAGGCTACAGATTATAGTATCAATGAACTGAAAACAAAAGAACAATTAACAAATATGCTAAAAAAAAAAAAAAAAACTTACAGGATGCAGCTAGCTATGATGCAAACAGAACATAGTAGATTTGATACACACAACACTTAAAGACAATGAGGTAGCTGATGATGCATGACTTTTTTTTTTTTTTTTTTAACTAACGGATGATTGTGATAATACTAAGTTATGCTGATAAAACAAAGGAAGAACTTTCAAACAAAAACTATAGCTTCGCAACGCCTAATAACACTCATGAATTTAGCTAGCACACATGAGAAGTTCAGTAGCCTCAGGATAGAACACTACATGGTTTACAGATTCAGTTTAAATTTAAATAACTGAAACTTAATGAGTGTGACTAAACCTAATACTGAATAAGGTAACAGGCACTAACAAGGCTATAGTAAGCAGCTAAAACAAATCAAAAAGACTTACAGAATCCTATATGATCACATGCTAGCTAATGAACAACTATAGATTATAATATAACACTAACTAAGAAAGCTAAATAATAGAAATCTAACAAATACACAAACTAAACTACAAAACCTACAGCTAACAATCAATAAAGAGCTAAAATGCAGAGACAAAAAGTTTTAAGTGGAACAAGATACAAACTTTATAAACTAATGGATGAAATAACTAAGTTACACTCATCAGGAAGACAGAAAGCTAAACACATATGTACAGGTTTAAACAATCATATAAACAGCCTACAGATGCAGGCATGTAATGGAGAAACTAAGAACTATAACTGCTGGTAAAGAACTAAGATTCAGTCAACAAACTAGAAAGCTACTGATACAGAAATAAAAAGTAAACAACTCAGTTATACTAACAATGACTGGAAACTAGATGCAGTTTATGAGAATGAAACTAATAATCAAAAACTACAGTTAAACTACAATAACAACTTAATACAAAGAATGCAAGCTAATATATACAAGACTAAGATAGATATCAGTAAACTTGAAACTTTATATAAACTATGTAATTGCAGGATTTCCTACAACACACCCCTTATCAAATCTTGATAACAATTCCTAGATCTAAATATAACAATGGTAATAAAAATACTAAAATTATAAATAAACACCAATATTTTTACGTGGTTCGATCAATGTGATCTACATCCACGGATCTTCACTATAATAATTTGTAACCACATTAATTTACATCTACAATCTCCATTAATGGAGTTCTTGGAAGAATTCTAGATCTAGTTTTGGGGAAGAAGATGATAAAGAAAATACATTTTCTCTCTCCAAAATATCTTTCTCTCTCTTCCTAAAAATTATCTCCCCTCTCTCTCTCCTACTCTCTTCTTTATATAGGTATTTACATTGTGGATGACAGCTCATAGACAACTCATTGACAGCTCACATTTCCCCTAATTTCGGATCTGAACTCTTGCGGTAATATCGCAGCAACATCATTGTCATTTCTCGCAGGTTTCTATAATACCTTGCAGGATTTCTCTTGCTACATTTCTTGCGAGCTTTCTCTATAAAATCTTCACGTTTTATCTTCCGTCCTTTGTTGCGTCGTTTTGGTAATCAATCTGTGACACTTGCCATGTATGGCAGAAATCCTTGTAAGAGCGTTGTTGTTGCGAGATTCTGCTCCTACATTTTGCCTCTTTTTTCTTGAATATTGCTTGAAGAGCAATTTTTAAGAAAAAAATCCGTTGTTGTAGCAGTCTTTGATCTTGGTTCATGAAGGAACAAGCGAAAGAATACCAAACTTAAAAAGTATATACTTGCCTCTATTCTTTTGCGAAGTTCTGAAACTTTGAGAAGAAATTAGGAGTATCATCTTGCGAAGTATGAAGTATCCTTGAAGAAGTATAAGAAGTATGAAGTATCTCAGAAGAAGTAGAAGAAGTACTCAATCCTCGAAATATAAGAAGTATCTGTCCTTGAACAAGAAATATTGCCTCTATTCATGCGAAATTATTTCTTCATTTTTGGTGAGAATTCTTGCCCATTTTGGAAATGATTCTTGCTGAGAAGATAAAGAACATAAAATATTTCCTTGGTAATCCATAGTTGCCTCTGTTCTTTATCTATAAAGGAGAATCCATGAGAAAATGTTGAATGATTAAATTGCTTCTTTATTCTTATCTTGCCTCTGCCTCAAGTGATAATCACTTTAAGAAAATAATCACATTCTGCGAAATAATCATATTTCCTGCGAAATTCTGGGTGAATTTGCGAATTTATGAATGAGTCTGCGTGATTATGAATAACCCTGCTAATTTCTGAATATTTCTGCGAATTATGAATAGTGCTCAAATAGTACCGCGAATTATGAATAGTCATGCGGATAGTGTCGTAAATAGTGTTGCGAATTATGAATAGTGTCGCAAATAGTGAATAGCGCCGCAAATAGTTCTGTGAATAGTGACACAAATAGTGTTGCGAATTATGAATAGTAGCGCAAATAGTGATGCGAATAGTTCTGTGAATAGTGCCACAAATAGTGTTGTGAATAGTGCTGCGAATAATAGATCAAAATATGAATAATCCTGGGAAATTTCAAGGTATTATTCTGTAAAATTTTGTAAAATACTTGTGTGAATATAATGATTATGTGATGAAATGTGTATGTGATGCTTATGCCATGAAATGCTTATGCAATGCTTTTATAATGCGAGTATGATGCTTGTATGATGAGAATGCTTATCTATTGCAATGTATAGCTAATGTTTGTGTTACTTAGCTCATTTCGCCGCGGTAAAAGTGATGTAGCTTTAAATTGCCTCCATTCTCCATTTCTTTGTATTTTTCTCTAGTGAATGCATCCCTCTTTATTCTCGCAGGTTCATTGTCTTGTGCCTCATTTTTTCTAGCTCATTGTATCTCATTGTTATTTTCTCCACTGTTTATTCCTGCAATGTAATCATCTTCGCAAGTTTATTTGCGTTCTCTCTAGTGGTCTTATTTTCTCTTTTGGATCTTCATTTTTTAAAACTTGTGTACTTCTCTTTTTCTTTTTTTTTGCGACTATTTTCTGCGACAAATTATAATTTCCTGCGAATTTCTCTCTTTCTTCTTTGCGGCTCTTTATTCTTTGCGGTTCTTTTCTGCAACATATTGTAATTTTCTGCGAATTTCATCAACTTTTGGTATTTTTCAATATATAAATTCTTTTTGCTTCTATCTGCGTATTATTAAGAAACAAAGAAACAAATCTCTTTTTGCAATATGGTTAATATAAGTATCAATCTTTGACTATCTTTCATGAATTTATCATATAATGATGAAGAATTTATCATATAATGATGAATAACAACATTACCGTTCTATGCATTCCCATACTTGCCTCTTGTTATTGATCTGCAATATGATAAATGAAATAAGACTAATATAAATTCGTTAGCAATCTGTTATACGCTTGTAGGTATAACCTCTCTTGCGGTCTTATTTCTCCTTCCTAGTTAAAGGTCTTATTATTCCACTTTTGTACGACAAGATCGCAGGACATTCTTACTTTTACATGTAATAATCATTGATCTTGTCTTATCATTTATTTTGATCTCTGCGATAATATGATAAGTCTAAGCCATCTTGTGAGATTAATCTCTCTTTTCTTTTTAAGACTTATGACATTGGCGTCTTTGCGATTTATATCCTCTTATCATTGATTTCATTTATCTCATATTTTGTTCTTATCGCAAAAACCCATTGATCTCATCTTAACATTTATTTTTAGGCTTTTTGGCCTGTCATGCGGCAATATGACGGGCCTAAATATTCTTGCGAATACAAAGTTCCATGACATTGCTGTCTGTGTCACGCGACAATATGACGGGCCTAAATATTCTTGCGAATATAAAGTCCCATGACATTGCCGTCTTTTTTTATACACAGCTCCCTAATGGAGGGTATCGCCCTTATCTCCCCCCTGGTTGCCCCTTCAAGGAGACGTACTTTTGCCATACAAGACTAGCTCCTCCCATCCGGTTCTAGAAACAACCAGTTGTTTTCGTAACCTCTTATCCTTTATGCCTATATGGCTTATAGTTACGAGACTACACCCTAGTGGGGTTTTCTTCGGGCCGAAAACATCGTAAGCCAAGACTTGCCATGGATGGCCAGGGTAGGTTCATCCGTCCCGGGCACCCACAGCTCAATTGTGTACCTCGGCACCTTGATCATACTTTGCATTCCTTAGGAGAAACTCTCGGGCGCCCAACCAGGGTATAACCTTATATAGTTGGGAATCCAAGTTATCTCTCCCGGATGGATTTTCTATAATCCCAAATCTCCATGACTAGGTTCCAGCAGCAGTATAGCCTTTCCCATAGTCATGCAAAGAGATACCCCCCTTATGACGCGCTTTAAGGACAATGCCTCTTACGGAATAGAATCCGCGAACTAAGTTGTACGCCATAAAGGTTCGTCCCATTCTTATATTTTTTTAGGCGATTTGCGCTCGTCTTATGCATTTGCATTTCTCTCTTGCGAAATTTTATTCGCGTTTTTTGCGATAATTTCGCATTTCTTTATTCTTTCATTTCTTGCGATAATTCCGCAATCTTATGCAATTGCATTTCTCTCTTGCGAAATTTTATTCGCGTTTCTTGCGATAATTTCGCATTTCTTCATTCATTCTTTCATTCTTTCTTTCATTTCTGTCATTTCTTCTTTCATTCTCATAATATCATTTTTGAATTAAATTCTTTGTAAAATATTTTGAAATCTTAGAAATCCTCTTTGAAACCTTGCGATTATATCGCGTCTTTAAATCAAAAATGTTCTATAGAAATATATAAATTTAATCTTCTCTGTTTTTTGTAACTTTGAAATCTTTGAAAAAAATTTGAGATCTTTAAATTTTTGCGATGAATTCTTTTTTGAATCTTGCGATTATATCGCAATCTAAAAAATCTTTGAAATGTTTTGAAATCTTAGAAATTTTAGAAATCTTGCGATTATATATCGCTTTTGATAAAATCAAAAATCTTTCTCGCAGAAATCACAGATAAAATATTCAAGGAAATGGTACTTATCTTTTGCAGCTTGTTGTTGTCTCTTTTGAGTCAAGGAGTTGGTCACAGTTGTAGTCAAGGAGGTGAATAAATGCTTCGAATTGTATAAGTGTCATGCAGCAAAAAGAAGTGTGAAAAGTGAAACTTGAATCCTTAATTTGCTCCTTGAATTGTCCTGTTCCTTATCAATTGTACTTGGTTTCCCTTGCGAAGTAATTAATGTTCTGCGAAACAATGAAATTCTTTGTAAAAATGTAAATTTCAAAAGGATGCAAAAGAATGACGCAGAAGATGGGATTTGATCTTGCGTCTTCAAGATTGTTGGCTACTCCCTGAACCATCTATACTTGTTTGTTCTTGCTGTATGTGTCTGCGAATAAAGAAAAAAGTTTGCGGCAGGAGGAGAAAATTCTGCGGGAAATAGAAAAATTTTCTGCAGGGAAAAGGACTCGAGCCCACGATGCTTATCTCCCTAGCCTTGCTTGTGACCATCTGTGCTGCGTCTTGTTTATGTTAGTTGGTTAGATTCACTCCTGAAGTAATAAAAATTTATGAAAAAAAATTGTGTATCAAAAATAAGTTGTGAAAGTCAAGAATCGATCATGCGTCCTGCCGCTTTCCTTCATGCCTCTCAACCATCTGTTCTAGCTTGCTTTTGTGTTGAGGTAGTTTGATTCGCAAAACTTATCATCTCCTCTCGCTAGTTACATCATTTACTCTATATTTCTGCGTCTTTGTCTACGTATTTTCCTGCGGCTTTGCCTGCGTATTTTCCTATGGCTTTGCCTGCGTCAAAATCCAATATTCTTTCTCCATCTCTGCATTTCTATTTTCTCCCTTGCAATCTTACGGTCTCTTCCCTTTATGCTTCTTAACGTACCCTCTCCTTATCTTTTCGTTAATTTTCATGAATATCCACGTACTATGAGTTAATCGTGAAGCTTGGTACTGGTTTTGGTTGGATTAGTGTTGATATTCTTCTTTGTTGGCAGTCCGTGGCTTAATAAATTCCTAACTTCTTATGCTTCGCAACTTTTTCGCAGCTTAATAACTTTTCCCATTATTCGTGGTTCTTCGCTGATTTCTTCCCTATTGACTTTAGTTAAAATATTCCTGCGAATTGAACTTTGGGCTTGTTCTTGACGTAGCATATCTTCCTAGGTCTTTTTCTTTCCTTTCCTTTACTCATGTCTATTGATGCTCTCATCTTCGTTCCTTGCTATACAGTCTGATCAATCTTATACCTCGTGAGGCAAAGCTTCCACTATGGTTGGGGTCATTGTGTTTGGTTCTTTTATCTATTGCTTGATACGGTGTGATCAACCTCCATCATCGCGTCTTCTAAGGCTAACTTCATCAACATACATGAATCTGTAGTAGCGCATATGTAGAAGCGCATAAAAAAAATGATAGCAAAGCGCAATTAATCTTGGTGACATCCCTCATTTTTAAATAGTTAATTGCGTTGGGTGAAATAAGGTTTGAATAATTTCTTCTTCCTTCATTGATGATGGCTTCTGTTGTTACGGGTAAATCTCGCAAAATTGAATTGTTGGGGAGTAAATCATTAATCTTCTTCCTTTATCCACTGTCTTTGTTTTTGTCCTTTGTGCTTTCCCCTCCGTTGGAATGTTCATTTCATCGTATCGCAAAAGAGAAATTTCACTAGTATAAAATTATGTTCACATTAGTTGTTTATACGATCAAAATTATGACTAAATTCATGGTTTATGGATGTAGATTTATGATCAAAACTCTAGTTAATTCAAAATATCAACTAAACATCAATTTTTGTAAAAAATAAAGATTAATAGATTAAACGTCAAATCTTCCAGATCTATATATTATGAATATATAATTAAAGAGATAAAAGAAAATTTGTCCTGTTTGAGCGGTGAATTGATGCCGTTCCATTTCATTTCAAGATTTCTTCGAATCTGCTCCTGTTTAGCTTCTGTATCTCTTTCTTTTTCATTTTCCTTAATAATTTCTCCATTGAAACTTCCACTTTTCCTCTCAAAGTTTTTAGATCCAGTGATGTATAACTCTTCCGATAACTAATTTCTTTGAATCTTCTTCAATCTATCAAATAGCAGGTAGTGTTTCTAGCGCCAAAATGTAATTGCAGGATTTCCTACAACACACCCCTTATCAAATCTTGATAACAATTCCTAGATCTAAATATAAAAATGGTAATAAAAATACTAAAATTATAAATAAACACCAAGATTTTTACGTGGTTCGATCAATGTGATCTACATCCACGGATTTTCACTATAATAATTTGTAACCACATTAATTTATGTCTACAATCTCCATTAATGGAGTTCTTGGAAGAATTCTAGATCTAGTTTTGGGGAAGAAGATGATAAAGAAAATATATTTTCTCTCTCCAAAATATCTTTCTCTCTCTTCCTAAAAATTATCTCCCCTCTCTCTCCTGCTCTCTTCTTTATATAGGTATTTACATTGTGGATGATAGCTCATAGACAACTAATTGACAGCTCACATTTCCCCTAATTTCGGATCTGAACTCTTGCGGTAATATCGCAGCTACATCATTGTCATTTATCGCAGGTTTCTATAATACCTCGCAGGATTTCTCTTGCTACATTTCTTGCGAGCTTTCTCTATAAAATCTTCACGTCTTTCTTCATGTTTTATCTTCCGTCCTTTGTTGCGTCGTTTTGGTAATCAATCTGTGACACTTGCCATGTATGGCAGAAATCCTTGTAAGAGCGATGTTGTTGCGAGATTCTTCTCCTACAAACTACACTGCCACCAAGTCCCCGGTAACGGCGCCAAAAACTTGGTAGGCTCGGAAAGAGTACCTACAGTGATACTGCAAGTGCACATTGCATTATTGTGTAATGTGCAAGTACATGTCGATCCCACAGAGACTTGTGGAGTGCTATGTTGATTCGAAGGTCTTTACTACAACTGACTTAGAGCAAGATTGTAACCAAAAAGGGAGTTGTTTGTTTTGCCGAAACGGCTAGATGATTTTTAAGTGACTGAAATGGTAAAACTGAAAGTAACGCAGATTGTAATCAAATCTAGAGAGAACTAGGGCCTTTGAATTCACCTCCTAACCATATGCTAAGGTAATACAATTCAACCTATGTTATTGTACCTTCCCTTGAAGGATGCAGGTGGATGAATGATCAACTGACTTCACTAATTCACCCCTAGTATCAACTGTCTTCTTAAAGTACAACTGATCACAGGCTAATTAGCTCACCCCTAGTATCAACTAATTTCACTAGCTCACCCCTGGTATTAACTGTCTTCTTACAGTACAGCTAATCACATGTTAACTTGCTCAATTAACTAACTAATCATTACTAAAACCATGAAGCACAGCAAGAACACAAACATGAATATGAATTAACTCAACATAAAATTAGGGGTTTCATCTACACCCTAGCAAAGTGAATTATAACATGCTGAAGCTGATTAAAACACAATTATATTATGAAAAAAATTTGACCCAGATAGAATTAGATGATTTATTACATAGCTTCAACCCCTATTTATACACAAAATACTTCATATTCTTCTTCAATTCGAAAATTAAGAGGGACCCAACTCACCAAGAACGTGTTTTGATAATTTCCATCTTAAATTTGCATCTTCAATTTTCTTTCCAGCTAACCCTAATCTTATCTCTCTCAATCTTAGCTTATAGGGTTACAATTTTTTAATAGGGGAGAAGATAAGATGGAGAGAGATAGAGAGTGAGCGTTTGATTGTGTTGGTGGAGGTGGCTGTGAGCTGAATGATGAAAGCTGCTTGATGGTGCTGTAAATAATGGATAAAAATATGGGGAAGAAGATGGGTTCTGTCGATAAGAAGAAGGAAGAAAGATGGAGGGAGTGTTTGTCTGGTTCGAATAGGTGAAGGGGATAGATGGCTAGGGTGTGAAGCAGGTGCAGCGAATATTGATGTCTCGAGTGGAGGTGCCATTGGATGCAATGCTAGATCAAATCCAACGGAACATTACAGAGGCGGGTTTGGATTCGTGTATGGGTTAGAATATGGATAGCTCAAGCTCATGTACTTGTAAACACGTTGCAACAGATGCACACGCGGGTTGCAACTTCTCTTCCACAGCCGCTAGACTCCAATTTTCTGCTCTTTTGGCTACTCAATTCATCCAAGCTTTATTTGGTACCTAAAAACACAAATTTAATTAATACAAATATTTATTCTTGAAAACAGAGAAAATATAGAATTTGGGATAATATCTGATTTTATAGCGCAAAAGATGAGTTAAATGCCAATAAAAAGATGTAGAAATATGCAATATTTGGCACTCATCAATAGACTCTGGTAGCCAAAAGAATTTGATTTCAGAAAAGCTAGTAGAACAAATGGGGTTATCAACAACTCCACACTCAAAACCCTACCCATTAGGTTGGATACAGAAAGATACTGAACTACAGGTAACAACGCAGTGTTGATTCAAATTTGCTATCACTGATAAGTTTGTTGATGAGGTTGTCTGTAATGTTGTGCCATTAGATGTAGCAAAAGTAATTTTTGGAAATCTATATCTATGGGAACAAGATGATGTTCTCTATCATAGGGAGCGTGCTTATATGTTCAAGAAGGGTGGAAAGGAATTTCGAATTATGGCTAGCAAAAGCCATTTACCCATGAAGTTGGTTACCACAAACCAAGTCAAGAGATTGATAAACACTTATTGTGGGTTCAGTTTATTATTAATTAGACCAGTGAACATAGGAGAAAATAAGGTAACACTACATACTACACTCTCCAATAAACAATAAGGAGATATAAGTTCACTAAAGAATAAGTTTGTGGATTTATTTCAAGAAGAAGTTATCATACCACCCAAGAGAAGTGTGGAACATGAGATTACACTTGTTGGAGATGCCTCCTTACCAAATTTTGTGTTATACAGAACCTCCATAACTGAGACTGAAAAAATTAAGAGACATGTACATGAGTTACTTGAACAAAGGGTAATAGCAAGTTGTTCTCCTTGTGGCTCTCCAGTTCTACTTTTACCAAAGAAAGATGGAGGATGGAGAATGTGTGTAGATTACCGGGCTTTAAATAAGATTACCATCAAGGATAGATATCCATTACCCAGGATTTACGATCTTCTTGATCGGTTAGGAGAAGAAATATTCTTCACCAAACTTGATCTTAAATATGGATATCATCAAGTACGAATTAAAGAAGAATATACTTGGAAGACTGCATTCAAGACTCGTCAAGGATTATTCGAGTGGCTCGTTATGCCCTTTGGGTTATGTAATGCGCCGTCTACTTTCATGCGACTTATGAATGAGGTATTGTGAACTTTTATTGACAATTTTTTTACTATTTACTTAGATGATATTCTAATATTTAGCAAGACATGGGAGGAACATTTGGTACATGTATTTAAGGTGATGACTATATTACGATATAGTTGCAGGAAATCCTACAACTACACCCTCAGTAGAATTTGTAAAACTTTAAGAAGTTCTTGATGAAGAATGACAATTTTGATTAATATTCTCAACTGATTACAAAGAAATATGTTAATGGATATTAGAACAGTTACAACTTTCTCTGTTCTCTCTCTTAAGACTTTTTCTAACACTCACTTAAAGAACCTCCCCAAATTTAACATTTGAACTACTATTTATAGTGAAATCTGTACAACTGTATATAACCTGCGAAGCATCGCAACCTATGATCATAAGTTTTTTCTATATTCGCAAACCCTTCACACTTCTCCCGTGTTTCTTCTATTATCGCATTATCTTGCGACATTTCTCTCTTGTGTTGGTTACTATGTTCGTAACCTTATATCATGCGATATTCTGTCCCTACATCTTGCCTCTTCTCATGTCATTTCTGCAAAGAAGTAATGATCGTGAGAATATAACAGTTACTTTTTTTTTTGGAATTCGAACACGTCTTTTGTAACTGTCTTTTCCTAACTATTACCTTATAAATACTCCTTTTATTCCCTTCCTTATCTTTTTTACCTTCTCTTTTTACTTTTGCAACTTCATTTCCTTCTCACATTACATCTTCGGTTATTGCCTTCTCTTCCTGTTAATCCCATCATGAGTTCTCCGAGGTAATTTTATCTCTTGCATCTTTCACTTGTTTATTTCTTTTATTTCTGTTTAATCCATTATTTGACTTTGATTTCTTTCAGCAAAATTGCTTCTCAAATGAAATCTCCAACTAAAAGCTCAAACCCAAACCCTCGAAGAAGAAGATCTGAGAATCAAAAGGTAGTTAAAATACTTTGTCTTCCTTATGAAATAATATATTGTTGCCTCAGTTTTTAATCTACATTTTGATTCGTAGGTCGGTGAAGAATCCAACCTTACCAAGAGATCTCGTAATATCAAATCCAAGCTATCAATTTCAATCAGTGATTTCCTTCCTGTGATGGATAAAGAATTTCCCTCTCCTCCTCGTGAAAGCACTTCTTCGCAAACTCCTGCCTCTACTCCATTACCCAGTTTTCAGTCTCCCACCTCTGTCAATTTATCAACACTTCTTCAAGATCAACCTTCGCATTTACCTTCTCAACCTCTTCTCGTGAAAAACCTATTCTAGATCCTAATCCTTTGAGTGCCATTGCTCCAAGCAATTTACAACTTGCTCTTATTCCTTCAAATTCTTCTCCCCTTCCTCAAGAAGTTCGAGATGGAATTTATTCAGCTTTCCAGATGTTATCTGATGTTTTAAGTAATACTGCGAGGTCTTCAAATGTTCGCTCGCAGTCTGAATTTTGCGAAATGCTCAACAACTTCATCAATCCTGATATTTCTATTTCACGTCAAGCCTTGGAAAAAGAAGTTGAATTGCTTCTCAAAACTCAGGAGTCTTTGAAAGCGGAGAGTGAGAATCTTCGTAAAGAGAATCATCAGCTTCAAAATGATTCTCTAGATTGTGCAATCCTTTGTAAGAGGAATGATGCATTAAAAGGTATTGCTATTATCTTTATATTTTCTCCTTTTGTTTGTTTCTACTTCTCGTATGTTTAAAACACCCCTTAAAACCCATTCTCCTTCATAGAATCAATCCAGGAATGTAGAATGTTGGTACTTCATCATGAATCAGACGCAAAAGAATCTCAAGCCAAGCATGAAAGTCTTTTGAACCAATTTTCCCATTTATCTAGTCTTCATTCATGTGCTCTTGATAATTTAGATGCCCTTTTCCAAGAGAATACCCAACTAATTTTCGATCAAAATTTTTTGAACGATGAAATATCTAAGCTCACTTCTTCTATAGCTAAAGCCAATTTAAGAATAGAAACCCTATTAGAAGAGAATGAAACCTTATCAGAAGAAAGATGTTCGTATTTGAATATAATGGCCGTTTCTTCGCAACAATTGAATATTCTTCAGAGTAAATGTTGCGATCAAGAAAATCTCCTTTATTTGTTAAAAGGTGAACTTGAGGAATTAAAGAAGTCTTCAGATGCGGAGAGAAGTTCTTTTGCTGCCGAGAAGAAATCCCTTCTTAATAAGAATATAATCTTGAGCACTAAGAGGAATAAACTTAAAGAAGATTATTCCCAACTAGAAAACCTTAATGCAAAACTTGTGAAGAATAACAAATTTCTTCTTTCCAAAGATCAAAGGATTCAATCTAGACTTGAAGGATTAGTTGGTGATGGTTTTGATAAAGCTATGGATCAGATGAAGAATTGTTGTCTATCTTTAGCTCAATTTCTTACTTCAAAAAGAGAAGGTAGTCATCAAAATTTGACTGCCTTTGATATACATTTAAATTTTGTTATATTCGCAGAATTGATTCTTTGAATTTTATTTCACTCGCAGAATCTGAGAACAATCTTCGCAATGCTAAAGCTGGATTGGAGACCACCTGTTCTGAGCTTCGTAAGAAGAACGCTTTGCTTTCTACTCGTTTGATCAATTCTCGTGATCGTGCCAATCGTATATTCAACCATCTTGCTTATGCTAAAGATATTGAAGATATTAACCATCAGAAAGCTCTACTTCGTGAAAGTCATCTGAAAGCTCAAGTCTTCGTAAACAACATTCTCTTATCAAAATCCTTGTCTCCAGTGAAAGTTGAACCTCTGGAAATATCTAATGATGAAGTTGCTCGTGATCCTGATAGTGAATTTGATTACGAGAGTGATGATGAAGGTCTTGATGGTGAAAAAGAATTTATCCCTCAAGGAGAAGTTCATGTTGAAGGCTCTACAGAGGGTAATGTTTCGCAAGAATTGAACATTGCTGATGATCCTACTCATCTTAAAGATCCAGCACAAAGTGTTGATGAAGAGCATCAAGCATGATAAACTTCTTTTCCCAAGTTATCGTTAATCCTCTTTTCTCTCTTTTGAACTCTTTCTCTTGGTTACTGTTGGTTCTCTTTTTACGAACAATTAAACTATCGTTTATGTTCCTTAAGAAGTATATTTTATATTTTGCGATAATGAATTGAATACTTTCTTGATTTGCATAAATTGATCATATGAAGAGAAATAACATATCTTAAAGACTTAGCTTAGTATTCCCTTTACCCTTATTATTGCTCTTCAGGTGATCAATTATTGTTTTAAGTATTAGAATATCTGCCTCCGTTTAAGTTACGAAGTAAATAAAAAATCTCCCCCTTGAAGTATAAGAAGTATGAAACCTCCTTAAAGAATTATGAAACATCCTTGAAGAAGTATGAAAATTATGAAACATCGTTGAAGAAGTATAAGAATTATGAAACATCGTTGAAGAAGTATAAAAATTAAGGAACATCCTTGAAGAAGTATAAGAATTATGAAATACCCTTGAAGAAGTATAAGAATTATGAAACATCCTTGAAGAAGTATAAGAAGTGTTCCATCCTTGAAGAATTTAATGAGTATGAAATATCCGTCCTTGATTGCGAATAAAATTGCCTCTTTTGGTAGGAATTCTTGATACATATCCTTGTTGAGAATATAAAGAATCTCCAATGACATTGACGGAATTGACTTCATTAGTTTCTGTGGTCTTAGCATGCCTTCCTAAGTAAAGGTCTTACTTTGCCACCTCTTTTGCGATAAAGTCGCAGGACGTTGGTGCACTCGCATGCCTCAACCCCTTGACTTTATCTTAACAATATTTTGTGTTTGTGATAATATGACAAGTCTGAATATACTTGCGAATATACAACCTTGTGACATTATCATCTTGCGATGAAATCGCAGGACGTTATCACACTTTCATGTAATAACCCATTGATCCCATCTTAACTTATTTGTATTTAATTCTGCGAGTATATATATATTTATTTATTTATATTTTACTCGCAAAAATACGATTGTTGCACAAATATGACAAGCCTTTATGTTCTTGCGAACAAAAAGCCTCGTGACATTTGCGTCTTATAGCACGTATCAGCTCCCTAATGCAGGGTGCTGCCCTTTATCTTCCCCTTGGTTTCCCCTTCAAGGAAGCGTACATCGACCATACAAGGTTAGCTCTTCACATCCGGTTTTTCCAACAACCAGCTTTTGTTCGCAACCTCTTATCCTTTTTGCCTATAGGGCTTATAGTTACGAGGTTGCACCCTATGGGGTATCTTTGGGACAAGTGCATCATTTTCCAAGACTTGTAAAGAATGGCAGATGTGCTTCAAACCCATCTGGCACTCTTGACTCAACCGTGTACCTCGGCGCCTTGATCATTTTCTGCACTTCTTGGGAAAGACAGTATGCCTTAGTCGCCCAACCTAAATCATGTTACATCGCAAGATTAGATTGAGAATCCAAGGTGTCTTACCCAGATTGGTACCCCGCTTTTGGGTTATGTACCCCGTAATGTCCATGTACTCAGGTTCCGTGGTGGTGTTCCATTTCCCCTGATCCATGCTTATAGGTACCCCCTTAAATGACGTACTTTAGGACTTTGCCTCTTGCGAAATGTTGCTTCGCGAACTAGGGTGTACGCCACAAAGGTTTGCCTGTGTAAAATTTCTGCGGATTTCTTTCTTTTTTGAAAGTTGATCACAGTTTGCGGCTTTCTTCTATGAAAGATGATCGCAAATAAACTTTTGCGTCTTTCTTTAATGAAAGATGATCGCAATAAGAATTTTAAAATTTGTAATTTTGGTAGTTTCCGTGGGAGTAAATGATATTCTCAAAATTATCATGAGCTTTATGGATAATACCTTTTTAAATACAATATATTCCAGGGTCGACCAAGTCTTAAAACCATGTCTTTCCCTTCTGGATCCATCAGCCGATAAGCTCCACTTCCCACAACCTTTTTAATGACATATGGTCCATCCCATTTTGGTGCTAGTTTTCCTCCATTTTCTTTCTGGTAAGGAGGTGTTTCTTGCATGACAAAATCACCTGGTTGATACTCACGTTCAATAACTCTCTTGTTATACTCTCGATCTAATCTTTCCTGATAAATTTTCATATGTCGCAACACCTTTTCCCTTTTTTCTTCCAAATCATCCAGTTCAATTAATATCACCCCTGCACTTAAATTTCTTTCCCAAGCTTCTTTCTTTGTTGTCGGAATTACAACCTCTGTTGGCAATACTGCTTCTACTCCATATGTTAAACAGTAAGGAGACATTCCAGTTGCTTCCCTTCTAGTTATATTGTATGCCCAGACTGCACTAGGAACTTGCTCGCCCGAAGAAAACCCCATTTAGGGTGCAATCTTGTAACCATAAGTCATATAAGCAAAAGGAATAAGAGGCTGCGAAAAATAACTGGTTGTTGTTAAGACCGGATGGGAGGAGCTAGTCTTATATGGACGATGTACTCCTCCTTGAAGGGGCAACCAGGGGGAAGATATGGGAGGCACCCTCCATTAGGGAGCTGATAAGTGTCTTAAAGACGCAAATGTCATGAGGCTTTATGTTCGAAAGAATATTTAGGCTTGTTATATTTGTGCAACAATTATACAGAGGCAAAAAGCCATGAGAAAAAGATAAGATGAGATCAACGGGTTTTTACATGAAAGTGTAAAGACGTCCTGCGATTTCATCGCAAGACGATCATAAAATATAAGAGATGTATGAATGATTTGTTGAAAATTTTACAATGTCATGGGGCTTTTTTTTCGCAATAAAACTTAGGCATGTCATATTGTCGTAACAAATTGAGAAAATGGGGATAAGGAAAGATCAATGGGTTTTTATATGCGAATATAAGGACGTCATGCGATTTTGTCGCCAAAACAAAATGTGGAAAAATAAGACCTTTAAACAGGAAGGAAAAATAAGACCACACAAGAGAGCAAGAAATGGCTGCGAGATTATGGCCAAAATTTAAACACAGATCTTATTCAGAAAGTAATCTACTTGATTTTTCATATTGCAGATGAATAACAGAGGCAAGTATGGGAATGAACAAAATGATAAAATTGTTATTCATTATTATATGACAAATTTACGCAGATAGTTAAAAATTAATAATCATATTGATTAACCATATCGCAAAAATAAATTGTTTTCTAATGTATGCAGATAGAAACAAAAGGAATCTATACACCAAGGAACTTTAGAAGCTGGAGAAATTCGTAGAAATATGCTACAAGGAGAAAGAGATAAATGTACAAATATTACAAAGAGATTAAAAAAGGAGATAAAACTATTTAGATCCTTCATTATCTTCATCAGATTTCCCCCATTCATCTTCATCTTAATTATATTCTTCATCTTCTTCAGACTCTTCAGCTTCACTATCAGAGATGACAAGATTATGAACGTTCTCTGGTATTTCATCCGCGAGATGAGGATATGCAGAATGAGGAATTTTATGGTCATTACAGACCATCTTAATAGAATTATTGTGAACACCAACAAGAATATTACTAAAATTCGCTAGGGTAATTTGTAGCTGTTTCTTGAACTTGGAACATTTATCATTGCGAGAAGACAGAAGTTTTGCGATTTTTCCTTTTTCTGCTTCCAACTCTTCAACTCTTTGGAGAAAATTTCCTTCAGATGCCGCGAACAAATGACAACCTATTAATAAAATAGTGGAGATTCAGTTAAAAATGGATTAGTGGAAAAATAAGAATAACCACCTTCTCTTTCAAAGATCATATCCTTAATCAAGGTAAAATGCTCAGCTTGAAGACTAACATCTACACCTAAATTATTTCTGGCATTATAAAGAATCTACGCAGCCCAAGCAAACTCATCATCATTACTAATGAGAAGGTGGGAGCAAACTTGGTTTTCTCTTTCAACAAGAGTACTATTCTCGCAGATAAGTCTAACTCTTTCAATTTGAATCTCAAGGAGAGTTTCTTGAAATTTCGCTAATGTATGAGCACCTTGGAAACAAATACGGTCATTTTCTTCTATCAGATCACTATATTTGGCATTTAACTTATGGATTTCTTATTTAGAGTTATGAAAGAATTGTCTAAATTTATTGGCCATATCCAAGACAGATCTATGTTCAATTTCTAAAAGACGAAGCTTGGATCTAAGCTCATTTATGGGTAGAGATTCAATCTTATCATTTGAAAAACTATTTAGATGATTAAGAAGGGTATCATCATCGATAATCTTGGGAAATGTATGAAGAAAAATAGCTTCATCAGTAAGACCATAGACGTCTGCGAAATGGAAAACTCTATAAGATTTTTTTTTTTTTTAAAGATAATAAAATATAGAGGAAAGAAAGAGAGTCATATACCATAGAGTTGCTTATTGGCATCTTGAAGACTAGATACTTTTTCCTTCTGAAGAGAATTGTCTGATTCTAATTGTTTAATTTTCTCGCGAAGATTAGCAGCTTCGATCTCCAATTCTTCATTTTGTTTATTCATATCGCGAAGACCAGCAACTTAAGTCTCCAATTCTTTATTTTTGTTGAGAAGTTTAAGATTCTTCTTTGCGAGGGTCGTACGCCTCTTTTCCAAGTCTGAGACAACAGCAAAGGAAGCTTTCCCAGCATGCGAAGTAATGTAGCGAACTTTATGAATTAATTATGAATTCAAGATAAAAATAAAGAGAAGAAAGATATAAGCATGAAAATTTACCATGCTATTAAGTGAATGCACAAAATTTGGATATATAGATCTTGATACCCCATGAAGAGATTCATTATTCTCTAGAAGAGGGGCATCACAGATGGCAGCTATGGACTTGCAAGCATTAGTCAGAGGGGTATCACCAACTACTTGCATGGTATTAGCAAAAATACCAGATAGATGAGCCATGGAAGATTCAGATTTGGAGAATTCCTTTGCGGAAGTGATATCACCATCATCATCATCATCATCATCATTATCAGTATCATCACTTGAACTTCCTCCATTATATTGAGGAGTTGAAGGAGGAGAGAATTGGATTTTTCTTTTCTTTGAAAGAGGAGCAGCAGATTTCTTCTTGCGAGGAGCACTTTTTCCTTTCCCCTTAGTCTTCGCAACCTTAACGGGTTCAATTTCTTCAATAACCTTCAAACACAGATAAAGATAAGAAATAGAGGCAACAATATATTGTTAAGAATCATAAAGGAATATTTCTTACTTCATCTGTGAGTGATCTGAGAGCTAATAAAGTACTGGGTTTCCCTAATAAACACAGATAGTGAACTTCTGGTAGCTAGCTTTTAGTCTTTTAATATGATAAAATTGGAGTAGTCAGTGAGGGTATATATAAAAGCACGAGGAAAATAATAATGGTAATTCAAGCAAAAAATTCGGGAACATACCTCTGTATTCCTTTCAGGCCAGCTGAACACCCATGGTTGGTACTCTGCGAGATTCGCAGGTAAAGCATGAGAGCCAGAGATGTATGGACCCTCTAAAAATAATGGAAAAATACACCATTTATCATAATTGGAGTGGTGAGGAGGTGAATTATTTCCCGGATGCCAGTCAATGTCCAACATAAGAATTTTGTCTTCAGCAATGTTATCCTTCTTCTGTAAGCGGACACCCCAACAAGTGCTATCCTTCCTTATGGGGATTATTTCATAATTCGTGAAGAAATTTTCTATTGTATACTTCACAGGAACAATTGGAACTTTAGCGAATTTATGGTTCTTCGCTTTAGGGGGGTAAAGAGATTCCTTACCAGCACCACGGGTAGAAAACTCAAGCATTAAATGAATGCAATCTCCACTCAACTGATATATTTCCCGTGAGAACTTCGCATGAGAAAGTATTTCATAGAATAAAGGAAGTTTAGGGTCATAAAGAGGAATAGGAAGGCAAGCTTCAAGTTGACCTAGTGAGACTATGATCTTCTCGCGATTACATGGATGATCAGAAAATAATTTAACAGAGATATCAGCCTTAGGGTTTTGATCGGGAATGGTCGATAGAGTAAAACGTTTATCTTGAAGCTTCTTTTGCATTTTTTGAAAGGCAATTAGATTTTTACGACCTGCTGGAGGCATTATTAGTATAGGAATGAAGAAAAGAATAGAAGATCAAAAGAATAAGAGAAAAGTTACAACAGTAACAGATGCAGAAGTTGCGGAAGAAAAGTGAAATTGCAGAGAGAAGGAAAGAGAAAGTAAAAAGAAGAAAAGAGAAGAATGAAGAAGATATATATATAAGGTAAGAATTCTCGAGAAGATAAGTGCATTTAATGTGAAGAGAAGGCGTGAACGGTTGAAAAGGACGTTTTAGAAGTTAAATGGAAGAAATGATACGTGTAATAAATCTGGCGAAGAATGCAGATACGTCTCTGAACAGAAGGATCAGAAAATATGAACAGCTGTGGCGTTTAAAAAAAAGTTTCAATTCTCATGATCCTTTCCCCTTCGCAGAAAATACATGAGAAGAGGCAAGATGTAGGATCAGAATATCGCCACAATAATACTCTTACAAAATTTATAAACAACATTTCTGTGATCTCTTCAACAACACGCTGTGAGTGTCGCAGAGTGACTCAAAGAATGACGTAGCAGATGACGGTAACTGAAACACGAGAAGAGCATGACAATCCTGCGAAGATTATAGCCTCTGCGAGAATTAACATTATAACTGCTACGAGACTACCGTGAGTTAGATCCGAAATTAAAGGATAGCATAGCTGTCATCCACTATGTAACTTTCATATATAAAGAGAACTAATAGACTCAGAAGAGGAGAGATCAATTTCAGAGTGTTGAGAAAGTTTTGAGGAGAGAGAAAGTTTAAGAGAGTGGTTGTATTCTTGATTTCTTCCATTTCTTGTAATATTTCTGAGAATTAATCAATAAAAGTGTTGTTCTTAATCTTCAAATATGTGTTGATTATTATGAATTCTTGTGAGGGGTGTAGTGTATGAATTCCTGCAACTACAGATTTCGACTCGGAATGTTTCGTATTGATCATTCGATCACTTGAAAATTACTTATAAGCTAATAGTTTGTGTGATACAGCTATTGTCGTCTTCTAAGGATGTTTCAATGATTGAAATGGGACTTTAGAATAATATGCATACCAGTACGCAAACTGTTGTAGTATGATTCAGGTCCGGAAACCAAGTTTTCTTACCGCTATGCGAACGCTTTTAACTGTTAAAGTCCGGGAACCAAATTTCTATACCATTATGCGAATTGTTCTACCTGAGTTAGGTGCGGAACGACAGTACGCGTACCCGTTTGCAAAATGTCGTACAAGACCAAAGTACATAACTTAAGTTTACATACCCGTTTGCAAACTGAGTTGGTTAAATTTCTAAAATCGGTTAAGTATGATCTCATACTCATGAACAAATACATTTATATATTAAGGAATGCAATCTTTGCAAACCGTGGCTAAATGTTCATGAATTGATTCTAATGAATCAAATTCAATTTTGTTTCAGTTGTGTCTTATATACTTCTATGAGAATATAAACAATTGAACAACTCTATGAGAAACACAATTAGATTCATTTGATTATCATTTTATCTAGAAGTGTTAGATGAATGTGGTTAATACAAAAGTGTTCATATGGCTAACTTCGTCTAACTGTTATTGAGCCAACTCAATATACACATTTAGGTACGGTTACCCATATCTAAATGAAGGTATATTTTATTTGTGTGTAACAAGCTAAGACCATCTAACGGTAGAGAGATATTACTTTGGTTTTAAGCAAACTTAGCTTGAATCTTAAATTAGGTTTTCATCTAACGATGATTATTGATTGCTTTGTTTCTAAGCTATCAAACCCTGACTTGAAGACTATATAAGGGAGAACTCTAGAAACTGGAAAACCCAATCCCCACACCTTCTGTGTGATACTAGTTGTGACTAGAGTCGATTCTCCTTTAACCTAGGTTTTTCCTAAAACCATTATAGGTTAACGACTTAAAAGACTTCATTGGGATTCTGAATCCAGACCCAACTATTTTCTCTGTAGTTACATGTTCTGATCTTACCTGTTCTATCATATTGAGTACTATCTTCTCTAAGATTGGCTTGAGATTTATCTCTGATATGTAAGATATAAAACGTAATCACAAAGCTCTTCGTCTCATTCTTTGTGATTCCACAATAACTTTTTCTACTACCATATAGTTAAGTTATTGTAAGGTGATTTATATTTCTAGGTTGTTCGCAGAGATTATAAGGTCGGATTATCAACTGGTTCATGTTCACCTTGATTTATTAAAAGACGAAACAAAAACTTCATAGGTATTTCTGTGGGAGACATATTTATCTATCATAATAGACTTTTTTGTGGGAGACATATTTGTTTATAAGGTCTTCTATTTAGGGTTGTAGCAACTCTTAGTTGTGGGTGAGATCAACTAAGGGTATCAAGTGCGTAGAGTCATGCTAGGATTAAGAGCCATAAGAAACGTGATTGTACCTTAATTGGTGTGAGACTTTGTTAGGGCTCAACTACATTCCAGTCCGAAGTTAACTTGTAGTAGGCTAGTATATGTAGCGGCTTAATACAGTGTGGTGTTCAAATTTAGACTAGGTCCCGGGGGTTTTCTGCATTTGCGGTTTCCTCGTTAACAAAATTTCTGGTGTGTTTGTTATTTCTTTTCCGCATTATATTTTTTTATATAATTTAAATATCACAGGTTTTGGTACCGTTCAAGTTGTTTCTCATAATAATCAGGCTCACGGATTCCTATCTGTTTGATTTGACGATTACATTGAGAAACAGAGATATAACCCTTGAATATATTTTCTTGATTGAGTCTAACTGTCTAGTTGATTCTCTTGGAATTATATTGGAGTTAGTCCATACAGATTGTCGAACAAAATATTGGGTGTGGTTGTTAGACCTCCCGCTTTTTCAATTGGTATCAGAGAAGGAAAACACCTTAAAGACCTCATAAGTCTGCGTTTGTAGAAATCTGATTCTATGGAAAAAAGTGTTATCTCAATAAACGTACCACCAGATCCAAGAGATACAGAATTTGTTTTTATGTTTGGTTTGATTAAATTTGTAGAAAATATTCTATCTCATCCGCCTTCTGGGTTAAATTCACCTGAAGTGTTTTCAGAAGTCGAAAAAATCCTCGAGAATCTTTCTCTTAATTTTGAGAATGTTCTCCAAAAGGAACAAGACTCTCTCAGTAGACTAAATAATGTTATGATGAGTAATGTTCTTGTTGATATTGATAGTGTTTCAGTGATAAATGAGTGTACTACTCTTCTTTATTGTTGTACAACGATTATGTTACAAAAGGAGCATAAGTCTCTTTCATCTGAAAATATCTTACTGGAACAGGATTCATTACATGAGTCTATTCAGGAAACATCTTTTCAAAACTATAGGGTGATAATCTGTAGCAAAAATGTTAAGACGTATTTATATACAAAGAAAGTTTTCATACGTTGTGCTAAAAACAATTTCCAGTGGTTGATGATAAAAGAATCCAAAACGAGACATCAAAGACATTTGTTTTTCGGTTGTCTGGGGGTTCTGTAAGGCTTTCACTAAATCAACCTATTGGGTTTTCCTTAACCCATCTATGTGCAAAAGCTGCTGGAAAGAGGTTCTCTCATGGGGTCAAGATATTAAATCTGATCGAACTCTTGCTTAGTTATCAGATTTCACCTAAACCGATTTTAGAACAAACCCATTTAGCTCTTGATCCATCGCGTACGACTCACATGTGTGAAATAGGCCACGAACCAGAACTGGTTGGTTCAAGTACCTGGACTAGTTTTACCAATTCAGGAACTATTTGGTCGGTTGCACGTATAAAGAGAAGCTCCTCTCTTGTTTTCTTCTCTATTTTCTCTTGTTCGAGAACTCAGTGAAAGAAAACTCAAGAGTTCGCAAACTTTTAATTCCTAAAAACCTCATTCCTCACTCGTATTGAGTGTTCTTGGTACCGTTGGATTCACATCAAAAAACTATTTAACAAGCTTATCTTTGTTTCTTCATCCCTTCCATTTCCAGAGCTTCACCATTAACGGCAGTTCAAATACCCAGTAAGTTCTTCATCATGTCTTTAAGTTTTTCTCTATTTTTCAACGACATCTAGGGAGAGACCATGTCATGGTAAGATTTTGGGTGCTCAAAATCGTGAAGCAACATTATATGATCCAAGATTACTAATTAGGTTCATGGACATGGAGGCTCGAAACTATTATGTATAATATAGTACAAAGAGCCTATTATAGAAAGGATCTATGATTCCTCAAAACTTAAGGTAGATGACCTTCCTGGTTTCTTTAAGAATCATGAGTGGGGTATTATTCATCGTCCCATGGGAACATCACATATAGAAATGATTTCTCAATTTTATGCAAACCTGCATGAACCTGACACTGCAAACTGCACCTTCAAAACCATTGTTCAAGGAAAAAAAAATCTTGTGAATCGCCAAATCATTGCCGAGATTTTGAACTTGACTTAGGTTGGTGATTTTCAATTACCTCAACCTGAGCATTTGAAATCTTCTCCAAATGAGCTCTCAAACTTTCTTCTTGCAAAGGATATTTTCAAGAGGAATAATAAGATTGATGTTCATGTTGTTGCGCTGTTCCTCAAAGTTGCTGGAAAACTACTGGTGGCAAACTTGATTCTCAACACAATTGAAAAAAAACTATGGACCAAACCTCTTACTGAGTTGGTCTACTACATTGTTGAAGAGAGGAAGATTGACTTTTGTAGCCTTGTTATTCGTCACATGATAAGACTCATGGCTTTCCTTGTCTCATTTCAAGGATTTGCAGTCATTATGGCATTATTTCTATCGGAACTAGTCTTGGAGGACCAAAAGTTCTGTCCATGAAAAGCATCGAAAATATGTGCAGAACTCCATCCAAAACTTCTGCTAGAACTCCAGCTTATCTGAATCCCGAGATCATCCAGCTTCGATAAGAAGTTGAATGTTTGAAAGAGCAAGTGGAATATGCTCCAGAAGCTTATCCAGAACTGATTGACAAGTTTGATGAAATTGCTAGGTACTTTTATGAGAGCTTGGGTTAAATACTTTTTTTTTGTTTTTATTTGTTATAACTCTTCTTATGGTATTTTTCTGTTGAACTTCTTGTGTCGAACTTATTAAAACTGTTATCTTTTAATGGTTGTAATAACTTTAATGGTATTTTAGACTTGAATGATTTTGATCTTTCAACTAAATTGCTAAATGTGTTAAATCCATAAGAAGTTTAGATATATATGTCAAAAGTTAAGTCTATTATGTTTTTATGCATATATTGATAAAAAAAATAGAATGGACTTTTGAATATTCCGCAGTATTGATCTTTCCCTGGTCCACTTCTATGTGAAAGTACTGTATGGCTCCATAAGTTTTCTTATGTTGAGCATTTCCGATTGAATTAATCATTAAGATTCTCTTGTGGTTAATTTATTCGAGTTTTCTTGATACAAAATCATGTTTCATGTAATTTGTTAATGTCCAAAGAAATCCTTCTTTTCTCGTAAAAGTAAGGTCGCTCTTGATGTTCTTTCGGGAATGACATTTTATGGGAGAGAATTATTAATTGAACTTGTGCTTAATTGAAAAATCTTTGTGGGGGAGTGCGTCTGTGGAATATTGTAGGAGTTATCTTGTATCTTTATAAACTCTTTGATTAATACACTAAGTTTCGACTATGTGAAATCATCGAAACCAAGTTGACATGTTCTCTTTTAGTCATGAATAATCTCTTTGTGAATTTCATTATGATCCCGCTAGTTTTTGTACCTATGCCAATATATATTGAAAAAATGGGGGAGACTTATTTTGTAGTTCACACTACATAGATATGGTTTACGGATCATTATGTAAGGGGGAGTGTTTTTCATTATGAGATGAAGTATTAACTAAGGGGGAGTGATATATATCACCGTAGTATTATTGTAAAAGTTGTGATACAATTGAACTTTGATGTTGTGTAATAATATTATGACATTGTATAACAATAGTTGAGAATAACTGTTTTCTTATTGTTATGGCTACGGATCTTCAACAATGATGCTGAGTTGAACACGTTCAGAATCACTGGAGTACTTGGATTGACGAAGAATTCAAGGAATGTTGAAGAACCAAGGAAATCAAGCATGTTGGATGAGAAGCTACAAAGTTTATTTATTTTGCAATCCATATGTATTGATATTTTTGTCACTAAAATTGACAAATGGGAGATTGTTAGAGCATTGCCCGGTCGAACTCGCAAGCGTTGCTATCTCAAGCTTGTTTGTCAAGTTTAGGTGATCAAAACTATAAGTCTTGATTTCTAGTCTACTTATAGCTATGTCTCGGATTAGGATAGAATGTGTAGTTGAGCTTTAGACTTCACGTCGTTCATCGATTGAAGATGAAGATCTACTGAGGAGAGATTGGAGGAACTTCATCAACAAAAGGTATGTGGAGACTAAAAAAAATCTATCACTCAGAAGTCTATTTTATTCTATCTCCTATTGAGACTAAGTCGTATTGCTATATGGACTTTTACATTATACACATTTGATATTTCGGGCTGAGTTTAACTCGCTTATATATTTCTCGAAATATGTGTTGGAAGCTTTTTGCTTTAGCTACGTTCATCTTTATTCTTGACGATTTTAGTTGGAAAACAATTTATTTGTTGGAAACTAAATAATAAGTCAAAGGATGATCATGTGAAAATTTCCTTGAAACATCTTACATGATTTGTGTGAGACAGTCATTTGATGTCGACTCAGAATGTTTAATATTGATCATTCTATCACTTGAAAATTACTTATAAGCGAATAGTTTGTGTGGGAGAACTATTGTCGTCTTCTAAGGATATTTCAATGATTGAAATGGGAGTTTAGAACAATTAACCATTGTTTGGATATAGCATAGTATGCATACTAGTATGCGAACGGTTTTAACTGTTAAAGTACGGGAACCAAGTTTGCATACCAGTATGCGAACAGTTCTACCTGAGTTAGGTCCAGAAAGACAGTATGCATACCCATTTGCGAACTATCGGACAAGATCAAAGTCCAGAACTTAAGTTTGCGTACCCGTTTGCAAAATGAGTTGGTTAAAGTTTTAAAATCGGTTAAGTACGATCTCATACTCATGAACAAATACATTTATATATTAAGGAATGCAATCTTTGGAAACCGTGGCTAAATGTTCATGAATTGATTCTAATGAATCAAATCCGAATTTGTTTCAATTGTGTCTTGTATACTTCTATGAGAATATAAATAATTTAACAACTCTATGAGCAACACAATTAGATTCATTTGATTATCATTTGATCTAGAAGTGTTAGATGAATGTGGTTAATACAAAACTGTTCATATGGCTAACTTCTGTTCACCTTTATTGAGCTAACTCAATATACATGTTTAGGTACAGTTACCCATATCTAAATGAAGGTATATTTCATTTGTGTATTACAAGCTAAGATCATCTAATAATAGAGAGATATTGCTTTGGTTTTAAGCAAACTTAGCTCGATTCTTAAATCAGCTTTTCATCTATCGGTGAATATTGATTGCTTTGTTTCTAAGCTATCAAACCCTGATTTGAAGATTATATAAGGGAGAACTCTAGCAATTGAAAAACCTAATCCCCACACCTTCTGTATGATACTAGTTTCTATTAGAGTCGATTTTCCTTTAACCTATGTTTTTCCTAAAACCATTATAGGTTAGCGACTTAAAGACTTCATTGGGATTCTGAAGCCAGACCCAACTATTTTATCTATAGTTGCGTGTTCTTATCTTACTTGTTCTATCGTATTGAGTACTATCTTCTCTAAGATTGGATCGAGATATATCTCCGATAGGTAAGATATAAAAAGTAACACAAATCTCTTCGTCTTATTCTTTGTGATTCCACAATAACTTGTTCTACTACCATATAGTTAAGTTATTGTGAGGTGATTGATATTTCTAGGCTATTCTTCAGGAATATAAGACTGTATTATCAATTGGTTCCTGTTCACCTTGATTTATCAAAAGATGGAACAAAAACTTCATAGGTATTTCTGTGGGAGACATATTTATCTATCAGAATAAACTTTTATGTGCAGGGTAACCATTTGAGAACACCTAAGAATCACTGAAGACATGAGCGAGATTGATCATGGCACCTCCTTCCTTATATTATGTGTCATACCTGGAGTTTCTTCTCCTCAAATGCTGTCGTCGTCAACCATGGTTCATGATATGCTCGATGGGTTGGTACATGATTTGATGTTGATACGATAATGGAGCTTCTAAGAAGAATTGTAAGAAGAGCTAGGAAGAATATTGAACCGGAAAATTAGTAGAAAAAGCTGTAATAGTTACCAATGATTAATAATGATGAATGAAAAAAGATAAAAAAGATATTGAGTCTTGAAATGAACAATGAACGATGGTGAGTAGTCAGGATGAAGAATGGGTTAGTCTTGGCTCAAGTGTGGTGATTTCGGTGAAGTTCACTTGGACTGAATTTCAATTGAATATGTTTGTTGCTTCCATTGATTTTATGAATGTGTGGTGGGAATTTAGAGCTTATTTAGAATGTATGAATCATTATGAGTGATGGATGATGCTTGTAATCACATTTTCCAGTTAAGGATAACTCTACATAATAGGAGAATGGATATCTCTGCTTAACCAGTTTCACGCACATCAGATGTCTGAGAAAAGGCCTGACTGCCTTGTGTATAACCAGGTTACAACATCGGCTAACTCTTGGGTATGAATGGTTCGCGGATGTAGTTCGGGAGATCAGAAAGAGAAAATAGAGAATGGTTTCGACTTATGGTATCTTTGGGTCGAAGTCTGGCTGAAGTACAAGCTGAGTGTAGGATCAGAATATCTCCACAGCAGTGCTCTTGGGAAATTTATAAACAACGTTTCTGCGAGTTCTTCAACGACACTTTACGAGCGTCGCATACTGACTCAAAGAATGACGTAACGGATGACGGTGGCAGAAACACGGGGAGAGCATGATGATCCTGCGAAGAAAATAGCATCTGCGAGAATAAGCATTACAACCACTGCGAGAGTATCGCGAGTCATATCCGAAAATAAGGGATAACTTAGCTGTCATCCACTATGTAACTATCCTATATAAAGAGAATTAATAGACACATAAGAGAGAAATCATTTTTGGAGTCTGGAGAAAGTTTTGAGGAGAGAGAAATTTCGTGTGAGGGATTGTATTCTTGATTTCTTCCATTTCTTGTAACATTTCTGAGAATTAATCAATAAAGTGTTGTTCTTAATCTTCAAATATGTGTTGATAATTGTGAATTCTTGTGAGGGGTGTAGTGTAGGAATTCCTGAAACTACATAATGGCGCTATAAATAGGGATGTTTCTAAGCAAAGATTCAAATTCTGATTTGTAAGAATTTAAAGAAATTGGAGAATATTTTTATGTGATTTACAGTAATACATCAAAATTGAAGGAATGGATAGAAGAATAAATACATCAGAACAACCTACAACCGTAAGGAGGAGTAGAAGAATTGCATGTGAAGGGACAAATGAAATAGGAGAATCTTCAAGATTAAGAATAAGGAGCAATAAAACAAGGAATAATGGAGAAAATCAAGTTCAACAGCCAAATCAGCAAACACCGATACAAGATAGAACTATGGATTATGACAGAGTAAGCGTGCATACTTGGCGATCAGATTTAATGGAAGAAGCAGAAAATCGACAATTAAGAAATGGAAGGAGAGGGGGAAGAGATCAAGAGGCAATTGAAGGATTAATTCATGGAGATGACAAAAATGAAGTAGTAGAGGCTCTAAGACAAAGAATACAAGAGGAAAGGAGATTAGAGGCGGAAGAACGCGCAAATTTAACAAGAAAAAATCACGAGTTAAGAATGGAGAATTTGAGATTACAAAGTAGGAGATCGAGAAGTACTGCAAGATCAAGTTCAAGATAATTTAGAGAAGAAGCAAGGCGAAATTCCCCTGTGAGAAATGCTGGTGAAAATATTCGAGAGGAAATGCAAAATCCAAATGAAGGGCAGCATTGTGGAGAAGAAGAGATGATTAATGATCGCTATATTCCGCGTGGTGAAACTGTGGATGATAGACGTGATAATAGAAATCAAGGAGGTGGAAATAACCAAGACGGTGGAGAAAATCGAGAAGAAGGTAGGAGAACATTACATGAGCGAGAAATTCAAAGAAACCGAAGAATAATTGAGGATGAAATTGAGAGACATTATGTTGAACAAGCACGTCTAGCTTGCGAGAGAGAAAGATTAAGAGCAGAAGTGGAAGAACAAGAGTTTCAAGAAGCAATACGTCAGAACAGTCATGATAATTGAGAAAGAAGAGGCGCAAGAAATCGCAACAATGATAATATCAATGAGGAATATGATAGAATACAATGAAGAATAGAAAGACAGCGAAGAGAAATGAAGAAAATCGCAGAATAGAAAATGAAAGGCATAATCATTTGCGAATTCAAGAAGGAGGTGAAGAAGAAAATCGCGGAAGAAGGTAGAATGAAGATGCAGAATAAGAAGCACAAAATCTCGAAAGGCAAGAAAGACATGAATGCAGAAGAAGGGAAGCTGCACTGAAACGGCCAATGGAGCAAAGTTCGGCTGAGAATTAACAGATCTTAAGAGAGTTAGCAGAAATGAGGGGAATGTTAAATAACAAAAAAGAGGGAGGCAGAAGACAACTTGATGAGGCCATTGAATAAGCTGTGAAAACTCCATTTACCCAAGAAGTACAATTGGGAAGAATACCCCCAAAATGTAATTTTCCAATGTTAACCAGTATCTTTGATGGAACTACTTGTGCTATTCAACATGTCAAAGCTTATGTTAGGTGTATGCTGTAGTGGGAAAACCATGATAATGTATTGTGCAAATACTTTGCATCCAGCCTAATTGGCGAAGCTCTGAAATGGTTTGAAGTGTTACCGAAGAACACTATAACTTGTTTCAATCATCTACAAATGATATTATTGGGGGCGTATATAAGTAACAATTCTTCGCGACCTGGCATTGAAGATGTATTTGGGTTAAAACAGAGGGTTGGCGAGAGTTTGAAATATCTAACCATAAGATGGAAGACAATGTGTAGTGAAATGGCAGGAAGAGTGGATGAGAGCTACCTCATTTTATCTTTCATTAATGCTATGTTCGCAACCAATCTGCTGTACATATAAATTTTCAGAATCAAAAATACAATCACCATGACGGAGCTGCGAGAGTTACAAGAAGAATACATTGTATTGGAGGAAAAACAAAATGAGATGGAGTCATACCCCATTGTGAACACCAGTTCAGGTGCAGCAAACGCAAGTTTACTTCCTAGGTTAATAAATACAGCAGCGAGCACTTCGCAGGTAAAGCAAGAAAAGAGTATGGATGGTGGTCAACAGAAATTAGTAGCTATGGGAAGTAGAGATCAAGAAGAATTCGAAAGGGAAAGAAATTTTTTTAGTAGAAGTGGAAATAATAAAATTCAGAGGCTTGATCAACCGCAGGAGACTTATGGTGGACAGAGGAAAAATTATTATAGAGGGCAAGGAAGTCATAAGATAATATGGGAAGAAATTAAGATGCCACCTCTAAATGCTAGCATAGAGAAAATTTGGGAGGCTATAATTTTGATGGAGGACATACTCGTACCCTGGAATATGGGAAAAGAACCACATCCAAATAATCGAAATCTAGAATTTTGTTCTTATCATCTTTTTCATGGTCACACAACAAACAACTGCAGGAATGTAAAAAGAATCATTTTGAGGATGATAGAACAGGGAAAATTAAACCATTTTTTAAGAGATCATCCACAGTCTCAGCAACTACCCCTGGCTCTAGAAATTATTAGTGTAAATACAACAAAAGGAGGAGAAAAATTTGTGATAGAAGTAGGAGCAAAAGCGAAGAATCTATCTTGTAACTCCATCATACATTCATGCAAGACTATATAATACTTCCACGATAATGTTTTAAGCAGAGTCTTTGCGAGAGATACGGATGGAAGAGAGATAATGAATATTGCAAAAGCGCCGCCATTAGAAGAGTGGCAAAAGAAGACTATTTATTTCACTGCACAAGAAGTACCTGAGCTTGGCGAGATGCATGACAACCCACTAGTGGTAAGATTAGAAATAACCTTAAATCAGATAGAAGAGGAAGATGAAGAAAATGAGGATAATGAAGCTGAAGATTCTTGGGCCATTAACAGAGTTCTAATTGACACTGGAAGCTCAGTGTATATCTTATTTTATCATACTTACAAAACCATGGGAGGAAGAGATGAGGATCTAATACCATCGAATTATAAGATCTATGGTTTCAATGGTACTGCCAACAAGCCCAAAGGGGAAATTTCAATGCGAATTCCATTGAAGGGAATATCTTCTAAGATTCAATTTTGTGTTGTCGGTGTTGAATCTCCTTACAATGATTTGATTGGACGACCTTGGCTGCATGGGATTCTAGGTGTAGCATCAACTTACCACCCGTGCATTAAATTTCCACATCCCAGCGCTGTTGGAGTCATCAAGGGAGATTGGGTTGAAGGAAAAAAGTGATATGAAATTGATATGGAATCTTGCGAGGAAAGGGATGCGAAGAACAGAAACTGGAAACATAACATCAAACAAAATCAAAGAAGTGAAAGGTTGCTGGTGGATACAGTAGAACGACGAGAAGAAGGAATGCTGCGAAGTCAACATATGCTGAAACCAATAGATGGCGAGCGTCTCGCAGATGGAGAATATGTAGCAAAGCGCAACAAAAAAGCAGAAGCAGAAAATAGTAAGTAGAAAAGGTAAAATTTTTAGATCGTGAAGTATGAAAAATGTATAAATGATTTGTTGAAGAGAATTTTACAAAAATATGTTTCGATTCAATGAAAAAGATGATATTGAAAAATTACACAAGATCTGAAATGCAAAAATAGAAAATCAAAGACTGAAGAAACGCGAATAAAATTTCGCAGAAACATTAGAATGGGACGAATGATTAGTTAAAAGGGTCCCTCCCAAGTTGAATCTATGATCGATTTTTAAGAGGTGAAGTTTGGATCTAAGTTCATCTTTTAGTCGGTGGCGACTTCAAAACATCTCTTTCTACTTTGCAGAGTTGGCCCTCTTACTAATGAACTAGTAAGAAATTATCTCTGCCAGACCCATGTGTACATTAAACATCCACGAACGGATGAGAACATGGACCTCGCCCCATAACAATTATGGACAAAGGAAATAGACCGGCACTCGACCCGTGCATACCAACCCCCGATTTCTACAACAGCTTCATTAGAGAGGCTGTAAATATCTACGAAAAGGACTAACTAAATAAGAAAACACAAAGGAATACATGGATAAAAGAAAAAGAGAAAAATTTCTTACCATAAAGTTGATCATTCGCAGCTTGGAGACTAGAAACCTTATCTTGCAAAAAAGAGAGTTCAGTTTCTAATCGTTTGATATTCTCATGAAAGCCAACGGATCCAGATTCTAACTGCTAGCGAAGATTAACAGAATCAGATTTTAATTCTTCATTTTCTTTGCGAAGAGTAAGAGATTCAGACTTTAATTCTTCATTCTCTTTGCGAAGATTAGCGTTTTTCTTTGCGAGAACTGCACGCCTTTTCTCCAAATCTGAGACAACTGCAAAGGAAGCTTTCCCAGCCTGCGAAATAATGCAGCGAATTTCTGAGGAATTAATTTTGAATTTAAGACAAAAATAAAGTGAAGAAAGGTAAAAGTATGAAAACTTACCAAGCTATTGAGAGAATGCAATTTTTTTGGAGATATAGATCTTGAGACCCCGCGAATAGATTCATTGTCCTTTAAGATAGGAGCATCACAAATAGCAGCGATAAACTTCCAAGCATAGATCAGAGGAGTATCACCAATTGTATGCATAGTATTGATAAAAATGCCAGATAAATGAGCCATAGATGATTCAGGTTGTGCAGGTTCTTTTACGGAATAAATATCATTATTGTCACTAACATTGTCGTCATCATCATCATTGTCACTGGAACTCTCACAATCTTGAGGAGTAGAGGGAGAAGGAGATGGAACTTTCCACTTCTTTAAAGGAGGATAAGCAGTATTTTCCTTGAATGTAGCACCTTTACCTTTGCCTTTTACCCTTGCTCTTCGCAGTTCTGGAGGGTTCTTCTATCTCATCAATAGCCTTCAAACACAGATAAAGATAAGAAATATAGGCAACAATATATTGTTAAGAGTCTTAAAAGAATATGTCTTACTTCATCTGTGATTGATTGAAAAGCTGATAAAGTGCTAGGCTTCCTAAACTTCTGGTAGTTCGCTTTTAGCCTCTTAATCTGGAAGTTTCACAGACATAAAAAATATTGGGATGAGTAATGAAAATATATGTAAGAAAAATAGTAGTAATGATTCAATCAAAAGGTGGAATTATACCTCATCATCCCATTTAGGCCATTTGAATACCCATGGATGGTATTCTGCGACATTCACAAGTAATACATGAGAACCAAAAATGTATGGACCCTCTAGAATTAAAGGGAAGACACACCATTTGTTATCATTAGAATAACGCGGAGAAGAATTATCGCCAAGATGCCAGCCAATGTATTGCATGAGTAATTGATCAACAACAACATTTTCTCTCTTGTGTAAGCGAACACCCCAACAAGTGTTGTCTTTCTTCATAGGGATTATTTCATAATTCGTGAAGAAGTTATCAACAATGTAGTTCGCAGGAACAATCGCAACATCTTTGAATTTTGGATTTTTAACTTCATCAGTATAGAGAGACCCCTTGACAGCACCACGGTTGGTGAACTCGAGTAAAAGACGAATGCAGTCTCCACTTAGTTGATATACATCTCACAAAAATTTCGCATGAGAAAGAATTTCATAAAACAATAGGAGTTCAGGATTATAGAGGGGAATAAGAAGACCAGCTTCAAGTTGTCCTAGCGAGACTATGATTTTCTCTTGATTGCAGGGATAATTAACAAATAACTTGGCAGTGAGCTCGGACTTAGGGCTTTGACCAGGAATACGAGATAGAGTAAAACATTTATCTTTAAGCTTCTTCTGCATCTTTTCGAAGGAAATCTCGTTCTTACGACCGGCTGGAGCCATTTTTTAGTATGGGAATGAAGAATAAAGTAAGAGTTTGAAAAGATAAAAGTTACAGTAGCAGGAGAGCGGAATTTACGGAAGAAAAACGAAAAAGGTTGCAGAGAAAATTTGTAGAGAAAATAAGAAAGGAGGTAAAAAAGAAGAATAAAGAAGAATGAAAAGGGGATATATAAAAAGAAAAATACTCGAAAAGATAAACGCATTTAAAGCGAAGATTAAATATGAACGGTTGGAACGCAGCGATTGAAAAGGACGTGTCAGAAGCTGAATGGAAGAAAGGATGTAGTGAATGTGGTGAAGAAATGAAGAATCGTGTTAGTACAGAGAATATGAAAAGGTGAACAGTTGCGGCAGCTTGAAAATAATTTCTCATGACATTCTTTTCTTCGCAGAGAAGACATGAGAAGAGGCAAGATATAGGATCAGATAATCGCCATAGCAGTGCTCTTGAGAAATTTATAAACAACATTTCTGCGAGTTCTTCAACTACACTCTGCGAGCATTGTAGACTGACTCAAAGAATGACGTAACGGATGACGGTGGCAGAAACACAGGGAGAGCATTACAACCAATGCGAGAGTATCGCGAGTCAAATCCGAAAATAAGGGATAACTTAGTTTTCATCCACTATGTAACTATCCTATATAAAGAGAATTAATAGACTCAGAAGAGAGAGATCATTTTTGGAGTTTGGAGAAAGTTTTGAGGAGAGAGAAAGTTCTTGTGAGCGATTGTATTCTTGATTTCTTCCATTTCTTATAACATTTCTGAGAATTAATCAATAAAGTGTTGTTCTTAATCTTCAAATATGTGTTGATAATTGTGAATTCTTGTGAGGGGTGTAGTATAGGAATTCCTGCAACTACACTGAGAAATCAGTAAAGCTAGGTGTATTTGTGCCGTGACTTTTGTGGTTTGTACTAAGGGGTTGGATACGGTTCAAATACTGAGATGAAAGCGGAACATGGAATTCAAGTTACAGATACAAGTATTTTCTTGGCCAACAAAACAAGATTAGGAAACATGGGACTTTACCCAATTAGATTTTGCAGGAAGATATTGAAGCTATAAAAGAGACTCAGCCTACAGAAAAGAATATCTCATACACCTTCCGCTGCCGCAACCCTAGTTTAAGCGAGCTTTAACTCGCTGAACATCCATCAGACTTGCACTTCACCTGCATACCCATTCTATCTGCATACATCTATACCACAACACAACACCACTTCTATATATCAAACATCCACAGTACTATTCCACCATCACCTGTACTTCATAGCATCATCACCTACTTGCATTCCCATAACATCTATCTGCACATCAACAGAGACTCCTACGCAAGCTACATCACCAATTCACCTTGCTACCAACACCGCTGCCATTTTATCTCCAACTCGAGGATTTATCTGTGTGTATCTACAAAGACAACAAGCAACATGCCAATTTAGTCCGCTTCTATCTGTGCTGCAACTGCACCATTCTTCTATCTAGATTGGATCGCGCTTTCCACTTCGCCACCACAAATACGTTGTCATCAGTCCATAAATTTCACCACCACTATCTCACATCATTACACCTCAACTACCATCTGCTGTATTGGTTTGCTTGTTTAAAAGTTATTCTTGTCGTTTATTTATCTTCTATGAACTCCAGTAGCTAAGTATCTTGATTAGAGACGATTTTGGTGTCCGAACATGAATTCGAATTGATGTTTAAACTGCCGGTTTTTTCGAAATTGTTTTGTTATTGCTTATTCCTTACCATGCCAAAAGTGTTTATGAATTATTCTTGAATCATTTAATACAAGTAGCTCTATATGAATATTGACGATGGGATTTTGTTAAATATTCGTATGTATTGAATGACACTAGTAGATGAGTCGAGCTTTTGTATTTGTCACTAGGAATATCCTATATCACAGAACTTAATGCACTTGTTTAAGTCATACCTAGAGAGTGCACTTCTAGGTTACCCGAATGAGTAGAATCCAGTAGTCGAGCGCTTCCATGTCCGGTGAATTCATGAGATTTCAGGATATTTGAGCGGACTAAATATTCTAGGTTATTAGTAATGGCTATTTTGCAGAAACATAGCTATGCCAATAAGATTCACGTTTTGTGATTGAGAAAGAGTCTTTGATCATTCCCATCCCTATATTTGCATTTATTTATGCTCATAGTCTTGCATTATTCTCATTCAAAAATTGAATTGACAAATTTAGCTCAACTCTCCCTTAGGAACGAACCTACTTATCTGTATACAACTAGTTAGTTTAAAGAAAAGTAATGAAAATATTATTTACGAGTTGACACCTCGTCAAAATTGGCGTCGCTGCCGGGGAGCAATCGGTAGTTTGAGTTGTTATTTAATTTTCTATTTTTACATTTAGTTTTCATTATAAGATTTTATTTCTTTATTTCTTTTAGAATCTTATTTTCAGGTACAATAAATCACTCGTTTTGCGTGTGCATAATTGGTAACAAGAGGTAAGTCTCTAAACGAATTGTGTGCATAACTTTTCAAGATGAATCCTTTTGGTTCACAAGACCATGCATATTATGGTAATAGTTCTGATTTTCAGTCTCACTCTTACAATAGCTTCCAACCATATGTGGGATACAATCAAAATCAATCGTTTATCTATGATGACTATTATACAAGACCTTGTGATTATTCCCATATATCGCAGCAACCTTATGGAGGTTATGTAAGAGGATACTCAAAAGTATGGGGGGATAGTTATACTTCTCATAAGTTCCAATCTAGTTTCATGTAGATGTTTGAAGAATTCAAGGATCTGCAATGTACATGGAACCAGGTGAACTCAACTCCCAACGTGTAGAGTTTCGTACCAAGTGAAACATATGATAGTATATTTTGGCCTGTCCCAATGGGAAGAGACGTGATCTAGAGAACCTATTGTGAATAGTAGCGGAAAATATGTTAACATAAAGAAACTCTTTAAACAATATGACCAATTGGAAGAAGAGGGAGCAACGGAAGAGACTCTTCAAGAAATATCTAGGGCCATACATATGGAGGTTAACCGCCGTGTATATAATAGAGAGGATCCCCAAGAAGAAGATTCCAAGGATGATGAACCTTTGGAAAATATTGATACTGATTGTGCTACTATCTCAACTCATGATCATAATGATCATTCTCATATTCAAAAGGAAGAAGTTGAGTCTAGAAACACTACAATTATTGACGGTTAAACTTATGTTGTGTGTGAGAGCGATGATACAAAAGACGAGGGTACCCAAATATATCTCTATCTAAAACTTTTCCACCTATAAGTCCTTTCTCCGAAAGTGATTGTCTATGGACTGAGTCGAGACAATAGAACTAATCGGTTCACACTTCGTATGATTGTCTATGGATACAAGATCGAGACAATACAACAATGAAGTATGATTACTTGATAATAGGTTTGGACTTAACCAAACACTATAGGATTGCTATCAAGTAATTAGGAATTAACGTTTGTGTATTTTACTTCTAATTATAATAAATCAATTATGATTGCGAAAATAGAAAAGTAAAAGACACAGCAAGATTTTGTAATAAGTCGTGCACCTGGAATAATTCTTTTGATTAGTATTACAAACAGTAAAGGAACAACAAATATGTTCGGTAACAACTCTTTTCAAACAACGTGATATGAGTTTGACAAAAGGCTCTTCCGTTTATCCCAATAAACTCCTTTGTCAGGTTCTTAGATCAATCTATTCAACAACAACCAAAGTAATTGTTTAGACTATGCAATCAATACTCTTAATCACAAAGAAATGTATTGATGCCGATCTACATAACTAATCAATCCAATATATCAAAATATAAAACGATTATAGTTGGATGCCTAGCCGATCAAGTTTTGTGCATACCAAAGATTATGAACTCAAATAAGAAATCTTTTTTGTCTTCAAATCTTCTTAGATCTTTAATAAACACCTGCACACAAATAAGTTGAATTTCTTGTGATCAATCACACATAGAGCGGAATCTGTTAACGATAGATTATCACAAGACGTCTTTATATCTACAAACAGTCTAAATATCCCCGTCCATACTTCGATCTAGTTTGAGTAAATCTTATATCAGAAGAGAAGATTCTCAAGCATAAACAAACTAGGTGCAATCAAAGTTCAACAATCGTTAGACAATCAAGTCAATTGAAAACTAATAATAAACTGCAATTATATAGTTTCCCACCAACGGTAAGAAGTCTTTAAAACGAGCGGTCATAAGAGATTTTGCCTAATTAGGGTACTTTCCTCTCCGAATAGACGGCTCCAACAGTAACAAAACAACTAGGTAGTTTTGCTGGCTCTGAGCTCAAAATGCAAACTTCAATATTTATAGACCAAAGAAGTTTGGACACCAAGGAATTTCCAAAACTGAATATTCTCAAATATATGCAATAAATGCCCAAATGCGTTTTCATAATTCCTGGAAATGCTCGGTCCAAATATTTACCGAAATCTCAGTAAAAAATCTCCAATTAGTAAATGCACATTACCAATTTTTATTTTCTAAAGATATGCATTTAATTGTTGGAAATTAAAAGCATATAAAACTAAAAACCTTAATTAAAAGATTCTTAATTTATTTCGATCCGGGATTCTCCTTTAGTTATGAAGAAATATCTTTGAACAATAATAGATAAGAATTACTGCACATGTTCAAAGTATGTCGACATGTTTACTTTGTAAATCCTTTTTCATATTTACAATCTTGGAACCAATTTTCCACACTTTCAAACGAGTTTAGAATTGGTTCATCTGATTTCCAAGAACTATGTGATTGATCAAAAACATTCAATCACCATTCATGGGTTTAACGGTTTTACCAAACACAAAGTTAGGTTCTACCTCCAAGTGGCTACTAGGATAGGTCACAATAATTTCCAAAACTTTGTTAACTAAGTACCAGGATTGGTTACCACTATTTATGGTACTTACTTGTGATCGGTTGCACAAGTTATAGGATTGGTTGCACCCATTACTAGAACATGTTAACCTACTACAAGGATTGATTACACATCTTGTGATTAGTACCACCAAGTTCTAGGATCGGTTACCCAATGACTAGGAATGGTCACACCAATTACAAATATCAATCATACCATCTCAGGTGATTACTTAAGATTGGTTTCACTAATAAAAGTCATACCGATACAGAAGTTAGGAATTGTGAATAGTTTTACCAAGATACATAAAGGTTATATTAAACACACATATTGGTAATCCAAAGATTTGCAATGAACAACAATACTAATAAGCCTGGCGATTTCCCTTTCGATTCACAAAACAAGTTTATGAATTGTACTTCCTTTAAACGAATGTAAAACATTGTTTCCTAGGACGAAATCTTCACCCATACCCACACATAATCACAATAGCATTCATACGATTATGTCGATGTCTTATATATGAAGTTCAAAAGATAGGCGTTATACTTCGTATTATAATTCCTTAACACTACGTCTAACTAGAGTATAATCATTCACAGCTTCGCAGTTATGTTTTTTATATAGCACGACTTGAAAGATACGTTAGGAATAAAATAGTTCAAGTCAAAATATTATTAATTTCAAGAGGAAGGATGATGTCGTCATTGTAGTTCTTTACTTCTTCACATTCTTCAAGTCTTCAAGTAATACTTGTATGTATCATATCCCAATAAGTTTCTAGATAACCTATACGAAGTTGACTCTAGTAAATAATCAAGCGACTCTTTAAATGAGTTTTGGTTCACTAAAATATAACAACCAAAGTTGACATACCACCGCTTGGTGGGTTCAACCGAGCTATTCTCTAACAATCTCCCCCTTTGTCAATTTTAGTGACAAAACTATTACATCATATGGATAAACAAAACATTCCATTCAAAACTAAATTAATAGAGAATAAATTAAATTTATTGCTGCTAAAAAATGAACAAATAAATTATGCCATAATTATCACAATTAAAAACGAAATTAAGGGCAGAAAAATGTTTTGAAAAATATTTTCAAAAAACAGCAAAAATACTTTCCAAATTCAAGAAACCTCCCAAGACCCCGCTCCCGGACTAATGATATATATATTATTTATATATATATACCCAATCAGTAGGGTGGGGGATTTGATCCTGAGACCTCGCCCTCGAGGACCAAAATTCTTAACCACTGGGCCAAACTCGAATTGTTGATATAAATGTACAAAATAATTATTTTAAAACATATATCCCAACAATCCCCCACTTATATTTTTTAAAAACATTGTGCAAGATCCGTATAGTTATGTGCATAAACAAAGGTATCTTTCGATTTTGAACCTTTACATAGTATTAAATTCTCTGAACTCTGACACAGAGTGAACATATGTCTTTGAACTCTATGGAGGGAACAAATTACTTAATACACACACAACTATACTAAGAGTAAAGTCCTAAATGTCAGCACATTACAACCTTGTGCTCATCCCAGTTTCAATGAATGTTCTAGAGAACTTCCCATGTTCTCATAGAAAGCGTCTACACTTTCTCATTCACATAGGTGAGTCTATAAAAGGTACTCCTGAAGCTTGGTACCCCACTCTATACAGATCTATAGACTTCATTAAGAGTTAAAGAACTCAACCTTAACCCCCTTCTGGATATCATGCCATGGGAAAGATGCATGATTTTATCTCCATATCATTTGTGAATCGTTATTCCCTTTGAACCTATTTCTAGGTGGGTATCCATCACATAATGACTCAACTTCTAGTGGGAAAAAGTCCCATGCCTTTAGAGGTATATAATACCTTTTCTCTAGCTAATCCTTTCGTCAAAGGATCGGCTAACTTCTTTTCCGACCTAACATGATCCACACGTACAACACTAGTTGTGAGAAACTCTCTAACTGTGTTGTGCTTTTGACTCATTCGTCGATTCTTACCGTTATAAAAATAGTTCTGTACATTTGCAATAGCCACGGTACTATAAAAATGGATCATAATAGCTGGTATCGGTCTATCCCATACATGAATTTGAGAAAGCAAGTTTCTCAACCATCTTGCTTCTTCACTAGCTGCTGCTAGTGCTATCAATTCTGACTCCATCGTATATTGAGCCAGAATTGTCTGTTTCTTTGACTTCCAAGACACACCACCACCAGTAATATTAAACAAGTATCCACCAGTGGCCTTGGAGTCATCTGAAAAAGAGTTCCAATCAGCATCGCAATATCCTTCAAGGACTGCATGAAATCTTTTATAGTGTAATCCTAGGTTAACGGTCTTATTAAGATACCGCATAACCCTCTCAACTTCATTCCAGTGTTCCAAACTAGGACAACTAGTAAACCTACATAAAAACCCCACTGTATATGCAATGTATGTGTAAGTGTTAGAGCACTGCTTGGTCGAACTCGCATGTGTTGCTATATCAAGCATGTTTGTCAATGTTAGTGATCAAAACTATAAAGTCTTGATTTCTAGTCTACTATAGCTAAGGTATCGGACTAGGATATAAAGTGTAGTTGAGCTCAAGAACTCCATGGAAATCATCATACAAGACGAAGGACTACTCAAGGAACCAGTGGATCTTCATCGACTAAAACGTATATGGAGACTTGAACTTATCTATCAGTCAAAAGTCTATCTAATCTATCTCCTATCTTAAGACAAAAGTCGTTTTACTATATAGACTAAAGATATGCACATATGACATTTCGTGCTGAGTATATCTCGCCTATCTATCTCTCAAAATGTGTGTTGGTAAAGCTTTTGCTTTAGCCAAGTTCATCTTTTCCTAGTGACGAAAGTTATGTTATGTTTCAATCACTTTGGAAATTTCTCTGACGAAAACTAGTTTGTGAATAACAACTATATGACGTCCTCTGAGAATGTTTCAATGATTGAAATGAGAGTTTAGACAATATAACCATTGGGGGATATAAACATTATTGTGGTAACATATATATGTATAAGTCCTTGGCACTTTAATCGAAGTTTTCGAACTTCGTTGATCAAGTGAAAACCGGAACTTGAGCAGTCAACCCAGTCCACGAACGCAGTCCGCGAACGTGTGTAGTTCTCGAACCCGAGAATTTCTGCTGGAGTTTTAGCTCGGTTTCAGTCCGCAAACTGAGGGAAGTTCTCGAACCCAAGAATTTCTGCTAGAGTTTGTGAACTCCAACCGGTTATGTGAGTCCGCGAACCCAGTCCGCGAACTTGAGTGGTTATGTCTAAAAACGATGTTCGTGAACTTATTTAAATTATCTAAGGAATGCTATTGCAAACCGTGGCTTTATAGTTCATGAATCGATTCGAGTGAATCACATCATTTTTGCTTCAATTGTGTCTTGTGTAGTACATAAGATCTCATAGCAATTGAACAACTCTCTAAGTAGTTCATTTGAGTCATTTGGACTAGTTATGGTGAAGAAGAATATGGTTGATATGAAAGTTATCATTTGGATAACCATTTGGTTAACTAATATTGAACCAACTATTGTACACGTTTGGGTACGGTTATACAAACCCAAAATCGTCAAGTACATGTATGTATGGCAAGCTAAGTTTTCGATCTAACGGTTGAGAAATATTAGCTTGTATCTAATCAGGTTTTCATCTAACGGTGAATATTGAATGCTTTGTTACTAAGCTAACATTGATTGCAAACCCTGATTTGAAAGACTATATAAGGGAGAACTCTAACAACTGGGAAACCTAATCCCCACACATTCTGTGTGATACTAGTTTGCTAAGCTAGAGTCGATTATCCTTTAACCTTTGGTTTTCTTCTTCTAAAACCAGGTTAACGACTTAAAGACTTCATTGGGATTGTGAATCCAGACCGATACTACTTTTATCATAGTTGTGTGATTTGATCTTGTTGTTTCTATCGTACGAGTAAAATTATAATAATTGGCTTGAGATTTCTATCTCCAATAGGCAAGATATAAAAGTAATCACAAACATCTTCGTCTTATCGTTTGTGATTCCACAATAATTTTTTTCGCTGCGTCGATTAAGACTATTGTGAGGTGATTGATAAAACTGAGCTGTTCTTCGGGAATATTAGTCTTGTTTTATTGATTGGTTCTTGGTCACCTTGATTTATCAAAAGACAGAACAAAACTCATAGGTTTATTCATGGGAGACGAATTTATCTATCTTGAAGACTTTTCTGTGTGAGACAGATTTGTTTGATAAAGTCTTCGACTTTGGGTCGTAGCAACTCTTGGTTGTGGGTGAGATCATCTAAGGGAATCAAGTGGGTAGTATCCTGCTGGGATCAGAGGCGTAGGAGCATAACTGTACCTTGGATCAGTGTGAGATTGATTGGGGTTCAACTACATTCCATACCGAAGTTAATTTAGAGTAGGCTAGTGTTGTAAGGGCTTAATGCAGTGTATGTTTAATCTGTACTAAGTCTCGGGGTTTTTCTGTATTTTCGGTTTCCTCGTTAACAAAATTCTGGTGTCTGTGTTATTTCTTTTCCTCATTATATTTTTATATAATTGAAATAATACAGGTTGTGCGTTGTTGAATCGATTAGAATATCCAACCTATTGGTTGTTGATTTAAATCAATTGACACTTGGATATTGGTCTTTGGTACCATCCAAGTTATCTCTCTTTGATTAGACTCGCGAATCATATTTGCTTGAGTAAATCAAACGAGAGATTGAGATAATAAATGCTTGAGTATTTTCTATTGGTTGAGTCTAGTTGATTTTCTAGAAAACAACTTGGAGTTGTCCATACAGATTGCTAATCAAAATATTGGGTGAGGTTGTTAGACCCCCGCTTTTTCAATTAGTATCAGAGCAGGCAAACACGTTTAAGACCTTACAAGTCTGTGTTTGTGGCAATCTGAGTCCGTGGAAAAAATCTCTGTTGCGCATACCAAAATGCCTCCTAAAGCTTTTGATCATGTCCAGTGTCTTGGAAATACCTCAAAGTATTATTCCTTAGTTGATTCTTCCGAATCCCGAGGTAAAAAGAATGTTCAATGTGATAATGACATTACTTCCTCTCATGAGGCATGTGACACTCTGGCAGAAGCTGAAAAGGAGCTCACCATAATTTTAAGACATACAACTGAAGATATTGATTTTAATAATCATGATCAGCTCATTTATGAATTTGAAAAGTCACTTGATTGAGAACGTGAACTCTATATTATCATAAAGTCCATCTCTAAGAATATTGAGAAACTCCTTCAAGAAACTACTCTTCAATGTGAAAAGATTAGTGATTTTGAGGATATTATTAGAGAGGACTCAATTAGAGAAAAACGTTTTCTCTAGATTCAATCATCAGATTTGAACAGACTTCGTGCTGAAAAAGAGAAACTATGTGCATCTCTTACTCTATCCCAGGAACAGTGTAAATCCTTGGAAAAGGAAAACTGTGTCTTAAGGAGAAAATCCTATGTACAAACTAACTCTCGTGATGTTCTGTACAAGATAAAGTATTCTCCAGAAGAAGATTGTGTGAAGGAAAGTTTACATAACTTGCAATCTTCTCATATGGCTATGGAATTTAAACAGGTGCCAGTTATTGATTCTCCTCCTCGAATCCGTACATTTTGTGGGAAACAAAATCACTATGCTATCCATTGTTTTTCAAGAAGGAAACAAATTTCTAAGCTTCGTAATTTACTTCACTTCACTGTCAATGGAACAAAGAGTCAGTCGAAAGATGTCCTGTGATTTCGTCGCAATACGACAATGTCACGGGGCTTTAGTTTCGCAAGAAAATTTAGGCCTGTCATATTGTCGCAGCAAAAATACAAAAGAACATAAAGTTAAGGCAACGTCAATGGGTTTCTACATGAAGTGTAGAAACGTCATGCGATTTTGTCGCAAAGAATTAAGATGGCAAAATAAGACCTTTACTTAGGAAGGCAAAATTAGACCACATGATAAAACAATTTTTTTATAAAGTACCAATCATTTTTCATGCAGATCATATATCACAAGAAAGATAATGAGAGGCAAGTATGGGAATTAATAAGCAAGATATCATTATCTTTCTCGCAAGCTCTTAAAATACCAAAAGTGATCCAAAGTACATCGTTCGCAAGAAAAGAAAAACAAAGAATAATTCAAGAAAATAAAGCTAGAACTCAGACTTCAATATCCTTTTCGCAAACTTTATCTTCTTCGCCAGCCTTATCATCTCCACCAGATTCATTATCTTTTCCAGTATTTTCCTTATTCTGGTCGACTCCAGCTTCTTCCTCATTTGGCTTATCACCAGCAGTTCCTTCTTCAATAGGGATTTGTTCTTCTTCTCTTAAATCTTCTTGGGAAGCACCATCTTCACCACTTTCATAATCAAAGTCACTATCGGCATCACAAGGAGTTTTATCTTCATCTACTTCCATAGGTTTGATTGATACAGGAGAAATAGATTTGGACAGCAAAATCTTATTCACAAGAACTTCAGCACTAAGATGATATTGGCGAAGGAAAGCTCTATCACAGTTTCTAATCTCCATGTCTTTGAAATAAGCAAGATAGTCATATTTTATTTCTGCTAGATCGCGAGAAAGGACAAGGTGAGCATCAAGTAAACCATTTTATTTGCGAACCTTGGAAAGTTTAGAATCTAAAATAGAAATGGAAGAACGAAGATTTTTTTCAGATTCTGCGAAAAATAAGAACAAATATTATTTGGGCGAATACTTCGCAAGAGAATATTGCAAGGAAATTTAACAAAGAAAAAATGGCTGAGGAAGTCAAAATGACTACCTTCCTTTTGCGAAATTAGATTTTGAGTTAGTGCCAAGCAAGTATTTTCCTAATGATTCATTGCATCATCAAACTTATCTCCAACTAAACCCTTCAGGCGAGACTTTAGATTTTTTTCTTTAGAAATGAGGAAAGGATTTTCCATCGCAAGAGTGGAATAAGATTCTTCTAATTTGGAGTATTGTTCTTTGAGCTAACTTGCTTTTACACTTAAAGTTATCCTACCTTGTATAAGTGTATTTTTCTCAGCAATAGATGATTCAGTTACTTCTTTAAGTTCATTTTTCGGCGAGAGAAGAGATTGTTCTTGATTATCACACACTTTTTGAAGAACACTTAATTTATGTGAAGAGTTCGCTTCTCCTGAGATAGAGTTCTGTTTTCATCTAATAAAGCTTCCATCTCTAAGTTTGCTTTAGTCAAAGAATAAGAGAGGCGATATATTTCGCTACTTAATGAGTTTTTCTCCTGAACTAATTGAGTGTTCTCTTTGGTAAGATTATCTATTTGATCAACATAATATGTATGAAGATTATCTAATCGGTTATATTGATCCATCCAAATATCTCTATCAATGCGAATTTCTTCAGCGATAGATTCAAACTAATATCTCTCCATTATTCGTTTCTGGTTTAAAGCTTTCCAAGTTAAGAACATGGAAAGAAAAAATTTGTTAAGAGGAAAGTTAAGAACGAAGATAAGAAATTTATACCTTTTAATTCATCATTTTTCTTGCGAAGAAGTTCGCAGTCCAAAGAAGCGTTTTGAAACTTCTGACTTTCAAGGCGAAGATTCTCCTTCAAAACTTCGACTTATTTCTCTAAGGATGTTTGCAAAACTATCCTATCATAACCAAAATATTTACCTAAGATTTCGCAGACACCAGATTTGACAGGGTCCACAGATGATTTCTTGACATCGACTAAAATATCAGATAAAACCTTGAAGGCAATATCCACTCCATCCTCAGTTTCCTTATAAAAAGGGAGAGACTCAGATGAAGAAGCAGCAATAATAGAAAGTTGATGATCATCATTCTTTGTTAAAGAGATGTCATTTGAGGGTAAAATGTGAGGCAGATCAATGGTTGATATTATGGTGGAATGAATTTGAGAAATATTGGTCACAAGGGAGGAAGAGATTTCATTCGTAATAGGTTTTTCAATGGGAACTTCATCCACAGAAGGATTAGTTAAAATATCAAATCTTATTACGATGTTTTCGCAAACAGGAAGTAGAGGATCAGTTTGCGAAGAAGAAATTGAAAGACCAAGTTTGGGAGAAAAAAAATGGAAGTTTCAACAGTTTTAGGTTGGCGAGATTTCTTGGTAGGTTTAGTGGCATCTCCATCACCCTGCGAATCACAACTCAGATAAGAAACAGAGGAAACAATATTGTTATTAAAAAGATCCATGTTTCTTACTACCTTGTCATTCGCAGACTTTCTTTTTCTCGCAGGAACCTTGAGTTGCGAACTTTTAAGAACATTAGGGTTTTGAACTGTAAATTTAGTATTGAAAGTGCTTTTGCTGAAACAAAAACAGTATGGGAATTACACAAAGAACAAACAAGATGAGTTCAGTAAAACAAAATCAATTTCAGCAAAATCAAAATCAAAAGAAGAAAAAGAAAAACTAACCTTGGTGATTCCATGAAAGCAGAAAAGAGCAGTAGCAGGAAGATGAATTTGATAAAAAAAGGAAAATTGCAGATGATGAAGATTTGCAGAGGATATGAAGATGAAGAAGATGAAGACGAAATAAAAGAATAAAATTATCTTTCTTCCAGATCCCTCTTTAAAGAGGCAAAATAAGATGACCGGCTAATGTTAAACGTGCCGGTGAATATGAGAATATTTAGCACGTGTAAACAATTATGCTTAATTCACGGAATATTGTCGGTAGGAAAATATGAAGAAAGAGAAGGTGAAGAATTGCGGCATTTTGAAGAATAATTTCTCATGACATTCTCCCCTTCGCAGAGAAGACATGAGAAGAGGCAAGATGTAGTATCTGAATATCGCAAGATGGACACATTTGCGAGGTTTGGTTAACAACACATTGCGAGCATCGCAGAATGATTTGAAGAATGACATAACAGATGACGATGGCAGAAACATAAAAAAGTGTGGTGACTCTGCGATGTTTAAAGTGTTTGCGAAGATTAACAATAGAACTCTTGCGAGAATATCGCAACTCAGATCCAAAATTAAAGGACATATTAGCTGTCATCCACTATGTAAATCCCTATATAAAGAGTTGAACAGGCGTAAGGAAGAGAGAGATCTTTTTTTAGTGTTGAGCAAGTCATTAGGAGAAAGAAAGTCCAGAGCGGTTGTTAATTCTTTAGCTTTATTTTCTTTTCGTCTTTTAAAATTTGGGAGATTAATCAATAAAAGTTATGATTGTTGATCTAAAATAATTTGATTGTGTGAATTCTTGTGAGGGGTGTAGTGTGGGATTTCCTGCTACTACATCACAAGCAGTTGGTTTGGTTAGTCATTATATGGCTAACCCTAGGAGAGCATATTGGTATGCGGCGAAGGGAATTTTGAGATATCTGAAAATGCGGGGGTCTAACAACCACACCTAACAATTTGTTTGGAAATATGAGAGGAAGTACTCCAATATACTTTCTAGAGAATCAACTAGACAGTCAGACTCAATCTAGAGAAAAGTATATACAAGAGTTTATATCTCTAACGCTTAATTCAATCTGCAATTAGCAAATAGAAATTTGCAATTCCGATTGAATATAAGAGAAGTAACTTGAACGATACCAAAGACCAATGTTCAAGGATAAATCAATTTCAATCAACAAGCAAATGTTGGATTTCCTAATTGATCGATACAACGCGCAACCTGTGATATTTCAATTATATAACAAAATATAATGCGGAAAAGAAAGAACACAGACACCAGAATTTTTTTAACGAGGAAAACCGCAAATGCAGAAAAACCCCAGGATCTAGTCCAGCTTTGAACACCACATTGTATTAAGCCGCTACAGACACTAGCCTACTACCAATGAACTTCGGATTGTACTGTAGTTGAACCCTAATCAATCTCACACTGATTCAAGGTACAGTTGTGTTCCTTACATCTCTAATCCTAGAAGGATACTATGCACTTGATTCCCTTAGATGATCTCACCCATAACCAAGAGTTGCTACGACGCAAAGTTAAAGAATTGTTAAAAAAATCTGTCTCACACAGAAAAGTCTATTAAAATAGATAAATCTGTCTCCCACAAATACCTATGAGTTTTGTTACATCTTTTGATAAATAAAGGTGAACATGAACCAATTGATAAACCGGTCTTATATTCCCGAAGAACATCCTAATATTATCAATCACCTCACAATAATCTTAATCGATTAACGAAACAATATATTTTGGAATCACAAATGATGAGACGAAGGTGTTTGTGATTACTTTTCTATCTTTCCTATCGGAGATATAAATCTCATGCAAATCTTATGATTGCACTCACACATGATAGAAACATCAAGATCAGGTCACGCAACTACAGAGAAAATAGTTGGGCCTGGCTTCACAATCCCAATGAAGTATTTAAGTCATTAACCTATGGGGTCTCGTGAGAAACCTAAGGTTAAAGGAGAATCGACTCTAGTTTATGCAACTAGTAACACACAGAAGTGCGGGGATTAGGTTTCCCAGTTGATAGAGTTCTCCTTTATATAGTTTTCAAATCAGGGTTTGCAATCTAAGTTACATTGGTAACAAAGCATTCAATATTCACCGTTAGATGAAAAACCTGATTCAACCAAGCTAATATCTTTCAACTATTAGATCGAACTTAGCTTGTTATACACAAATGAAATGTACCCTCATTTAGGTTTATATAACCGTACCTAAACATGTACACCATGTTGGTTCAATAATAGTTAACCGAGGTTAGCCATATGAACACTCTCATATAAACCTTGTTCATCTTAACCATAACTAGTTCAAATGACTCAAATGAAACTATTTATAGAGTTGTTCAATTTCTATATTCTCATAGAAGTATACAAGAACACAATTGAAGCAAAATCGGTTCGATTCACTCGAATAAATTCATGAATATTATATCCACAGTTTGCAAAGATTGCATTACTTATTATATAAATGTTTAAGTTCATGTACACAATGGATTTTAGAACTTTAACCTTCAAGTATGCAAACGGGTACGCATACTCGAAATACTCGGACCAAGATTGGGTTTTGCCAGTACGCAAACGGGTACGCGTACTTCCAATCCCAGCATAAATATTCAGACATGAACCTTATGCCAGTACGCGAACGTGTGCGCATACTTAGGTTCCCGGATTTCTCAAGCCAACAGGTACGCATAAAATGGTTCCCGGACATGGATTACATATGTGCAAGAGTACACAACATGTCATATCCAATAATGGTTAAGTGTTCTAAACTCTTATTTTAATCATTGAAACTTTCTTAGAGGATGGAAATATCCGTTTTCACATACTATTAGCATCAAAGGAATTTCCCATTTATTGAAATAATCATAACGAAACATTCAAAGTCTACACCAAATGATTGTATCACACAAACCATGTACGATGGTACTCGGAAATTTTCACATGATCATCTTTGAATTGTGTTAAGAATATAAGATGAACTTGGTCGAAGCGAAAGCTTTCCAACACAAATTCCAAGAAATTTGTAAGCGAGTTAAACTCATCTCGAAATCTCAAATGTGTATAATAGAAAACTATATCGTAACACGACTTATGTCTCAATATAGGAGATCTATAAGTAGAGTAGAAATCAAGGCTTATTGTTTTGATCACTAACATTGAAAAACATGCTTGAGATAGTAATGCATGCGAGTTCGGCCGATCAGTGCTCTAACAATCTCCCCCTTTGTCAATTTTAGTGACAAAACTATCAATACATATGGATTACAAAATAAATAAAACTTTATAGCTTCTCACCTAAATGCTTGATCTCATTGGCATCTTCAACATGACTCGAAATCTTCGTCACTTCCAAGTACTCCATGATTCTAAACGTGTTCAACTCAGCATCATAGTTGTTGAGGATCCGTAGCGATAACAATGAGAAAACAAATGGTCTCAATCATTGTTATACAATGTCATAGTATCATTAAACAACATCAAAGTTCAATTGTATCACAACTTTGAAAACAATACTATGGTGATATGTATCACTCCCCCTTAGTCAGTACTTCATCTCGGCATGAAAACCACTCCCCTTACATAATGATCCGTAAACAATATGTATTTGTAGTATGAAACTACACATTAATTCTCCCCATTTTTGTCAATATAATTTGGCAAAGGTACGAAAACTAGTGGGATCCTCATAAAATTTTCATAGAGATACTTCATGACCAAAAGAGAATAACATACCAACTTATTTAGATGCAATCATATAGCCAAAGCTAAATGCATTCATCAAGGAATTTATAAAGATACGAGATAAATCCTACAATATTCCATAGCCGCACCCCCCACAAATATTTGGAATTAAGAACAAGTTCAAAATGAACTCTCCCTCATAAAATGTCATTCCCGAAAGAACAACAAGAGTGGCCTTACTTTTACGAGAAAATAAGGATTTTTAAAGAATAATAGGACACTTAGTAAAAACACATTTACTAGAAACAAATGCAAAATTGAAAAAACACTACTCTAGGAATTCCAAACTCAATTTACCAACAGATCGAGATAAGCGCAGTGGCAAGAGTTATGGAAGACTAATGAACCAGAACAACACCAATATACTACCGTAAGTGTTGAAATATAGCAGTGTCTAACGATTTGGTGAGAATATCATCCAATTGTTATTCGGAAGGCACAAATTCCATATTAATGATACCATTTTCATAAAGATCTCGAATAAAATGATACCTTATGTCAATGTACTTAGTTATTGAGTGCTCAACAGAATTCTCAGTTATACGAATCTCATTTGAGTTATCACAAAAGATCTTTATTATTCCAGAGTCAATCCCATAATCAGCAAGCATTTGTTTCATCCATAGATGTAGTTGCAGGAAAACCTACACTACACCCTTGATAAGAATTTACAGTAATTAACACATATTTGAAGATTAAAAACAACACTTTCTTATTTGATTATCAGAAACATTTACATGGAATGGAATAAATCAAGAACACAACCACTCTCTTGAACTCTCTCTCTCTCTTCAAGACTTTCTCAACATTCAAAAATACATCATCCCCTCTTTGAACCTACTGGGTCTCTTTATATAAGGTAATTACATAGTGGATGACAGCTAAACTGTCCTTTAATTTCGGATCTAACTTGCAATATTATCGCAGTAGTTATAATGTCAATTCTCGCAAGCGTTGTAACCATCGCAGGACAATCATGCTCTTCTCGTGTTTCTTCGTTCGTCGGCTATTACGTCACTTTTTAAATTTCTTTGTGATATTCACAAAGTGTTGTTGAAGAACTCGCGGTGGTTCTTGCAGAAGTGTTGTTAATATTGGAAGAGTATTATTATGGCTATATTGTGGTCCTATATCTAGGGTGTAGTGTAGGTTTTCCTGCAACTACAATAGAAGTTGAGAACAACATGAGCCTGCAACAATATATTCTGTTTCACATGTTGAGAGAGAATGTGAATTTTGTTTCTTGATATGCCAAGCTACAAGATTCAACCCTACATAGTAGAAACCCCCCGATGTACTCTTCATGTCTTCCATACATCATTCCCAATCAACATCTAAATAGGCAGTAAGATCAGTGTTACGCTTAGTCTTATGGGCTAGATATTTAGCTACTATATTGGCCATCCAAATCAGATAGAGCAACCTCCTAACCCCTATGGGATGGCCAATCTAGCAGCTAGGTTAGCAGTCCATGTCATCTGTTAGCGCCGAACTGTTCGGCATTGTTGGTTACTTTTTGAGCGCCGAACCATTCGGAATTTTGGTTACTTTTTGAGCGCCGAACCGTTCGGCATTTAAATCTCAGCCGTTAGATGTTTGTGATTTTTGTGAAAACCGAACCATTCAGGGTTTTGGTCACTTTTTGTGCGCCGAACCATTCAGCATTTCAATCTCGCCGATAGTGCGACTTCGAGCAAATGCTAGGAGAGAGAACTCTCCGCTATCACTATTAACTTTTTTCCAACACTTATTTTTTGATTTGCAACACTTTTTGGCCAATCTAGCACTCAAATCTAGCCCATAGGGGTTAGCCTTAATATCAAAATCATAGGAAATACCATACCCGACAGTGTGATTAATGTAGCGTATGATCCCTTTTGTAGCTGCAAGATGAGATTCCTTTGGATTCGCCTGAAACCTAGCACAACAACCAACACTAAAAGCAATATCAGGTCTAGTGGCTGTGAGATATAAAGGACTTCCAATGATAGATCGATAAAGTTTTTGATCCACATTTACACCTTTCTCATCTCGACGTAGTTCACCAGTGGTAGGCATAAGAGTTAGTTTTGGAGTTGACTTATCAAGGCCGAATCTTGAAACAATATCTTTCGCGTATTTCACTTAAGATAATTTTTTTTTCTTCTAAATCATTAACTTTATTGCTCAAAATTTTATCCAAAGGTCACAAAAAATCAACCAAGTTTAAGGATAATTATTGAAAAGTAAACTAAACATTTTTAATACAGAGATTTTACATTCATCAATGTTTCTAGGAAAATCTGAAGTAAATATCTTCTTCATTCTCCAATTTTCTAAGGAACTTGTAGTTGCGTCTTATCTCACAACTACACCCTCAGTAGAATCCATTAATTTGATATGATGATCTCAATTATTTGATGTGAAGATAAAGATTAAAGTACTAAAATTGTAAAAGAGACACAAAGATTTTTACGTGGTTCGATCAATGTGATCTACATCCACGGTTCTTCACTAGTGATTGTATGTAATTACATGATTTTACAATTGAGACTCCATTAAAGAATATTTGGAGCTCTAGAATTTTGGGGAAGAAGATGATAAAGAAAAATAAATCTCTCCTAAAATTTTCTCCTCTCTCAAAATGTCTCCCTCCTTCTTCTCATGCCTAAATGGCTATTTATAGGATCTTACAAAATGTTGACAACTAAACTATCTCTCAACTTCGGACTTGAGAATTATCCCGCGAACCTTCGCAATATACCTCGCAAATATCTTGAACCTTCGCAAATATTATTGTTGCGTCATTAATTGTTCGCAAGAATAATAATGCTGCGAGATTCTTCTCCTACAGAACTGAGGCTTTTCATCATAATATTGTACTACACCTTTGTTTAACAAAGCACCCTTTTTTGCCATTTTATATGCAGAGAAGTTTACTTCCATGTATGAATGTTTCAGACTAATGCGTGGTATCAGTTTCTTTAATCTTTCCCATCTTCTTTTTATAATCCATGGCACCTTGTTTGTTGAGAAAGCAAATTTAACTGCATTTAAATCTAACTAGAAACATACCTCCTGAAATAGCTTGCTCACAACTCAATCTCCTGCAACAATAAGGCCATCACTTCTGCTAAGTAATTTGTTGCTATTCCCAATCCACCTGAAGCAGATCCAACACATACACCTGAACTGTATCTTGCAACAAATCCCAGGCCTGCAACTCCTGGATTTCCCTTGGATACTCCATCACGTCATATTAGTACTTTATTAACCATTGGCAGTTTAAAGAAACATTGTACAACTCTTGTAGTTTTTGTTTGAATCCATGATATTCCAAAGAATAAAAGTATCTGTAAATCATACATTGTCCCCCATATTTTCCCTTTCATTCTTGTACTACATTCACCTATAAGTTTCATTATTCTGTGCTTGAATTTTTCCACATCAGGACTCATGTCTTCATGAATCACAGAATTTCTTGTAAACCAGATTTCCACCATAGTGTTGAAAATACTATTGTACCATATTTCTCTTATTGTTGAGATTTTACCTCTGGTTACTATCATTACATCCTCAAAGCATTTTGGAGTAATATAATGAAAAATTCCACTTAGCTAATGCCATATTTGTGTACTAAAAGTACAATGCCAAAGTATATGATCCATTCTATCTTGATCTTTGACACATAAGTAACACTTTGAAACTATTGAAAAAACTTTTTTCCTGACTGCTTCCTCTGTTGCGCATGCACCTCTTAATATTTTCCATTAGTTGCTTGATGTATATGGATACACACAAGGGCTCCATATTTGCTTTTCCCATGGCACATTAGCATATTTCTTCCTTATCATTTGAGCTGCACCAGCCACTGCAAATTTACCAGTTATATCATGAGTCCACACTTTCTTATCTATTTCATTCATTAGAGTTGGAAATTCACTTACATTAAAGTAGTGTAGCATAGGAGCAGGAATTTTCCATTCACCATCTTTAATAAGATCTGTTAATTTAAGCTTAGCATGATGTTTTAAATAATCATCCTCAGCATGCCTATCAATTAAGGAATAATCTTTTATCCATTTATCTTTACACACAAATATATTTATGCCATCACCCACCATCCATCTGCTGCCTTCATCCATTTATGTTAAAACCCATTTCAATCCTGGCCATATAGAAGATTGCTTATAATATTGGATCCATTCTCCATTTTTATCTTTATATTTAGCCCTCATGAATAGAGTCCATTCTTCATCTACATTTTCTATCTTCCATAACAGTTTCATCAGCAAAGTTTTGTTCATGATTTCTAATCTTCTTAGACCCAAACCTCCCTCTTCCACTGGTGCATTTATTTCATCCCATTTAATGGTAATCAATTTCTTCACATGTGGATCACCTGACCACAAAAAATTCCTGATAATTCTTTCACAAGTTTGAGTAACTGTCTTTGGGAATTTATACAAAACCATAGTGTAAATTGGAATACTACATAAAACATGTTTCACAAGGGTTAGTCTTGCTGAGAAAGCTAATAAATTGCCTATCCAACCAGCTAGCATTTTTTGTATCATCTCAATCATCCCCCAGACTTTCTGTGTTTTTACTCTTCTATGGTTAAGGATAACACCCAAATACTTATCTGGAAATGATGAAAGATCCATTTGTAATAAATCAAAAATCCCCTGCTTTCTTGTTACTGAACCCCCCCACAAAACATTTGCTTTTGGCTTTGTTAATTTCTTGCCCGGAATATTTTTGGTACTGCATTAATAAAGCTATCAAATTTTCTAGAGTCTTTTTATTACCATTGCAGAATATGAAGATGTCATCAGAAAACATTAGATGAGTTGGATGGCAACCTCCTCTGCATACCATTGCCTGCATTTTAACTTGTTGCACCATTTTTTTAAAATTTCTCCTGAGTACTTCCTCAGCTAACACAAAAAGAATTGGTGAAAGAGGATCACCTTGTCTCAAGCCTCTCCCCACTTCAAAAAAACCACAAGGACCACCATTGACAAGGACAAATATCCTAGATGATTCAAATATCTTCTTTAACCAACTTATACCAATTTCCGAGAAGCCAAATTTTCTCATTACTTCAAACAAAAAATCCCAGCTTAATGAGTCATATGCCTGTGTTATATCAATTTTGAGGACAACATTTCCACCCCTCCTTTTAATCTCAACCTGATTTACTAATTCAGATGCTAATACAATCTAGTCATGTATATTTATGCCTTTTATAAATGCACCTTGCTGCTCTGAAATCATCTTCCCAGTCAATGTACCAATTCTATCTGTAATGATTCTAGTAATGATCTTAAAATTAAAATTTGCTATACCAACTGGCCTAAAGTTGGCCCCTTGTATTTTTGAAGTAGAAGAAAAAAATTAGAATTGAATCCTTTAGGTATAAATCTGTTTTGCTCCAGCAGTATTGTATAGCTTCTATCAAATCTTTACCAATCACCTCCCATGCAAATTTATAAAAACTTTCAGTAAATCCATCTGGCCTAGGTGCACTATTTGCATTCATTCCAAAAACTGAATTTTTTATTTCAACTTGAGAAGGAACAACATCAAGATTATTATTATCATGCTCAGCTAAAATTTTAGGAATTGTTTCAAAAAGATCTTCATCAAATTCTACATTCTTTCTCTCAATTTTTTTCTTGTAATGAGACACTAAGATACTAGAAATCTGATCTTGATATGTTACTAAGTTACCTTCAGTGTATTCTAGTTCTAAGATATTATTGAAAGTTTTCCTGATTCTCATAGTTGAATGGAAAAATGCAGTGTTGGCTCCATCTTCCTTAACCCATTACACTTTTGATTTCACCCTCATTATTTCATTACATTGTTGAGTAGATAGTTTATGTTCCCCTCTTGCAGTCACTAGCTTATTTAATAACTCAATGTTTTCAGGGTCAGCATCAGACTCCAAAGAAGCATCTAGATCCTTCTCTTCTGTAGTTTTTAAACAATTCCCAATTCAACTTCTTCAAAATGATTTTCAACCTTTTAAGTTTGTAAATAAAACTAAAAGCTGGATTACTATTACATTCCTCTTCCCATGATTCTTGAATAACTTTTAGAAAATCTGGATGAGTTGTCCACACAGGTTGATATTTAAATGGAGTGTTTTTTGGTTTTGTAAGATTAACAACTCCACCTAAAAGAGCTTCATGATAAGATGTTCCTCTAACATTCACTTTGTAACACCATCCTTCAAACTTCTCTAGCCATTGCATATTGAAAAAAGACTTTATCTAAATCACATAATATTCTTTTCTTTCCCACTCTGTTATTGCAATAAAATTGGATACCAGACTTGGGTTCTTGTACTAAATTGCAAGATTCTATACATTTCTAAATTTCTGCATTGAAATCCTTAAAGGAGCTCTACCACCTTTTTTCTCTTTATAACCGAGAACCACATTAAAATCTCCTATCACCAACCATGGAAAATTCAATTCACTCACTGCCTTTAATTCTTCCCATAATATTCTTCTATCAATAATAAGACATATTGCATGAATTCCCGTAACTAATACATCTCCAACTTGAACTGTTATTGCTTGCCTTGTGTTGTAAATAACGGATGGAATAGACAGTGAAGAGTGCCAAGAAAGTCAAATATTACCTTTTTGTGTATTGCTAGAGTTGTGTATTACTATTTAATTCATACTTGGTAACTTTATTTGTCTCAAAATACTTTTAGTAACTCTTATTTTTGGTTCAGCAACCCATAGTATTGAAGGACTGAAATTATTTACTTAACTTCTTAGTTTATCTTTGGCTTGAGTTATTCTCAAACCTCTGATATTCCAATACATGACTCTCATTGAGATTGAGAGATTTGGGAATTACTAGGACTCCCTACCACTGAATTGATCTTCACTAAATTAGATGCTTGCTTCCTTGTAGTTATATTTGGTATCCCTTTTGCCAATTTTCCTTTAGTAGGTTTTGCAACTATTATAGAAAAGTATTCCTGTTTCTCCACTACTTCAATTAGGGTATTAAATTTACTAGGAGAAACTATATTCTTACCACCATCCCCTTGAGAATTTAACTTTCTTGCTTTGGGAGATTTACCAGAAACTTCTTTCCATTCTTCATGTTCTCCAACTTCATTCTGAATATTTGTTAAAACTTGTGTTATAACAACTTCATCCAATCTAACTGATGCTGCTGGAATCACTTCAACAGTAGATATTAGAGGAGGAATACTAGTACTCACATCAAGTAATTTACCCACTGATAAAGTTAGGAATTCCTGAGGAGACTCCAAAATTCCAGTAAATCCATTATTTCTCTCTTTAGAGCCATTGGTTGGTGATGAGCTGTTTACATCTTCATCCACATTTGAAATTGATTCAATTTGTTGAGTATTATGACATATATCAAAACCCATTGAAGTTTGATGCTGAGTTTTTTTAGGTGTGTATCTCCATTATTACTGATGCTTAGGTTGAGAATTCTCCTTTCTACCTTGTTCCCTTATTTTAAAACGACATTCAACTACAAAGTGGCCAGTTGTATTACAATGATTACATAATTTAGGAATTCTATTAAACTGAACTGCTTGCCCAAATTTCCCATATTTAGTTTCAACCCAAATTTTATTTGGAATTACCTTTGCCAGATCATTTTCAACCAATGTACTAGCATAAAATCCCACCCCCTTCTTTAATATGGTTTCATTAACACGAATAGGTGTTCCTAATATGCTTCCCATTGACATTAAAATATTTTCCTTCCAATACTCAATACATAGACCAGGAAATATTGCCCAGACAAAAGCATTAGATGTTTTTAGTAACTCTGGTTTGAAATCTCTTTCCCAAAAATGAATTCTTAACACTTGTTGTAGT